>JAMXBD010001170.1:0-458547 GCA_024138025.1 Combretum micranthum
GATCCATCACAAAAGCAGAAGCCAAGAGTCTTTTAATTAAAGAGTAAGATATTCCACCATTACAGAGATTTGCACTTTTTGTATCAAATTCAGGACCTATGGCTGTGGATGGTAAGATACTATTCGCCTAGGCTCAATGGCAGCTTTAAAAGTCACAATCCTTATGTTCCCCTAGATAGTTTGAGGAATCTTAACGGCCATGTTAAATGCTTATTGTGATAAGAATAAAGAAAGGACATAGGAGCCAGAGAACATGACATTGGGAATCAAAGAGAATATAAAAATATAATGACGACACTCGGAAGTAGAGGAAGTCCCACACACACGCTAAGAAACAAAGAAGATGATGGGATTCCATGTCATTTTAGAGCCATTAAAAAGGTCCCAGGAACTATTCTTAAACCAAAAACTTGCGTGAGTTTGTGTATCAAATGCTTCTCACAGTGCGTTGTTTCAGCTCTTCCTCTCTGTTTAAGGTCCATGTAACTTAGGATACAAACCAGTCAGACAACCTCTTAAGTTATCCGATTTGACATTTACTCAAACACTAACTGAAAAAATAACTAGATTAAGGGTGAATTAAATTTACTTAAATAGTTTATCAAGTCCATATCCGATTTCAAAATTTTTAACTTTATTAGCATAAGCTTAATTGAACTCAAATCAACAAAATATCTATTAAGCTCAAATAGATTTTAGATATTTAAGATATTTTAATTAGAAAAATATTTAGCGGAGTCTAACCAAGTCAACTTTGAGGATTTTTTTTTTTTGTTTCATTTTTTTTTTTTTTTTGCTTCTCTAAGTTGAGCTCAAGTTTGGTATTAAGTTTAAGTTTTCAAATTTCAAATTCAAGTTGATAATATGTCTTAATTAAATTTGTTTGGAACTATGAGTAACATGATTCATAATTGGCCTTTTAATTAAGTTGATCGGATTATAATTTGTAATGCTTGTTGTTGGAGTTGGTTAAGTTTAAAATAAATAAATTCTATTTGTTGTTGTATTATTAAACCATTGAGTTTCTTGAAATGCGATAAATTAGGATTTTGTTCTTCTAAGTACAGGAGGCAATGAGCACTCGTTAGGGGAAGAATTCCATAAATTATTAATTCAATGATGAACTTGTAAAAAGATCAAAATAGTTGTAAATTTAATAGCATTTACAAATTTTGGAAAACTCAAATTAATTAGTATAATCTACATTATAAGAACAAGATTGGTTCTCACCAAAGGCATGGGACCAAAATTTTATCTATTTATATATATATTTTTTGTCAGAATTTACTTTTATTAAAATTTTTGTTTTTAAGTGCTTTAGGATTTAAATGGATCTACATATAAGTAGCAAAAGTTTTTCTTTTCCCCTAATAATCTAGAAATAAATAATTTCTATATCGTGTTAATTGTTGAAATCTTCAAATTCTTATTATTAGATAGAACTTATAAGTGTACCGTTGACATCATATCTTTGTTCAAAAGCATGATTAATAAATTCATTTGCCAGAAAAGTAATTGCTATGTTTTAAGAATCTTTCCATGATGATTAGGTCCGCCCATATTACTAGTTTGTATAAGACGTCAAACAATTCCCTAACACTTGATTACTACATTAATATGCAAGATCAAAACTTAGTATGAAACATTCAAACTCGATCTCAATACCAATAATGAAGTTCGAATAAAGACCTAATCTAACGCATTATGCCCACAATGGTCTATCCTTATCCATCCTATAGTGTGTAGATTTGAATCCAACAAACAACTGCTAGTTCCACAAGTTATAGTGGATTCCTAGCTCGGATGCATGATCCTAGTATATTTTGGTTCACTCTAACCAAGTGTGTGAGAGGAATGAAGAAAATGGATAGGAACTAACGCAAAATCATGCATCAAAAGACCCAAGAAGACAAAATGGGTTTGAGAAGAGCATGCGAGGCTGCTAAAAATCGCCAGCCCAAGGGAGGCGATTAGCCAAACTAGACTAGCTTAGGCTACTATGTTTAAGGGTCATGTGGTTTAATTTGTATGGTTTGTTTATGATGTCATCAATCATCTAAATTGCCAATATTATGTTATTATATGCAATTTCCTAATTGGGTTCTAGATATCTTAAGATTGGGTCATGTTTTCAAATGTCTTACTATAATTTAGTATCAAATTGTTTAACCAGTTTCAAAATATATCAGGTCTTGTTAGTATTGTGTGTGTGTGTATGTGTGTGTTGAGTCTTTCTAGTCAATCAATAGATTAGTAAGTCGTTCGATGTGTTTTTATTTTTTTATTGACTTGTGACTTCTTTTTTTTTTCAAATATTCAATTATACTTCTCTTTGTTCCTTATGTTCCCATTAATTTGGTTCTAAATTGTGACAAATGCGCTAATCAAATCTTTAATTATTTAATACCTATAATCTTAAAATTATAATTATCGTAAAAGAATTGATAATCTCTTTATTGCATATCAGAGTATACAACTACCAAGACGTGTGAACCATAAAGTAAAGCTTGTTTATCTAAATTAGTTGATATTGGGTTTTTTTGCACTCGCAAGCTAACTCTAAAGTAGACTTGTTTAGGTTTACAAGCATACTCGATAAAAAAGCTCATTTATCTAGAAAAAGAAAATTAATTTCTAAACACTATACATGTATGTATAACTTGATATTTATTCATTATTCACTCACTTAGTTATATATTTATTTTGTATATTTGGTTAATTAGATTTTATGTTATCTCTAGAGCTTGTAAAACGCTTGAGCTCGAGATTAATAATAACTTCTCGAAAGATATACCTTTTATATTGAAGAGGGTAGATTTAAATTTATTATTTTTTTTTTTGGCTCATTATAAAGAGGAGGGGGGAATCAAACCTGGTACATCTCCATTGGCTATTATCCACTTATATAAAAATTCAATTTAGTACTCGAATTTTGAAAGAGTTAATTTAATATCAACTTAAAAATTTTGTGATTATTTTTACTATATTCTTAATCAAATTGCTCTATTTGGTAATATGGAAGTGACAACCTATCAATACTACAAGGCGAGAGAGAGTTAAAATTCATTAATAAGTTATCTCTTTATACTAAACATACAAGTAAACTATGTTAGGAAAATAGTAAAAATAGTCATGAAAAGTTTAATTAAGTATTAAATTAAATACTAAAAAATTTAAATATCAAATTAAACTTTTTAACAAAACTCAAGTATCAAATTTGACACTTATGGTATGAAAAAAGACATTATTTTTAAGAAGATATTGGCTAGGGTCACTTTGTTGTATTGATGCTTTGATCGCTTCTTTCCTATGTTTAAGGATTTAGCCCTTTTCTTTCTTTATTTCCTTCTGTTTGTAATACGAATTTCATCCAAAAATCACGTTATTTTAATGTGAATTTTACCTTATCAAAAGAATCATTAGTGCAAATGCGTGAATAACTCTTCAGGTGCAAACTTATCATGATTTACTGTCCAAATTAAGGCCATTACCGAAATAATTCAGATTTGATCATTTGAGTGCCTATGCGAGTACCACATACTTTACACCACAGGAAAAACACAGTTCAAGAGAAAGAAACGTAAAATCCAATAGCAATATTCTTAAAGGCATTTCTAAGGTTAAATCATTTTCAAAAAAAAAATGAAACAAAGTTCAAAATAAATAAATAAAAATCTGAAACTTCTCAATTCTTGTGACAAGTTTTTTCAGTTATATTACAATGTATAAAATAAATCTACAATAATTTAGTATTAACAAATCTACACCATTTTAGAGGAAAAATGTTGTGAGAAAGCAAGTTCACTCAATTTCAACCTCAAAATTTTTCAATCTTAAAAAAGTTGGGAGCTAAAGTGAATAGTAATTGCCTCGTATTCAGCAAATCAACCGCAACCCACAATCTCTCTTTATTCAATCCACTCCACCGAATTTCAAGGCTGAACTCATCAAGCACGTGTTTTATATTACATCTGATGTCCTAAACCAGTGTTGAAAGTGATTACTAATTACTAAAGTATTTACCAATGACATTTCCATAAGTCTTTCAATTTTCAATCTCATAGGCCTATCTTCTTACTAGAACAAATATAAATTTCACCACGCTTCACATATTGCAAGTTACATCATCAGCCATCATTCATAGATGATCCCAATCATGTTAGGAATATGTAGTCTACTATTTCATCAGAAATTATGCTACTCTTGAGGGAAACGATCTATCCTATTACATTTGCAATACAAAATTGCTCTAAATTAGAAAATGTAGAGTTAAATGGAAGAAGATTTGCCTTTTCTGCCTTAATTATAAATTTCTACTCAACTCTGCCAGTTTACGAGATATTTTACATGTGGGAATTATATACAAGCCCAGTAAAAACGTCACCTTCAGCTCCAAATTCACTGGGAAAAAGAAACTCCACACAACTTCAGATACAACATTTAGGAATCTACTGCACCAAAAAAAAAAAAAAAGAGAGAGACAGAGAGAACTGATGTTAATGTTGTTTATGAACATATATTTAAAACCCATGCAAATATGAACTTACTAGAATCAGCCTCTTCTCAAACTGACATTAAAAAGCAAAATTGAAAATTGTTAATTTAGCAACTGTGAAAATTAAAGTCCAAGAATGTTACTCTCCACAATTTTTGTCCAAGCCAAACATCCACAAACATAAATTTGGGTCTAACTCAAGCCTACTATCGTGTTATGGAAAAATGCTTATGATCTTGTCTTGTTTAAAATGAAGCAATAAATAGCAATTCCACATTTTATGAAACTTTGTAACACAAATAAAGGCATAATTGGCAGCAAAGTGGGTGTACTAACTCCTCTTTACAAAATAAAGTCATCAATCAGCTACCACCAAAGGGAAAACAGAATGTTAACCGTGAAAGCATAAACTCAACGATCACATGCACAGTGGATAACAGGAAGTACGTCAACATGTTAAAAGACCAACGAAAACCATTCGGCACTGACAAATAGAATAATAAACTCACCTCCTATTAAAAATCGTAATTTGTAACTACAGAAAGCTCCAAGATCCTCCAGCATGAAAGGATGGCCTACCTTTGCTGAAACCTTCGAGGCAAAACAACTGAAAATATGACGTTTCTTTAGCACACATCAATGATTGTTTAATCTGCTTAAAGCAACTACTTAACTCACCATCTGATATGCTGCAGAAGCTATCTGGAGGGAAAATTGCTTCTGGATCCATATTATGTTGGGAACGAATCACCATTGCTATATGAGTTTTGCTGCACATACCAATGAAAGCATTTAATATAAAGTTCGTTGGAAGATGATAAACTTCTAGGTTCACAGGCAAGCAAAACTTAGTTGCATATGTTGCATTGCATCTGTGTCCGCTACCCCAAAAAGGAGATGAAAATAATTATAAGCATTTCAGGTCACAAATCCACATAGCAGATGATTTACTGCTTCTGAAAAGTTTTAAGCATGACAACATGCTTCAGCAATAAAGAAGGTACAACAGCATGTAATTCAGACCTTGCCCAAGAGGGAATGAGTTTGTTGTTTGGAACATCCTCCTCCTCTTCAACTTCATCATCTGAGCATTGGTAAGGAGAAATCTCATATGATTTTTCCATGGTACCACGCTAACAAAGTTCTTCTTCTCTATTGCTTCTTGCAAAATGCTTGTTTCCTGGCACATAAAAGATATTCTTAGCATAGAGGCATGTTTAGCAATAAAATCAATATGAGTTAATGATAGTAAAATTCCATGAACATAATGTAATATTAATAGACTAAGAAAGCCCAAATATTTTTTATCACTCAACTAGTGAATGAGGTAATAATGTAGTAAGGATGTTTGGCTTAAAGGTGCAAGAGCTTAACATAAAGTAAACCTCCACTATAAAAGGAAATTGAAAAAAAAAAAAAGAAAGAAATCATTAATACAGCTATTCCAAATGTAACTGGTTGGACGAAAAATAGCACAAACAAATTTCAGATTTTAATAAAAAGCTTCAATTGCTTATGAAAATCACTTATCCATTAGTAGAGTAGTTCCACCAAAATCAATTCAGAATGCTAAATTGGATTTTGATCTTCCATTTTTTCCTTTTTTCTATAGTTAGCTCATCTTAGAGGTGAGCATTAAGTTTAGGCATTAGTGGGAAGACAACAAAAAGCCATGGTAACGACATAGATAAGCTGACATAACCATAGCTCATACCTTTGCTATATCACCAATATTAATTGGGGTCTGACAAGTTTCAGAGGAAATCAACAGATCTTGGCAAAGATTTTCCAAGCCCTTGCTAATTCCAGCAACAGCACATGTTTTCTCTATTTTAACAGACTCTTCAATTTTTTCTGCTTTGCCAATTCATTTTTTGATTCTTGCATCGCCTGCACCAATCCAATAAATACGTGAACAAAACTTAATTAAGACATGATGTAAAAAAGGAAATTGAGAGTACACCACACTGTTACATTGTGATTTGTTTCTTTCTCTTCCATTTTGGCACGTTTGCTGTGATGCTTTCGTGCTTCCTCAAGGCGTCTTCTCTTGCATTCCTTCTCTTTCCTTTCTTTTCCTCCCTCTGCCTTTTCTTCACAAGATCAGCCTCTCTTTTCTTCCTTTCCTCTTCTTTCTTTCTCTTCTGCAGTTCCTGCTGTCTCAAATTTTCTTGTTCTGCTCTTGCTCGTTCAAGCTTCAGAGCTTCCTTCTTCAATTTGCGTTCTATTTCCTTTTTTTCTGCTTGACGCTTGGCAGCTTCAGCAGCTTCAAGAGCTTTTACTTTAACATCTCTCTTCCCTACAAGAGGCAAATTGCATGATAATATATATCACAACCAAAAATGAGAATAACCAAGCCATCCTTAAAGAATAAGGGCATCTCAGGTATAAATACCATTTCTTTTCTCTTAAAAAAAGAGAATTGATAAAAAAGAATAAAATGATGTACAAGAGAGAAGTGGAGAAAAATAAGAGCTCCAGATTTCTCTCTCAGTCATTGTGACCTAAAATACCCCTACTAACAAGGTTGGTTTTTCCAGATAAGCAATTCATCTAAGGGAATAATTTCAGATATTGCATATTTTCCAGCGTACAGAAAAAGCATAAAGTTCACTCATACAAAGGTAAGATCTTCTAACATATAAGAAGCTCTTGATCACCCAATCAGCAGTGATTTAGGGAACATGGGACAACAAAAGGACGAAAACATTTGAATCAGAAACAGAAATGTTAATTAAGAAAACGAATATAGCAACAAACAATATATTTGCAAACATTGAGTCATGAACACATGAAGGCAAGATCCTCCTGAGAAATAGATGCGTTCATTTGCCAAGATGGTGAAAATAAGATTCAATAAAATGTCCATATCATTTAAGCCAAGAAGCTTTGTTCAACTTCCCAGCCCTCAAAAAACTAATTATCATAACTAAATTACGATAAATCCTCTAAACTTAATTTGATTTTGAAAGCTGCCATGGATTAGGAAATGGAATACAAATTTTTTGTTTTCTCCCAGCTTCTGGTACATTTGGAAATCAACTAAATATGACACATTTTCTGCCTCTCTCATCTCACCAGTCATTTTTCTCACCATTGCTTTATTTCTCCAAGAGAAATGTTACTCCATAAAATCTAACAAATTTCTTTTACGGTGAACTTGAATCATAATTGCCAAACAATCTAGCTTTTACTGTTTGTGATAATTTGTTGTTTTCTTCTTGATACTTGAAAGAGGTATTTCTTTTCACTTATCTGATTATACATCATTGACTACTGTTTCATATTCTCTAAAGATACCTCCTATAGATGAAACGTTAAATAAAACAAATTTTTCAGTACTTTAGAAACATTTAAAATAGCTTTGAACAATAAGTTGAACTAACTTGAATACTTAAATTAGTGGATATTATGAAAAGACTGTCTCAAATAATTAAATGTCAACGAATATATATAGCATTTTACCATTTTCCAGATTTTATTCTTTGATCCCTGATAAGACTTGGGAAAATTAAGGATCCACAGTCATCAAAGCAAAAGCAATTGAAAACGTAAAAGAGGGAGACATTAATTCTCTTCAAAAAAAAAATAAATAAATAAAATAAAACACTCTGGAGGAGAGGAGAAGCCTGTGACAGGCCAATAGGATTTGTTTCTATACTGAATATTATGGTTGGGGTATGGACCCGTTAGCTTGTAGAAAAAATAATGAAGCTAGTCCATTACTAGATGATGAAATCATAGCTTTTAACCTTATTCCCCAAATATGTGCATATATGTTTTTTGCACGCATGACATGTGGTAATTATTTATTTATCCCAATGTCTACATGTTGCAATTGAAAAAGAAAATGTATTGTTTAAAAAAAAAAAAAAAAGGGAGATCAAAACTACCTGCCAAAGGCGCAGCTGCTGGTTTCTGCTGAACAAGGGGTAGAAACGAAGTTACATTACAAACAATGTTGCGTTGCTTAGAATCTTTTCCTGAGACGTTAGGGCGATCTTTTCTTATACTGCTTTTGGCCTTACTCAGCCTGCTTTGAAGTGGCTCCAAGGGTCTATCCTCGCCACTCACTCCTCTCCTCACAGATTTGCTATCCCTAATCTTACCATTATGCCTTCTACTGTTCTCATCTTTGGTAGTTTCTGTTTAACTCTTCTATTAGTCCATTGAAGCTAATTTCTGTATTTACAGAATCTATACTATATCGTTCTGCAATTGATCTTGCATTTCAGAAACAGAAGGAAGGCAATTTGGATCCTCTGAAATTTCAGTAAGTGGAGTTCTCTTTAATGAACGAGTAATTGTATCTGAGCAAATGTCTTCAGCTGGTGCATCAGCTACCTCATATACATTTTCACTTTCTTCACTGATGCATGGAAGTTCTGAGTGCAAGCTTCCTTTCTCTTTTGAACTGCCTGAACTTGAACTAATTCTGTCCCACAACTTTCCAACTGGAGACATACAGGGTTTATTCTGATATCCAGCTGATTGTACTCCAGACAATGGCAAAGGATCAGATGAGGACCATCTCACACATCCTTTGTCAACTTCATTATCCGCAATTGCTCTTGGAGCCTCACTAGTACCATCATCAGTAAGAAAAGTATTTGTAAAACTAATATTCTCAAGAAGGCCATTCGGAACAGAATGGTAGATGTTTGGCACTTTCTGCAGCTTATCAGCTGCCAAGAGAGGAGACAATGGGGCATGCAAACAGGCAGACTGACACAGCTGCTCAACAATGCTGGCACGTTCTATCGTAAAATCTTGAACATCAAACTTTTCAAAGCTGCATTCATCCATAGATATGGATGGTTGTTCATCCACTGTCTGCACAGTAAAACCCTCCAAGATAGGCATCATTTCAGCAGCACTGCCTAATTCCAGAGATTGTCTTTTGGAGTACCAACTGTCTCATATGAAAACCCCAAATTTGCATCAATATGATCTGCTGTATCCCCAAGAGACATCCCAAAAGAGGTCAGGCTTTTAGTACATACTAATTCCAACTTGTCTTGAGTCAGCAATGGCTCATCAGGGCTCTTCCTCTCCCCATCAATGCTGAAGAGACCAACTATTTCTGCTTCATCTGCTAGAGGGATTTTGGATTCAGCAGTACCCTGTCTAAGAGGAGCTGACTTAAAAGACACTCCACATGTTCCACTTTTGCCATCTAAAATTTTGCTTCCACAGGATGAGTCTGGCATTTTTGCATCCTGTTCAATGATAACAAATATAATAAAATTCAAAAAGCTTTAAATGAGCACTTATACAACTCATGCAAATTCAATATGCATTGAGATGAAACATTTAACTGTGCATGAAGACTCTAACATAGTGATTTACTTTTATGGTTACTCTTTTTCCTCATTGAAATGAATTAGTTCAACCTTTTTGCCATTTTGAGAGCAGAATACTACAAGTCAAGAATCACTGCATAGCATTTGAAATAAAAAATGCTAATTATAAGGAGGCCATCAAACCCTCTTAGCCAATTGAATATTGAAAAACCGATTAACTTCCAAGGCTTATTACTCTCAAACATCTCCAACACCAAAATTCCTTTATGCCTATAACTTCAGTAACATACTAAAGGCTGTCTGAAGTTTCGAGCAAAGTCACACGGGCTGTATAGCTAGGATCTTTATTGCATCAAACTCACAGGTTTCTCTAATAAGTATTACATGTCTGAAAACATGAAAGATTAGTTCTCTGATAGAAATATTTAGTATTTGAAGAACTTTTGAAGTCAAACCACAGAGAATGTGAAACAGAAATTTTGACGTATCCTTAAAAAGGCTGGAAAAGATATGTTTGCACATGTAGTATGCAAAAACAGGTACCTCCTCTGTTTGCTGCATCGAAAGAGGATCAAACCCTTCAGGATAGCTTCCATTTCCTTGCATCAAGTCAACTGGGCTCCCACTAACATTTGAATCTGCAGTATCTTGTTTCTCTTTTAAGAGGTTATCTTCCGAAGTTAGACCACCATTTTGGTCACTTTCTCGACCACCCAAGTTCCCATTCATAACATTGCCATCAAATTATGCACTGTTGGAAAATCATAACTGATTGCAATTTCATGTGGATCTAGTGGAGACTTTGCCGCACCAGAGTCCCTGATGTGATTCTCAAGGGATAAAGTCCTTCTCCCTCCTTCTAAGGAGCAATTAGGATCATCAACATTGATCTGAACTGCTTCATTTACTGATAACACGGGAACTTGGCTTGGGATAATGCTGCCCCCATCCATATGGTCAGCACAATCTTCAAAGCAAATCTCAGAAGAGTTCCCTTCCTCCTCTCGATACACCTCCTTCAAAGAGTTAACCATCTCTTCCTTCAGTCTCCTATCATCCAACAAAATATCATTTACTTCATTCACTATATCATGGCACTCTCCCTCGTCATCAAAATCGAATGGTTTTTGTGTCAAAACTTTGCAATCAGAGCCAAGTTCTGAGTTTCCTGAATTATTTTTGCAGCTAGCATCATACAAAACATTCGATTTCTCTTCTGCCCCTCGATCTACTGCTTTCAAAAAATTCACTGGGTCTTCATTTGGCACTTCCTCTAGTGTTCTATCTTCTAACACATTATTCCCAACTTCATTTGCTATATTTTGGCACTCCCCCTTTTCGTCAAAATCAAGTTGCTTTGGCTTCAGCATTTTGAAATTAGATGCACATTTTACCTTGTCTGATTCAACTACACAGTTAACATCATCTAAGTCAGAGGGAATTTTTTCTGATGCATCTTTTGCTGGATTAACAAAGCCATCAGCAATCACTGCTAAACTGACCAGATCAGCATCATCAATGAAGTGGGAAGGTACATGTGGTTGCAAGCCTGATGCTTGCTGCATGTCATCAGCAGCTGATGATGTTTTACAAGTATTCTCAATGGCATCAAATCCAGCCTGGATGTTTGGACTAGCAAATTTGTTTCCAGAATCATGAGGCTCAGCTACTTGACCAAAACTGTTTTCTACTTGCTGCAACTGCAACAATGTCCCAGGATACTTGGCTATCCTATCATCACAATCATTTGTATTGTCCAATCTTGAAGGGCAGTCAGCATTTAGTTGACAAAGGGAATACCTAGATTTTACTACCCCACAAGAACTGGGAACAGACTCGACTTCATTGCTTTGAGAAGCATCTGCTTCAGCCTCATGCATTCCATAACTACCATTCGTCTCCATGCGATGATCAATGCAGGTGTCTTGTTGCATCAATTTGGCAATATATCTTTCCCCAGTCACAGTGTCAAAGCCTTCCAGCTTCAGAGGGTCATCAACACAGGTATCTGAGGGTGAAATTTGAGATCTTGTTACCATATCAGAATTAGACTTGCTTGCTTTTACCTGTTTTGTAGAATAATTCTTATTTTCTTCTGCAAATCTTCGCTTTAAACTGTAGCCACTGCATGAGTTAACTGTTCTGGAGAATTCTAGGGATTCACCATGGCCCCCTTCAGCCATGGAAGAAGAGATGCCTGACTTTGCTGACTTGTCAACTTGTAGAAGTTGGCTTCCAGAAGTCATAGATCTTGTCACTCTACCACTATGGCTGTTGCCTCCCTTTTTCTTGATTCTGTCATGAGCAGCACCAGAAGTGCTACAACTGCTTCTATGGGGATGGATAGACCCCTCATTAAGAATCTGATCTGCCGGTGGAGCATGAATTTCAAAGCTTGAAATTCTGTTCTGTTGTAATTCAGCACCTTCTGAATTATGTAAAGAGCTACTTGATGACTTCGCACTATTGCGGAGTTCAAAAGCTTTTTGTGCCTTTGATCTTTGGAGTCTTGCCAATGATTCATCAAGATCATAATACGTGTCTGGCACATTTAACTCTCTTTGATCTTGAGGAGACATAACAGTGGGATCTATTTCTGAAATACCATTGTGGACAGATTCATTTCCGACTATAGGAAACTCTGACGGATATGATGATTTATTCTTTCCAGTGTCCCTTCTGAAAAGTCCACCTTCTAACCACCTTGCAACTTGGAGTAGTTATATACAGGAAAAGGATTTGGAACTTTAGCATGTGGAGAAGGAGCTCTGAGATAAGCTCCTCTTTCTTGAACTCTGTAGAAGCTGAAAAAAAAAAAAAAGTCATCAAATACATCTCTTACTTGAAAATGACAAACATTTTTCATGCTTATATACAAATTGGACCGGGCAGCAGCAAGTCATTCAAATTATAAAGGTGATAGTGATGCAAAATGTTGACTGAACCTGTAAATTGATGTAAAAAGATTTCAAGGCATCTATCTATTTCACTACAGTTAAACTCACTCTCGGAGAATGGATTTTATGAATCAACTTCCAAAAAACAAGTTCCTTGAAATTTTCAGAAAAGCACATACTAAACCACCATTCTCCAGCTAAATTGAGCCAGAAATACTTCATCCCTACAATAAAACCACCACCAACTGCCTTCTAGGTTCAAATGGGAACAATTCCATCAACTCAAAACAAAACAATATAGTGACATTTTACTGATGCAACGTGTAAAGCCCATAAAATTATAAGAAATGAAACTTAATACCAAATCAACTTATAAGGCATTATATGTGCACATTGAATGCCAATACACTCAAGAACCAAATTTGTACGAAAAAATACCTCAAAAAAACCCTGAAAAGCATTAAACGCCACACATACAAGCAAATTCAACAATGCAAAACACGTCTTCATGCACATTGAGTGCTTACGAACTTAAACAAACCCTAGAAAGCGCAAAACCTAACTTCTTGCCAGAAAGCTCACCATTAGAGATATTTATACGAACTTAAACAAAATCCTAGAATGTGGAAAACTCCGAAATGAAAGGCGAATTCGAAAACTGAGGAGTTGTACGGAGTGAGATTTATGATACCTGAGGGATGCGAAGGTTGGAGAAGCCAAGGAGGAGGGGCAATTCCGTCAATTAGAAGAGTAGACGCGAGATATTGATCGAAGAGTTGAGTCTGATGCCTTACTTGCTCAATTATCCATTTCTTTCTCTCGAATATCTGCACGAACAGCTTCTCCATTTCTCCTATTCTTCTTCTTCGTCTTCTTCCTGTTCTTCTTCTTCGAGGATCTCCTCTTCTCACGTCGATCTAACTTCAAGAGAGAGAGAGACTTTGGTGGATTCGATGACGAACGGTGGAGATAGAAATGAATTGAAGGAAGGCCAAGGCGCGGAGGAAAAATTTGAAATTGGGGGAAGGGACTGATCGGTTCTGCTTGTATCTCGATGGGTCCGGGTCAATATGGATATGGGCCAGATATAGGCCTTAGATTAAGGCTGAGTTTGGATATACATTTTCCCATCAGTTGCCTCTCATTTTCAAATTAGTCCAAAAACTTCTTTTAGCAGCAAACAAAGAAAGTCAACCCCTTAATTTTATTGTAAAATGACAAAGAAAACCCTATAAATTTTCCCAAATTCCTATTTTACCCTTATCTTCTTCTACTCGTAATTACTGTGAAACCCATTTCAAACAACATTAAGGAGGATTCTTGGCGGAAAATATTCCTCTACTGCTTCATCGGAGAATCAATATCTTATTAGTACTCTCATTATCATTTCATCACCGATAGAATAGGAAATCTGATTTCATATAAAGGAATTGGATCGAAGTAGGGAGTTTGCTATAGACCACCTAGGAGAGAGAGAGAGCGTGCGTGGGACACAGAGAGAGAGAGAGAGATAATGAGAGTGTGTTCAAAGGTGGAGATTAGCGGAATATTAAATCGATTCCCCACATAGTTCAGGTTCGTTGACAAAATTGACTCCTCTGTAATTTTTCATTTCTTGTTCTGAAGGTACAAGGCATGGCGGTTGTTCTAATGGGTGGAGATTGAGAGTGGCCTAGTGGGTGTGTTTAGGGTAAGTGCGGGTGCATGTGTGTTTGGGGTGGATGTGGGTGCGGGTGCGTGTGTGTTGTGAATCGTGTGTGTGTGTGTGTGTTGTGCAGAGTGTATGCTAGTGGTGCAGCGTGTGTGTGATGTGGTTGTGCTGTGTATATGTTGTGGCTATGATGTGCATGTGTGTAGCATCGTAAAGTGTGTGTGTGGGATGTATGTTGGCGTGGTTAAGGGGCGTTGGGTGTGTGATGTGCTGGTGTGTGTGTAGTTGTGGAGCTGGCATAGTGGCATGCGTACAACTGTGTATGTGTGAGTGTTCTATTGCGTGTTTGTGTGCCTATGTATAGGGGTAGTGCTGTGGGGTGTGTTGGAGCGCGCATTGAGCTGGTAAGGGGCGTTGGGCGTTGTTAAGGCGAGCGGTGGAGCACACCTGGGGCTGTAAAGGGCGCTCCTAGGGAGCTCTTGGGGCATTTCCTAATGCTGGTCGGTATATGTTTGCTTGTGTGCATGTGTGTGAGAGTGTTGTGTTATGTTGTGTATTATTGTTTTTGTCTGTCATTGCATTCTTCAATTATAGTCTTTTCGTGGCATATGACCTATAACATGCATATTTTCTAGTTAATTGTGAAATGTAGAGTGCTCCAGTTGGAGCTTTTACTAAAGTTATGTTATGTGTGTTCATGTTGTAATGAATTGTCATCCACAACATGAGTGATAGGGCTCTATGGAGCGAAAGTGACACAATTGCCTTTTATTGAATTCTGTGTTGAACAAGTCCGATTGGGGAAGTGTGCTGGTAGGCATATGAAGTTCAACACATTTACAGTAGTAGGCATTAAACTTTAGCAAAGTAGAGGGAAATCGTATACTACTAAGTAGCTTTGTACAAAATGGGACACATTAAGGAAGTTGCGATGCAAATGGAATTGGCTGGTACGATATGTTACCTCAGGAGTTGGTTGGAACGACACCACTTAGACTTTTGACGCACCAAAAGAGTGGTGGGGGCTACGGATTAGGTATAAACATATAACCATCTTTTTACAAATTCATCTTATGATGTGTTAGTGTTTGATTATTCCCCTTTTGTATAATGATGTAGGAAATGAAAGCATTCTCCAATTTCATTTAGACGGGTTAAGATATAAAGATCAACTCAATGAAATGTTCAAAGGCACGAATGGGACAAATCGCAGAGCTTGGGCACCTAATTCGTTCATACCTCACCCAGAAGATAGCCCTGAAAGCAATGGGGATTCAGGTGAAGATCCACGATTTATTGATCTGATGGATACTTCCCTACTTGAAGATGACCCGGTTGAGCATTCCACCCATGATGGTGAACCCTCGTCCAAACAAAAACAACGGCCTGCTGGTAAAGCGAGAAAACGGACTAAAAAAAGTCGATATTCAAGGGACGATCTCACCAACGATTTAGGTAATTTGATCGCCACACTGCAGGCTCAGAGTTCAAGTAGTGGCATATCGGTTGGCAATGAAAAACATCCTCCAAGCATTGCAACAGTTATAGAGGATGTATGGGCCTTACCAGCAGTCCAAGAGAATAGCACACTAGGTTTAGAGGCAACTAACATTTGTGTTGATGAGAAAATGAAGGAGTTTTATTTTGCCTGTCCGAATATCAACCTAAAGATTGAATTCCTCTTACGCGAGCTAGCGAAGAGATGTGGGATGTAATATGTATGTTTTGTTTTATTTATATTATGTGTGGTGTGTATTGTTGTATTTATTGTTGGTTAATTGTGGTCAGAAATGATGCAATGTTTTTCCTTTCTTCTCTTTTTCCCCTTTTGTTTGAGGATTGATTGTGAAATTTTGTGCTATAAATTTCACTTGTTCCACCAGGTATGGCCGGTGATCGATACGATGAGCTTGTGATAGAAAGCATGCTCTATCTTATAATAGATAGACACTTATTCGACAAAAAATCCGTGTTACAACTCCACAAAAATCGAAGCATAATTTATCAATGAGCTCCTGAACCACCCAAACCAAACAAGATGCCATAACATGTTCCAAATGAGTCCAACATTATTTCGCCAATTTTGTCGGACTTTGGCACAATACAGCCTTCGGGACAACAAAGGTGTGTCCATTGAGGAGAAACTCGGGATTTTCTTAGTAATAGTAAGTCAGGATGTGTCTACAAAAGTTGTGCAAGAAATGTTTCAACATTCGTTGGAAACTATCTTCCAACAATTTAATGAAGCACTGGACGCAATATCGGCATTTTCACATACTATAATACAACCTACTGATCCTCACTTTCGTGAAAATCCAGCAATAATAGCCAAAACATGAGATATTATAAATTTTTCTAGGTTGGGATAATATGGCATGCATGAGATGCATATAACATGGAAGTAGTACCAAATTCTTGTTCTTTTCTTCATTTTTTTCCTAGTATTGCATTGGAGCAATGGATTGATCGCATGTAACGCACACATTCTAATGGACGAACGAATCGTACATACAATTAGGAAGAGCGAAGTTTCCCAAAACATATTGGCTGTTAATGATTTTAGTTACAGATTCATATTTATGACCGCAAGTGCAGATGGTCAGAGCCATGATGCAAATCTGTTGACTATGGTACTTGGAGATCAGAGATACAAATTTTTGGTGCCACCTCCTAGTAAGTGATGATTTTCGAACATACACTTTTATAAGTCATGACACACCTTTGTTAGCGATTGTCACAATGGAATTTTTTTTACAGGTAAATATTACTTGGTGGATTCAAGGTTTTCAAATAAGAAGGGGTTCTTAGCTCCTTACAAGGGAGAGTGTTAGGAAGCCCACTCCTAATGCAAGGCCAGGTCCACTATAACAAATGAAACCCTAATTCCTCCCGTTGTCACTCAATGAAAGACACTCAGGTATGAAACCCTCTCTACTCCTCTATGTAATTCTCTCAAATGAACTCTCATGTTTGATACTAACTACTCTCGTGATTTCTTTGTGATGCAAGGTGAAGCTAATAGAGAAAGGATAGTTGTTGTTTCGAGTACAGCTTACTCCAGAAGACTCATTTCTTAGCAAGGGTAAAAACATGCCCTTTTTGCTTTGATTTACTGTATTTATACTTTGCATGTGATTTTCCGTTACAAAATGGGTCTGATCTGTTACATGTATGTAAATCTATCCAACTACAATGACTAGATCTCAACGATCTTGTTGTGTTATGGTGGATGTCGAATCCAACAAAATTAAATAACCTACTCTTAAAATTTTGTAAATAGTAGTGAGCAGGATCGTCTCCACAGGAACTGGGGAAAATCTATCTCTATTTTAATAATCAGCAAAAGAGAAAAATCGGGGGTTTTGTATAAACGATTATTTAGAAAATAATTGATTTCTAAAACTAACAAATACGTTTATTAATGTAAATTCAATAGCAACAAGTTCTAACCAAAGAATTATCACGGTTCAATTTGTAGAGATGATCATTGATGCAAAGATTGTCATTCTCATTCATAAATAAATTGGTTATGACTTTCAACAAGCTCTGAAAATCTATCTCTCTTAGAGTATTGATAATCAAGATACGATCTTTAATTATTCCCTTATTGATTAGACAACCCTAAATAAGCTCTTAAGATTTAATCTATCAATAGCATTAATAATTAGAGAGACTACCAATTCTAATCAATAGATCAACGCTAGATCTATTTAAATTAGGTCATAAATCACCAACGTAAATCAACAACCTATTCTGCAATCAATTACGTTATTGTGTTACTGATATTAGAACAATCAAACAATTACGGATTTGACGTTCTAAATAACTTCAATTGCTTGTCAATCAAACAAATAGGCCTAATTCGTAATGATCAAACAATATAAAATTGCAATTCAATAAGATGAAATATGAATATTCATAACTAGAATAAACTCAATAAATCAATTAGATCTCACAATCTTTGACGAATCAATAACGCAATAATATTGGCTAGAGTGAGTAATTAGTTACTCATGATCAAGAAAATAAAAGCTAGGGTTTCTTGAGAGTAAATAGAACAAGAACAATCAATTAATGAATAATGAATGAATCCTTTTTCTCTCTCCTACTTCTTTATATATGTGAGATAAACATCAGATATAAAGAGTGTTTTTCGCATAAAAGATGGCTGGAGACATGTCGCAACAAGGCTGGCAGCTATTATTCGCGAAACAAGTGGTGCACTCTTGATGGCCGGCGGCCATGATTCTCCCAGTGCCGGCCATTCTTCTAAAGGATGGCTGGTATTGGTTCTCCTCTTATGGCTGGCAGCTTTGGGTGTTCTGGCGAATTTTGAACCTTGTATATCCTCCAAATGTGTTTGCTATTGCTATAGTTTCATGAGAAAACTAATAGTAATGATAGCAAATCATCCCGAGTTTGGAATGAAATTGTGAGTACTTATGCATTCCATTGAAAGTGATATTGATCCATGAAGCTTGTTACAAACTCATGCCCAATTTCGCCAAACCGTTCCATTTACTTTATAAAACCTGAAACACGACATTAAACTCGATTAAGTATCAATTCTTTTGGATTTCTATAAAATTAATAATAGAATTAACATATTTTACTCAATAAAAATTGAGTATATTCCGTCTTAACAAATTCCCCCACACCTGAACCATTGCTTGTCCTCAAGCAAAACAATTAGAACCACAATTGAAATCTATCATAGAGAGTGCTAACTTTCACTTTTAAAATTCCAAGCATCTTTCTTTGATTATTCTTATGACATGCAGTTTAAGTGCCTACCGCTCTAACCAAACTGATTCCATGCAATTAAAATACTTCAATCAAAATTCAAAAGCTAATCTAAACAAAACAAACTTTAATCCATATGTTTAGCAAAAGATTCTTCCATTCAAAAGTAAATTCTCAGTTCAGTAAGGAAAAACACCCATTTGGACTTCATTGGATATTTAACAGATATATACTCCTCGCAACATAAAGTAAAAGCATATGATATCAACCATTCCCCTAGATTTTCTCCATATTCATTGTAAGTCTTATTTCAATGATGCTTTAGCATTCATTTTCTTTTTGATTTATTCAAGCATATATTGAGCCTTCAGAGAGTATTCTCTGGACGGGTTTTTGCCCGCTTCTTTTCAGCTCTTTTTTTTTTTTTTTTTTTCAAAGCTCATATAGTGAACTTTTGCCTTTCCTCCCTTATCGTTATAGTGAGTTCATCGAGTCGATACATCCCGGGCTCATCACCCAAGTGACCAGGTTTTAAAGGGACCCCTAAGAACTCTCTCTCACTCTAACATTCAAGTTTGGATACTCATAACTCAAATGCTCAAGTCAGCGGAGTAGTGGCTATGCTTGTTTCTTTACTTTGAATGCAACACATAAAAGACTTTTTTATCATGGATCACTAAGTAAAAAGTGTCATTTACCTCTTTTACTATTTGTTGAAAAATTCTTTTTTAAAAAGAATTCAAGAGGAGTATATACATGCTAATTTACTCCTAGAAGTAAACTGTTTATTTTTCACTTAAGAACTCGACCTACTCTTAAATTTCCGATTCTAAAACTAAATACAAGGTAAGTTTATTCAATAAAGATTTTGCTACTCAATTTTTAACCAAGTATTATGATCACAACAGTAGGTGAGTAAGGCATTTTAACAAGTCAATTTCCATATTTATATAGATGCTATCACAAATATTCATCACAATCTCCAGATTTCATAAATTTTTGAAAAATTTGGCCTGAAATTGCCATATAGTGCTTGAGGACAACAATCTAACAGTTCATAGTGTGGGTGCAAACATTTCAGATCAATTCAGATATCCTGTATATGCAAAGTATAGTCAAATTTCAGATTTCAGCAAGCAGTAATATTCAATTCTCCTCATGTTTATTCCCTCCCCCACACCTAGTCTGAACAGTGTCCTCACTGTTCTGAATTCAGCTCAATTGCACAAAAAAAAAAATAAAGGAAAAAGGAGTAACGATTCTTCCCTGGGTTGTTGCACAATATAGGTGCAATTGCGAGTTCCTTTGGCAATTCAGATCGAGTGCTATGGATCCTGTGATCAATCGGATACAAAAACAAAGAGATAGCAAAAGCAAGGTCAAATTGTATAAACAAGTCATCATAAGTCTACCCAAAGGTTTGGGTGCTTAAACGGATATAAAATGTCGGCAAGACAAAAATCAAAGTCAGCAGAAGATAAAGCAGCTAGCAGGAACTCTAGCTATCAGCCTCAGGGTCGCTGTCCTCCTCACTGGATGTCTGGTACTGAAACTCCGAGACATCTGTGGATGTATTGCAGGCAAAAGCGGACTTCAGCATCTGGAACAGGGTGGTTCGAAACTTCTTGTTCTTTTTCCGCTCTTTCCTGTTCCGTTCTCTCTCTTTTTTGTTTTCCTCTTTGAGTTCCTTGATTTCTTGTAACAACTGGTCATGAACTCGCAGGAGGAGTAGTCCGGTGTGGATGGCCTACTTACGGAGCCATCTCAAGGGCCTCGATCTCTTCGGCTTGATCAGTCCTGTTGGATCCCTTTGATAATCCCCATAATCTGAAAGGGGCATCAGATATCATTTTGCAAGGGATGCCCTCATCTCCCTCAGGCTCTCGGAAGATACCCATCCCTTTCAGTAGAGCTGTGATATAGCCCCCACAAAGGATGACTTTGGTCCTTGTATCCGTGCTTTGTTTATCCAAATAATTGGCGACCTCCACGCCCAAGTCAATTCTGTGGCTAGTGGTCAAGCTATAAAGATAAAACATATCAGAGTTGGTGACCTTACTGTGGCTGGTTTTCTTACCGCTGATGGTATGAGCTATATGTGATGAAGTAATTTGTGTTCCGTAGCTGGGAAGTCAGTGGCGTGAGATTTGGACGGTTCAAATGGCTTGGAGCTATAAGCTGAAGCCAGAATTTGAAGGATCCATATCAGCGGGCCAGGAGTTGGGTAATGCCATGGCAGTTTGTGGATCATCATAGAATCCTAGCAGGTATCCCACACGCTTCACATCAACCCTATGGACTTCTCCATATACCTGAAATTGCATAAAAGTGGCATGGTCCTCTTTCTCCATCGTCAGAGTTGACAGGAACTCTATGGTTATATCCCGGTAGGCTGGTTCTTGGATTGAGAAAAGTGTGAACCAAGTTCGATCCTGGACAGTTTGTGGTAGCAAATCTACCAGCCCATAAAGATCCAGTACAGTCCAGTCTAAATATTGGATATTCATGAGTTCCATACCCCTTAACTTCTTCTTTCTTGCCTTGGCAAATTCCTTATTCGAGATGAGTTCTGGTTGTGGTGCTCTAGAGGAAGATGCTTCAGCGGTCTTGGACTTCTTTTTCTGGGGTGGAAGCTTTTTTGGCGGCATCCCTACATCAAATGTTTGAGTTTAGCATAAAGGGAATGCAAAGTAGATGCAGATATAGGTTACTGTTCGGTGTGTGATAGTGTCCATTGTGAAAATAGATTAATAGAACAACTAAGAACCAGGACAAGAACAATGGATAGTTCATGGCAATTCATAATCACACACAACAATATCAATGATAACATGTGATCTCAAAGCAGGCTTTGCAATAGGTTTGCCTAAGTAATTCAGAACAATTCATCATCCATGAATAGTAACTGAAGGAACGATGATTTACACTGGCAATACAAACTCAAGGCTGGCAGCCTAGACTAAGCAGCTGAGTATTTGACCGTTAGAGGAGAGTTTTTCAAATTTGCAAGTTCAAACTGTCACTTTCAAGATCATGAAATAATCATGGAAATGGTGTTAACTAACAACATGGATCATAATACTGAACTCAAAGTAGTCCATAAGTGATATATAAACTCATCAACACCATTAAACACAATGGATCCCAACCACATATGATTCTAAACATGAATTTGTACAAGCTAAAGGAATCCACACGCGATCCCCTATGTTGGAACCATTCAAAAACCATGTTTGTGTCTCAAAATCAGAAAAGCCCCAATTTGACTCTACTTAGAACCCTAAAAAAATCGCAAAGCAATTCAATACATTCAAGAATCAAATCGGTGTAAGTGGAATGGATTCGAAGACTACACAAGTAGATAAAGACTCAAGCCAAAACAACTCGTGCATGCAAGGAATCAGCAGCAAGGACGAACACGATCCATTAAAAAAAATTTCGTGACAGATTGCGAAAAAAAAATTTCCAGATTTGGTCTAATTCGAAATTGACATGCAACAACTCCAGATGTGGTCATAATTCCTAGATAAACCATAACTATTTCTCCTCATCGAATCCATCAACACGACCCATGTTATCCACAATTCCATTTTCAAAACAAATACAGCCATTGTCTTCATCCCATACCCATGAAAAAAAAGAGAAATTGAGAGTGAGATGGACTTACTTGTTGTGAGATGATGAATCACGAATGTGATGTGGAAGTGGCGCGAGAATAGTGTAATGTGGGTTTGAGAGGGAGAAAGGGATAGGGAGGAAAAGAAACTTACCAAATGGGTTTTTGGGAGGTGTAGAGATATGAAAGAGCTCGTGCTGCAATTTTTATGCAGCAGCTTCATGGCCGGCTGCCATGAAATCTTGGCCGGCGGCCATGCTGGTACTGGGAGTTTCGCTCGGCTTCATGGCTAGCGGCCATTGGGAGTTGGCCGGCTGCCATGCTTGGTCTGGGCATCGTTCCAGAATTATCATGGCTGGCTACCATTGGGAGTTGGCCGGCTGCCATGCTTGGTCTGGGCATCGTCCCAGAATTATCATGGCTGGCTGCCATGAAATTTTGGCTGCCAGCCGTGACTTTCATGTTTGTTTTTTTTTTTCAAATTGAAATATTGTTTAATATTTATTATCACTATTTTTTTTCTTTTTTTTTTTTCAAAAATAAGAATACGATACATAGGTTGCCTCCTATGAAGCGCTTTCTTTAACGTCTTTTAGCTAGACGTATCGATTTCAGTTATATATCGGTGGTTCTAAACTGAGTTCTTCAATATTGCATACCTGAAAACCTTCATAAAATGGTTTCAAACGATGACCATTCACTTTAAAAAATTTTCCCGTTTCAGGACTTTGGATTTCAACTGCACCATGAGTAAATACGTTAGTAACAACGAAAGGTCCTACCCATCTAGATCTCAATTTACCAAGAAATAACTTTAATCTAGAATGAAAAAGTAAAACTTTTTGACCAACGGAGAATTGTTTTCTTGAAATTGTCTGGTCATGAAAAGCTTTTGTTTTATCCTTATAAATCCTAGAGTTCTCATAGGCATCATGACGAATCTCCTCGAGCTCTTGCAATTGAAGTTTTCTCAGTTTACCTGCCTCATTATAACTCATGTTGCACTGTTTAATAGCCCAGTAGGCTCTGTGCTCTAACTCAACAGGAAGGTGACAAGGCTTACCGAATACTAACCTGTATGGAGACATACCTATAGGTGTTTTGTAAGCTGTGCGATAGGCCCATAGTGCGTCATCAAGTCTCGTGCTCCAGTCTTTTCTGTTTACATTGACAGTCTTTTCCAGAATGGACTTGATTTCTCGATTCAAGACTTCGGCCAATCCATTCGTCTGTGGATGATATGCCGTGGAAGTACGGTGAGTGACGTTGTATTTCTTAAATAGAGCTTCCACCACTCTATTGCAAAAGTGTGTACCACGATCACTAATGAGAGCCCTTGGTGTCCCGAACCTAGCAAAGATATGAGATCTAACAAAATCTACAACAACTTTAGCATCGTTAGTTCGGGTAGCTTTAGCCTCCACCCACTTCGAGACATAGTCAACAGCCAAAAGGATATACACATTGCCAAAAGAAGGAGGAAAAGGACCCATAAAATCGATGCCCCATATATCAAAAATTTCACAAACAATAATGGGAGTAAGGGGCATTTGATCTCTATGTCCTAAATTTCCTACCTTTTAGCATCTTTCACAAGACTTACAAAATAGATATGCATCCCGAAACAATGTGGGCCAAAATAAACCACATTCTAATACCTTGTGAGAGGTTCTTTTAGGACCAAAGTGTCCTCCACATGCGTAAGTGTGACAAAATTGTAAAACAGAAGGAATCTCCTCTTGAGAAATACATCTCTTAATGATTTGATCGGAGCAGTGTTTCCATAAATAGGGATCATCCCATGCATAATACTTAGCATCACTTTTGATTTTATCCTTTTGAGCTCTAGACAAATCAATTGGTAAAGTTTTGGTAACTAGATAATTAACAATATCCGCGTACCAAGGAATTGTCTTTTGGACAGAAAATAGATGCTCATCTGGAAAATCATCTTGTAGTGGGACCATGTTTTCACAACCAGGTATTCTACTGAGGTGGTCGGCCACCACGTTTTCGGTGCCTTTCTTATCTCGTATCTCCAAGTCGAACTCTTGTAGTAAGAGTATCCATCTGATGAGCCTAGGCTTAGCTTCTTTCTTGGCAAGTAGATACTTTAAGGCTGCATGATCAGAAAAAACAATTACTTTAATACCTAACAAATAAGAACGGAATTTTTCTAAAGAAAAAACAATAGCTAAAAGTTCTTTTTCCGTTGTTGAATAGTTGGCTTGGGCACTATCAAGTGTCTTTGAGGAGTAGCAGATGACATATGGATCTCTTCCAACTCTCTGTCCAAGGATAGCACCGATTGCATAGTTGCTCGCATCACACATGATTTCGAAAGGAAGATTCCAATCGGGTGGTTTGATAATTGGGGCAGAAGTTAACTTCTCCTTTAATTTATCAAAAGCCTCTTTGCAAGCATCATCAAATTCGAACACCATATCCTTTTGCAATAATTTGCACAGGGGTTGAGTGATCTTGGAAAAATCCTTAATGAAGCGCCTGTAAAAACCTGCACTTCTAAGAAAAGAACGAACTTCCCGGACACTCACGGGGTAAGGTAAGGATTTAATCACTTCAATCTTGGCCTTATCAACCCCAAGACCCTTAGAAGACACAATATGTCCTAAAATGAGACCTTGATCAACCATAAAGTGGCATTTTTCATAATTTAACACAAGGTTCGTTTCTATGCATCTTTTAAGTACTTTTGTAAGGTTAGCAAGACATGTATCAAATGTATCACCATATACAGTAAAGTCATCCATGAAGACTTCTATGATGTTTTCTACATAATCTGAGAATATACTAACCATACACCTTTGGAATGTGGCGGGAGCATTGCAAAGTCCAAACGGCATCCTCCTATAAGCAAACGTTCCAAATGGACATGTGAACGTGGTCTTCTCTTGATCTTCCGGTGCAACCGGGATTTGATGAAAACCTGAAAAACCATCAAGACAACAATAATGTGAATGACCAGCTAAACGTTCAAGCATTTGGTCAATAAAAGGGAGTGGAAAGTGATCTTTTCTAGTAGATGCATTTAACTTCCTGTAATCAATACAAACCCTCCATCCATTCTGAATTCGAGTAGGTACTAACTCACCATCCGGAATTTCAATCACAGTTAAATCAGTTTTCTTGGGCACTACTTGAATTGGACTTACCCATTTACTATCAGAAATTGGATAGATCATACCTACATCCAGAAGTTTCAGGATCTCTTTCTTTACCACTTCCATCATAGGTGGATTCAGCTGTCTTTATACTTCTCTTGTAGGTTTGCAATTTTCCTCCAATAGGATTTTGTGCATACAAGTGGAAGGACTCAATCCTTTGATGTCAGCAATTGTCCACCCAATAGCTTCCTTGTATTCCCTGAGCACCCTAATCAACTTCTCTTCTTCCAAGGCACTCAATTTATTGGATATAATAACTGCAAGAGTATCTTGTTCCCTCAGGAATATATACTTTAAATGTTCTGGCAGGGGTTTCAACTCTAGCTTTGGTGCCTGCATAATAGAAGGAAGGAGTTTCGGGTTAGATGAAGGTAACTCAATATAAGATACACCAAACCTGAGGGGTTGCAACGACTCCAATTCATGTACGGTGTCTTCCAAATCAGAAGGAAGTACTAACTTCCTTTCAATCTTCCTCAATTTCTCAATGGTGAGACTCTTTTCAAGTGCGACCTTCAACCTATTCTCATCATTCAAATCAAACGTTTCCTGTGCTAATGGGTCAAAAACATCTATTACAAAAACAGAAGAAGTATCACTAGGGTATTTCATGGCATCATAAATATTAAATTTTATAATTTCCCCATCAAACTCCATAGTGAGTGTACCATCATGTACATCAATCTTTGTTTTAGATGTTTTCAAGAATGGTCTTCCTAACAAAATTAAGGATGAGTTTGCAGAATCATCATTTTCCATATTAAGAACATAAAAATCTGCAGGAAAAACCAACCCATTCACTTGCACCAAAACATCCTCTAATACACCTTCAGGATATACATTGGACCTATCAGCAAGTTGAACAATACACCAGTTTCTTTTAATGGTCCAACATTCAAAGATTGATAGACTGACAAAGGCATCACATTAATAGAAGCACCTAAATCACACATGGCCTTAGCAATTCCAAAATTACCTATCTTGCAAGGGATTGTAAACATACCTGGATCCTTGCATTTAGGTGGGAGTTTTCTTTGAAGTATAGCGGAAATATTTTCCCCTACACTTATCTTTTCATTCCCCTTAAGCTTCTTCTTATTAGTGCACAATTCCTTCAAAAACTTAGCATATCGAGGTACTTGCTTGATAGCATCAAGTAAGGGAATATTTACCTCAACTTTGCGAAATGTATCAAGAATTTCCTTTTCCTCCTCTATTTTCTTGGACTTTGCTAATCTTGATGGAAAAGGGGGTGCTATCGCTTTGGGTGGTACAACCAAAGTTTCTCCCATTTGGTTGCCTTGATTGTGTGTGGCTCTACTTCTTTTTCAGTCTCTTCTCTATCTCTCTTTCGAGTTGCCTTGCTTGTGGATTCCTGTAGTTCCTTGCCACTTCTCAAATTAATTGCATTAGCACTTTGTTTAGGATTTGTGACAGTTTGAGAAGGCAACTTACCTTGAGATTCAAACCTACTTACAGATGATGCGAGTTGGCTCATCTGTGTCTCCAAGTTCTGGATACTTTGCTTCGTTTCATCCTGAAATTGTTTTGTGTTAACAGCTAAAGATTTAACAATTTCCTCTAGAGACATACCTGAACTTGAGGAAGAAGGTTGTGGTGCTTGGTTCTGTGGCCTTGGTCGGTATTGTTGATAGTTATGCGATTTAGGCCCATAGCTAAGGTTAGGATGATCCCTCCATCCCGGATTATATGTATTTGAATAGGGATCATACTTCCTTTGTGGTTGTCCCGGGAAACCTCCAATTGCATTGGCTTGCTCTAAAGGTTCCTCTTGGAGTGTGGGACACATATCGTAGGATGATTTGGAGCAGCGCAAATCCCACAAGCCTTAACCTGTTGTTGGTTTCCAAAGGCCAACTGCTGCACAAGAGAGGTTAAATCAGAAATTTGATGCTCAAGATGAGAAACGCTTACCTCATTAACCTTTCTTGTCGATGGATCGTGTCTATAGCCAAATTGCTGGGAATTTGCAGCCATAAGAGATATCAATTCCCTGGCTTGACCAGGAGTTTTATCGACTATTGCTCCTCCACTAGCGGCATCCATCATTTTCCTTTCTATGGGTATCAATCCTTCATAGAAGTATTGGATAAGAAGCTGTTCTGAAATCCCGTGTTGTGGGCAACAGGCACACAACTGTTTGAATCTCTCCCAATACTCGTGAAGATTCTCGGTATCCCTTTGCTTGATCCCACATATATCCCTTCTGATACTAGCAGCTCTAGTAGCAGGAAAAATTTATCCAAAAACAATTTGACCATATCTGTCCAGGTGTTGATGGAACCAGGCGGTAGGTAAAATAGCCAGTCTTTAGCCCTATCCCTCAAGGAAAATGGAAAAGCTCTCAACTTGACCTGTTCTTCGGGAACTCCTTGAGGTCTCATGCTCGAACACACAATGTGGAATTCTTTTAGATGCTTATGAGGGTCCTCATTTTCCAACCCATGGAAGGTAGGAAGCAAATGTATCAATCCAGATTTTAATTCAAAAGCTACGTTCAGTTCTGGATATTGGATACATAAGGGCTGCTGATTCACGTCTGGTGCAGCTAGTTGCCTCAAAGTTCTATCCTGATTGTCCATAACTTGTTGCTTGTTATCCTCTCCTTCGGATTCACTGGATGTATCAGCAAATTCCAGCGTTTGATGCAGTCCAGGAGATGATGAAGATGAAATTGCGTCTTTAGCACGCAGTTTTGCTTCCTTGCGCAATTCCTTGACTGTCTTCTCGATCTCTTTATCGAATTCAAGTTCACCTGTATGAGAAGAACGAGTCATAAAGAAAATAGAAACAAATTTTCGACACCAATCCCCGGCAACGGCGCCAAAATTTGGTGGGTGTCGAATCCAACAAAATTAAATAACCTACTCTTAAAATTTTGTAAATAGTAGTGAGCAGGATCGTCTCCACAGGGACTGGGGAAAATCTATCTCTATTTTAATAATCAGCAAAAGAGAAGAAAAATGGGGGTTTTGTATAAACGATTATTTAGAAAATAATTGATTTCTAAAACTAACAAATACGTTTATTAATGTAAATTCAATAGCAACAAGTTCTAACCAAAGAATTATCACGGTTCAATTCGTAGAGATGATCATTGATGCAAAGATTGTCATTCTCATTCATAAATAAATTGGTTATGACTTTCAACAAGCTCTGAAAATCTATCTCTCCTTAGAGTATTGATAATCAAGATACGATCTTTAATTATTCCCTTATTGATTAGACAACCCTAAATAAGCTCTTAAGATTTAATCTATCAATAGCATTAATAATTAGAGAGACTACCAATTCTAATCAATAGATCAACGCTAGATCTATTTAAATTAGGTCATAAATCACCATAACGTAAATCAACAACCTATTCTGCAATCAATTACGTTATTGTGTTACTGATATTAGAACAATCAAACAATTACGGATTTGACGTTCTAAATAACTTCAATTGCTTGTCAATCAAACAAATAGGCCTAATTCGTAATGATCAAACAAGACAAAAATTGCAATTCAATAAGATGAAATATGAATATTCATAAATAGAATAAACTCAATAAATCAATTAGATCTCACAATCTTTGACGAATCAATCCCGCAATAATCTTGGCTAGAGTGAGTAATTAGTTACTCATGATCAAGAAAATAAAAGCTAGGGTTTCTTGAGAGTAAATAGAACAAGAACAATCAATTAATGAATAATGAATGAATCCTTTTCTCTCTCCTACTTCTTTATATATGTGAGATAAACATCAGATATAAAGAGTGTTTTTCGCATAAAGATGGCTGGAGACATGTCGCAACAAGGCTGGCAGCTATTATTCGCGAAACAAGTGGTGCACTCTTGATGGCCGGCGGCCATGATTCTCCCAGTGCCGGCCATTCTTCTAAAAGGATGGCTGGTATTGGTTCTCCTCTTATGGCTGGTAGCTTTGGGTGTTCAGGGCGAATTTTGAACCTTGTATATCTTCCAAATGTGTTTGCTATTGCTATAGCTATAGTTCATGAGAAAACTAATAGTAATGATAGCAAATCATCCCGAGTTTGGAATGAAATTGTGAGTACTTATGCATTCCATTGAGAGTGATATTGATCCATGAAGCTTGTTACAAACTCATGCCTAATTTCGCCAAATCGTTCCATTTGCTTTATAAAACCTGAGACATGACATTAAACTTGATTAAGTATCAATTCTTTTGGATTTCTATAAAATCAATAATAGAATTAACATATTTTACTTAATAAAAATTGAGTATATTCCGTCTTAACATGTTATAACTGTTTTTAACTTTTCCAGTTGAAAGTTGTTATTTGATTTCAACCGATAACGTAATCTTGATGCCACGTAGGCACTCGCCTTTGCCTAGTTGTAACAGATGTCTCCCCTTCTTGAAAAATAACCTTGTCCTCAAGGTTATAATCGGGATAAGCCTTCCTGAATGAATCCCAGTCTTCCCAAGACGTCTCAGTAGGATGTAACCCTTGCCATTGAACCAAAATCTGTCGAATAGGCTTGTCTTAACAAAAAATAGTTCTGGAGTCAAGTATAACCAGTGGTGTCAGTAATGGCTGATTATTGACAGCTTCAATAGGCAAGTCTAAAGATGGAATAGAAGCACCATGAGCCTTCTTTAATAAAGACACGTGAAAAACATCATGAATCTTAGCAGATTCTGGTAATTTCAACTTGTATGCACATGTCCCGATCTTCTGAAGCACCTCATATGGCCCACAGTATCTCTTAGATAGCTTGTGTGTGCTATTCAAAGAAACACTAAGCTGCCTATATGGTTGCAATTTAACATAAACCAAGTCCCCTGGTTCAAAATGTACTTCCCGTCGGTGTTGGTCTGCATACAACTTCATTTGCTCCTGAGCTTTAAGCAAATTGCTCTGGAGTGTCTTCAGTAATTCGTCCCTCTCCAATAGTTCCCTATCTACTGCATCCAACTTAAAGGTGCTTCGAATGTAAGATGCAATGGTTGGTGGTGATCGACCATAAACCAATTGAAAAAGAGTTGATCCTGCACCCTCATGGTAGGAGGTATTATAAGCATATTCTGCCCAAGGCAACATTGAAAACCACTTAATTGGACAGTCTATTGTATAGCATCTAAGATATTGCTGTAATGTTCTATTCATAACCTCTGTTTGTTCTTTGTGGGTGATAAGCTGTGCTAGTATTCAACTTAGTCCCACTCAAAGAGAATAAATCTTTCCAAAATTTGCTCATGAACACAGGGTCTCTGTCTGAAACAATTGATCTTGGAAATCCATGTAATTTCACTACCATGTGTAGGAAAAGAGAAGCCACTGAGGTTGCTGTATAATGAGAGTGTAAGGATCCTAAATGACAATATTTAGTGAGCCTATCTATAACAACCAATATTACTGTGTAGCCTTGGGATTTAGGAAGTGATGTCACAAAATCCATGCTTATATCCTCCCAAATTCGTTCTAGGATAGGTAATGGTTGAAGAAGTCCAGCTGGACTTCGAGAAAAATATTTAATTTGTTGACAAATGTGGCACTTTCTCACATATTCTTCCACCATAGTTCTCATACCATCCCAATAGAAAGCTGAAGACAATTTCTTATATGTCTTCAAAAAGCCAAAATGACTTGAACTTGGGGAAACATGATATTCTTGTAATAGTAGAGGAATAAGCGAAGATTGAGGCACCAGAAATATTCTGTCCCCAAAATACAATAACCGATTCCTCCAAACCAAAGGATGCTTGAGTATTTTCCCTTGTTCAAGGTCAGATATCACATTCTTAAAAGCTTCCAACAATCCATATTCTTGCTTTAAAGTGTCCACAAACTGGAATTGAACAGTGGACCAAGCTAAATAATGTCCCTCATCTAGATGCTGTCTTGATAAGGCATCAGCCACTTTATTCTCACTACCAGCCTTATACATGATAGTGTAATCATAACCTAGCAACTTAGACAAATATTTCTGTTGCTCAGGTGTCCGAATGACTTGGGTCATTATTTCTTTGAGACTTCTATGATCTGTTCTGATGAGAAAATATTTACCCAATAAGTACTGTCGCCATTTCCTCACTGTCTCCACTATGGCATATAACTCCCGAACATATGCTGAAGCCTTTCGTAGATGTAGTGGCATCTTTTTGCTATAAAAAGCAATTGGATGTTCTTGTTGCAGTAAGACTGCTCCAATTCCCGACCCTGAGGCACCTGTTTCAATTACAAAGGATTCTTTAAAATTAGGAAGTGCCAGAATAGGGGCATTAACAAGTGTTGTCTTGAGTGTATCAAATGCCTGTTGTGCTTCAGTAGACTAACTGAATGAATCCTTCTGTAATAAGTCAGTTAATGGACTTGCTATAGAAGCATAGCCTCTATGAAACGTCGAGTAGCCTGACAGCCCCAAAAAGGCTCTCAAATGTTTAACTGACACAGGGATAGGCCAGTTTAGAACAGCCTCCACCTTCTTATTCTCTGGTTGCACACCCTTACTTGATACTATATGCCCCAAATATTCGATAGTGCTGACCCCAAAACTACACTTGGATTGCTTCAGATAAAACTGATTATCCTGTAGTATTGTGAAAACTTTCTCCAAATGCTCCAAATGATCTGACTCGGACATACTATAAACTAATATGTCATCAAAAAAGACAATTACAAACTTTCTAAGGAATGGTCTGAAAAGTTTGTTCATGATTGACTGAAATGTAGCTGGAGCGTTACTAAGACCGAATGGCATTACAAGAAATTCATAATGTCCTTCATGTGTCCTAAATGCAATTTTCTCAATATCTCTTGGATGCATTCTAATTTGATGGTAACCGGCTCTGAGATCCAATTTTGAGAAAATAGAAGCACCAAATAATTCATCCAGTAACTCATTGATAGTACGAATGGGAAACTGGTCTTTGACAGTTATGTGATTGAGTGCCCTATAGTCAATACAGAAACGCCACATGCCATCTTTTTTTTTAACCAATAGAACTGGAGAAGAGTAAGGACTGATACTATGTTGAATAATTCCTTGTTGGAGCATGTCAGTCACTTGCTTTTCTATCTCCTGTTTCTGAAAATGTGGGTATTGGTAGGCTTTCACATTAACTGGTCCCTTTCCTTCTTCGATGTAAATCTGATGTTGGATCTCTTAAAGGTGGCAATGATGAAGGTGCTTCAAATACATGAGAATATTTGCCCAACAAGTCTTGCAAAGCTTGGCTGCTGGTGAAATTCTCACATGTATTACAAACCGATTCCTGAGCCAAAAATTGATAAAATGAAGCAATAGCATCCTTAGATATGAGTCTTTTAAACTGACGATGTGTAATTTCAGAAAGAGATTGTCGCTCCCCTAACAAGTTCACCACAATCCCCTGATATTGAAATTGCATGGATAACTGACCATAATCAATAGTTACTGGTCCTAGCTCTTGTAACCATTGCACACCAAGCACTAATTCAGCCCCTTGTATAGGTAAGACATGAAAAGTGTCTGTAAAACATAAACCTTGAATATGAAACTGTACTGCCTCACACTTGCCTTGACAACTCATTTTAGTGCCATCCCCAATCAACACATTAAATTCTGGAGATCTTGTTACTGTCAGATTAAGGTATTTCACCAGTCTTGATTGCACAAAGTTATGAGTGCTACTAGAATCCACTAATATCGACACTGGTTTATTATTGATGATGCCCTTAAATCGGATTGTTTTAGGAGCATTATGTCCAGATAACGCATGATAGCTAATGGCATATGGATCTGCTACATCTTCAATAGTATCAAACATTTGCATATGAGAATCAGACATATCATCAATACACTCTACGGAGTCCTCCCCATTGTCATCAGTGATCAGTAACAAAAATTTTGCCTTACATTTGTGATTTCTGTTGTACTTTTCATTACAATTATAACAGAGACCCTTAGCCCTACGTTCATCCATTTCTGCTTGTGTCAATTTCTTTATTGGAATAGTGGGTTTGGATGAAGATACCTGTATTATTATGATACTGTTGCTTTTGAAAATTGCAAAGTGTTTGCATTATTCCAAGATGATTTTACAGTATTAGATCTAGACATATAATGCATGTCTGCGAATTTTGACTCATGCATTTTTGCAAACCATAAGGCCTGATCAAGAGAATGAGGCCTAGATATTTGAACTTCTCTTCTAATATATGGTTTCAATCCGGAAATAAAGCAACTCAGTAGAAAATTATCTGACAAAGCTACTGTCCTAGTTGACAATGATTCAAATTCAATTTGATAGTCATCTACAGATCCTTTTTGCATGAGTTTGGATAACGTACCTTAGACATCCTCAAATTTAGAGGGTCCAAATCTGGCTTTTAATGATTTGAGAAAAGCTTCCCATGTCGATATCTATTGGTTCTGTTCCATCCATTCATACCACTTCAGTGCGCGTCCTCTGAATGCAAAAGAAGAAATTACCAGGCATTGATCATCTGGAACACCATGGAATGTAAAAAAATTTTGTGCCTGGAAAATCCATCCCATAACATCGTCGCCATCAAAAGTAGGTATTTCAAGCTTCATACCCTTAAACATATTATCAAGAACTGTTGTAGAATATGATGACCCCCATTAGTATTGAAATCCTGAGATAAAGAAGCAGGGTTCTGATTCTGTCCCTGACTAAATTGATCTTGCAATTGTTTTAAAGAATCTGCCTGTTCTTGCATTTGAGATTGCATTCTATTAATTGATTCTGCTATTGAATATACTAAAGCTTGCAATTTGGCCATTTCTTCTTGATTTGATTGTGATCTTGTTGCCATGTTGATTAATGTCGATCGAGAGCACCAATTGTTAGGAAACCCACTCCTAATGCAAGGCCTGGTCCACTATACAAATAAAACCCTAATTCCTCCCACTGTCACTCAATGAAAGACACTTAGGTATGAAACCCTCTCTACTCCTCTCTGTAATTCTCTCAAATGAACTCTCGTGTTTGATACTAACTACTCTCGTGATTTCTTTGTGATGTAAGGTGAAGCTAATAGAGAAAGGATAGTTGTTGTTTCGAGTACAGCTTACTCCAGAAGACTCATTACTTAGCAGGGGTAAAAACATGCCCTTTTCTGCTTTGATTTACTGTATTTATACTTTGCATGTGATTTTCCGTTACAAAATGGGTCTGATCTGTTACATGTATGTAAATCTATCCAACTACAATGACTAGATCTCAACGATCTTGTTGTGTTATAACTGTTTTTAACTTTTCCAGTTGAAAGTTGTTATTTGATTTCAACCGATAACGTAATCTTGATGCCACGTAGGCACTCGCCTTTGCCTAGTTGTAACAGAGAGTGGTATCATGGGTCTGAATATCGATCGATTGGTCCACCACAGAGTCCAAAAGAACTATTCAATCACATACATTCGTCACTATTAAATATCATATAGCGAACATTTGGAATTTAGAAGAATAGGTTTCGTATTCTCCACAACATGACAACGTATAAGTTGGCAAAGCAGATAAAGATAGTCGCTGCTACTGTTGCTATACATAATTTCTTTATAAAAAATGATATTAATGATTTTTACATTAGGAATAGTCTCGGACAAGAGGCTTCTTGTGGGTCTGATCATAGTAACAGTGAAAACGAACCACACGGTAGTAGTGTGCCTAAATTAACTAATGATTTGTGGATGGATGTTGCATGTGATTCAATAGCTTATGGTTTGACATCACATCATCGGGGTCAAATAGATGTTTCATGGAGAACAACAGTTTCTCTATTTCGGTTGCAATGATGAGTTCCGACTCCATTGTTAATGTGTCATTGTAATAATGAGCTCTAACTTTTACATTACTAATGATGGTAGTGTGAAGTGGTAATTACAACTTTAAGGTTATTAAAGGTTCTAATATTATTTAATGAAATTAATGTAATATGAAAAGAAAGTTAAATTAAAATATGATGATTAATAGGCATATTGTTAATTTCAAAATAAACCTAAAAAAAAAGCAAAAACATTACAAGACACGAAGCTGATATAGAACTAAAGCTGACATTACCTTTCAAAACGATATGGAACTAAAATTGATCAGACGCTGATACTAAAAATTATAAGATACCGGTAACAAACTGACAATCACAAAGCACAAATTTAATGAAATTAAAATAATTATGAAAAAAATGTTAACATTAAAAATATGATGATTAATAACCGTATCGTTAATTTTCAAATAAAAAGAAAAAAAAATAGCATGATACCAAACCCATGCTGAATTAAAATTGACAGCTTTCCAAACATCAACTTTCATACTAATACTTAAATTATACTAATAACTTTCCAAACACCAGCTTTCAAACTGATACTAAACTAAAATTGAAACAATGCTGATACTAAACTGATACAGATACCGGTAAAAAAAAACTGAAAATCCAAAAGCACCATCGTCCATATTATGTAGGCCTAAGTTGTTTGCGTATAGGGCCAAATCTAATATCCACTTTTTTTCACCTAAGAATCCAAAGAAGTTAAGTCGTGAACCTATAGCTCAAGCTTGATGTCATATTGTACATCTATGCAATTAGGATAGTGCAACGTGTGTTAGATTATCTATTTTCATTTGTATCTTATACATATCCTATCTGCATCTTGATTTTATTCTTATATCTTATATGTAAATGATTTTTTTCATAGTTTGTGTAAAAATGTTTACTTTTCATCTACATTTGTTTTTACAAGCATCTATTTGAAAATAAAAATAAAATAAAATGCCAGTTTAATAAGAAAAAAAAGATGAAACAAACAAAACCCAATTAAATAATAAAATTAATATCTAAAGGTGAATGTTAGATTTGAAATTTGAATTTTGTTAATTTGTATATTTAACTACCAAAAATTTAAGGCATTAATTTATAATCTACAAATATTTCAAGTTCATTTATATTGCTTATATGTGTAGTCGGTTCCAAAAAATTGGTAAAAGGTGACTAAAAATAAATTTTGGCATATTTCGGGTAGTTAATTTCAAAAATAACTAAAATTTTAGGTTTCAAATTGACACTTCTGAATTATAAACGATTGGAAAAAAAGGAAAAACAAACAATAAACGTGACAACTACTATATCTAAAATTCTTAGGTTATTGATTATAAAATGATCCTGAAATTTAACATTATTCATTAGACGTATATTGAAATAGCCATAAAATCCTAATTCACATTTTATATGTGTTGTTGAAATTATACATGCTTTTGATATGTGTTGAATGTGATTTATATTTATGACGAATTATATGTTGTGTGGTTGTGCTAAAAATATTTAAATGTATTAGAATTAATTAAATATTGAGTTCATAAAATTTTAATTTTATTAGAATGTATTAAATATGCTTACAATGAGTTAGATAAAGCATGTACATAATTCTCAAAATTGTAGAATTTTAGTCACAAATAAAGCCTATAAACCCACATTTAATTAACCAAATCAAGCCTATTAATTAAAACAAGTTAAGCCCATTAAAGGCCTTATTAGTGGCAGCCATGAAAGTCAAACAAAAGGATAACACAACCCATAAAAGCGCAAAATTTGTCCAAATTTTTCAGACAACACAAACACCCACTCAAAGGCTTCTAAACTCCATTTTTGCACTCCCAAAAGCTTCATCATGGCCCTATGCTATCAAGCCCTTCATCTCTTATAAATTCAATCATCAGAAGCTTGCTTTAGGACTACCAATCAAGAGTACAAAGTTTGCTTGGTAAGTATGTTTTTTCTATCTTGAATATTTGAATGTATGTAGTTTCTTGACACTAAGTTTGAGCTTAAACTTGAGTTTGATGATTTATATGTTGTATTGATAGTATAAGAAGTGTTATGGAGACTAGTGAAGTTAGTTATATATGCAGTATATGAGATTAGAAGTGTGAGAAATGCAAATGGTTGATAACTAAATTGGGTGTTGTGGACTTGGGGTTTGAAGTGTGATTTGTGAATAATGATGATGGTGAAGTATTTAATGTTTTGAGTGGAGCTTATGTGGTTTGAATGATGTATTGATCATATAACAAGCTTAAGAAAAACATGGGATGATTTTAAAGAAGTTTTGGAAGTGCAAACTTTACATGAAAACAAAGGAAAGTCGTGTCTAGCAACAAGGTATAAGTCACGGGCAAGCGAAGGGGAGTGTTTAAGCTAATCGTCACTTTTTCACATGTCACGGGCACCAAAGGGGCGTGATACGCTCTGATGGTGTATTTTTCAAAAATCACGAGCAACCAAAGGGGTGTGCAACCTCCTGCCACTCGACGTGTTTTCGTATTTTGACCGTAACTTTTTCATCTGATCTCAATTGAGGTGATTTAAGTTATGTTGGAAAGATTAAAAAGAGATATACAACTTTCATATTTTGAGTTTTTCCAAATTCTGAAATTATCAATGCTTAAATTTTAATTCTTTCCAACTATTGCATTTTCCAAGCAAAGTCAAAAACTTATTTTTGTTTATTTGCTTTGGCAAATGGATCTTTTTGAATTAAAATGAGATAGATTAATGATATTTGATAGTTAATGATGATTGAGTGATATAATTAAGCATGATTTAAGTATATTTATAGATTTAACAAATTATTGATTTTCTATGAGTGTTAAGCTAAAATAATTATATTGTATATATGATTTCCTTTGCTTGTTTTAAGATCTTGTGATAACTTATTTAAATTTCTTTGAATGGTTAAGTATGAGATCAGTTAAAATTGAGCTTGGACTAAGTGTGATATTGTGATAATCTCTTTGAACAGTGATTGATCCTGCTCGGCCACCCCTATTAATTCACGAGTTAGTACAAGTACGTAGTAACTTGTTTGATTCTTTTTAGGATAACATTCTTTAAAATTTTCATTAAATTAAGGATATCTAATAATCGTTTCTATGAGTGTCTTTTATACCGTTGAATCTAGGACGAGAGCGGTAACCCTGCTCAGATTGGGGGCATGGTAGTTTTAGGTGCTTAGACCACCATTGTCATTTTGATATGACTTTCATAAGTGGTTCAATGGGTAATCGATGGGGAATTTTGTATCATAAACATTTGCTTATTCTTGAAAGGATGTAATATGATTTAATTCAATGTTTATGGGAACATTTGAATTAGGTGATATTATGGATTGAGTTAAGCAAAGTCGAGAAACGGCTAGAAACCTTAGATGAGCTTACTTAATCGTTATGGATAAATTTATCTAAGATGGTATGAGTATCCAGCTACTTATATCAACCCCTGAGCGTCGTTATCATGACTCGGGTTCCCCAGAAATCTCTGTTGTTTGAGTTTGAATACTCCCATGATGTATGACTAACTAAAGATTGAATAATAAATAATCGGTTATTGCATTTTGCATTTAGCTTAAGCATGTGTGAATCACTTTGCATTTGTATTCGTTATTTGTGTACTAGACCTTTGGTTCATATTTTTAACCATTTCAGATGATGAATCTGATGAGTTTTATACGAATATGGGGTATGAAACCAATTTTGAGGAATTGCTTGATGGTTTAGAGGATGGAATCCATCTTTTGTAATAGACTAGTTATGATAGCTTTTGTGGTTGTATTTAAAGTTCTTGTTAGATTATATTTGTAATTTTGTTAAGGCTTGTAAGAAGCCTTTGTTGTAATGTATATATACGTACCTAGCTATGTATGACTTAGGTTTATTTCTCTTGTGAAATATGTTAATGGTGTAGTTATGTTTTGCTAAAAGTTTTGAAAAACTATGATTTCAATTATGTTAATTATGTGGAATAAGACAAACAATTCCTCAAACACTTTTTTTGGATAACCTTGCATACAATTCTACAGGTTATATGTGGTTGGGGAACTGTTATCACCTATATTAATTATAAGGGTGATAGCGGGTCCTTATAGATGGTATCAAAGCCAAGTTTGATTAATTGTTTGCCTAATTGAGATATTTGTTTGAGACTTGACCTAGACATAAATAGGTATAGAAAAAGTTAAGCTTATTCGAATAGTTGTGTATATTTTCCTTCTTGCTTGCTTCATATGCTTGTTATTTGTTTGATTGCTTGTTGTCATTTATAAATATGAATGTTAATATAATAAGCTTTGTATGCGATTTGAGATTTGTATATATGTATGTGTGTTGAATGTATTTGTATGAAATTGTTAAGATGGATAGGTTGAGAAGGTCTGTGAGGCAACAATCTGAGAGGGAAAGTATGCCACCACCACCACAGTCATCATCTACATTTCCTCCCGCTTCATCTTCTACACCGAGTGGTGAGACTACTCCACCTCCTGCATCGGCTTCAGCTTCGTAAGTTCCTCCACCGACTCAGATTCCACCACCTCCACCTATGCTACCCATTCCTCCAATGCCACAAATGCCCACTGGTGATCCAAATTCTATGTATAGGATGATGAGAGACATAATGGCAATGATGCAGCAATATCAGATGATGATGTATCAACAAACACAACATCTCATGCAGCCAGGTAATCAATAAGGAATGAGACCAAATGAAGCTGCTCCTGTAAATAATCAATCCAACTAAATCAAGTTACATGATTTTAGCAAGATGGTCCTAGAATTTGATTGCACTAGTATCGATCCTACAATGGCTGAGAATTGGATAGAGGAGTTGGAAAAGACATTTGCTGCTGGTAGAATACCGGAAGATAATAAAGTTGATTTAGCGGTTTATATGATGAAGAAAGAGGCTTACAATTGGTGGAGATTAGTTAGTGGGAATCTACAATAACCTATATTATGGATTACATTCAAGGATACATTCTTCACCAGATATTTTCCAAATTCAGTGAGAGAAAGGATGATCACTGACTGGTTGAACTTGAGACAAGGAAGCAAGACTATAGATGAATATCATGGTGAATTTTGTAGACTATTACGCTTTGCTGGAGGTGACTACCAGGATGAGAGAATGAAAGTTCAGAAAGTTTAGAACGGTTTAAATGAGGAGATTCAAAGTGAGGTAAGGAAATTTGAGTTACATACTTTATCAGATACTAGGGCCAAAGCTTTACTAATAGAACAAATCCTGAATGATAGTAAAATTAAAAAGGCAAAGAGAGCTGCATTTATGGGAAAGAGACCTGATTCTACCTCATCCTATGATGGTTATCGAGGTACTAGTAAAGGAAAGAAGCCTTTTATGGGAAGACAAGGAAATCAAAAGCCGATATATAGAGCTTCTACACTTGTATTTGAGAAGAAATGCCTTAGGTGTTATGGTCCTCATGAGTTATCTGACTGTAAGTGGACTCCTAATGCCTTTTTTCATGTGGTCAAGTTGGACATAGATCTAAAGAGTGCAAGAATCTAAAACTACCACCGGTCTTCTGTGCATATTGCAAGCAAAGAGGTCATCATATTGCTAACTGCAAGGATCGACCTGACATTAAGGGTGGAGTTGATATAGAGAAGGGAAAGACAAATGTTAGGGTTTTCACCTTGCCACATATTGAGGATACACCATCAATGGACACCTTGGTAGGTAATCTGAGTGTTGCTAATAGGGATGCATATGTGCTGATTGATACTGGAGCAACTCATGCATGTATTTCTGAAAATTATATGAATGATTTTAAGCTTGTTTATGAAACATTGATTAATTGTATTATGTGTGTGACTACTCCGTTGATGATTGAAAATAGGCATCCTTGTGTGTAAAAATATAAATGTTATGATTTCAAATGTGAACATGCCTATTGATATGATAATATTGCCTTTATTGATTTTGATGTGATATTGGGAATGAATTGGCTAAATCATTATAAGGTCATGATTGATTGTAGTAAGGTGGAGTTCAGTTTTGACTCAAATGAGGGGAGATTCACATATAGGTTGGAAAGGCTAAGACCTATGGAGCTGTGGGAAAAACCAGTTGTGCAGCAATGAATATTGAAGAAGTGGATATTAAAATGTGCCAATCGTGAATGAGTTTGTGGATGTATTTCTTGAGAAGCTACCTGACTACCACCAGCTAAGGAGATAGAGTTTGGAATTGAAGTATTACCTAGAACAGTACCTATCTCCAAGGCTCCGTATAGAATGGCTCCTGCAGAGTAGAAAGAGTTAAAGCTGCAGTTACAGGAATTGCAAGATATGAGCTTCATTAGACCGAGTCTATTGCCATGGGGTGCTCTTGTATTATTTGTAAGGAAGAAAGATGAGAGTTTGTGCATGTGCATTGATTGCAGGGAATTGAACCGGGTTACCATTAAGAACAAATACCCTTTGCCTAGAATTGATGATCTATTTGATCAGTTGAAGGGAGCCACGGTGTTTTCTAAGATTGACTTGAGATCAGGATATTATCAACTTAAGATCAAATCTCAAGATATTCAGAAGACAGCCTTCGGAACTCAGTATGGGCACTTCGAGTTTTTGGAGATGCCTTTCGAGTTAACCAATGCTCCGACCATGTTCATGGATTTGATGAATAGAGTCTTCAAGGATTATCTGGATTCATTTGTCATAGTATTCATTGATGATATTATGATATATTCCCGAAGCAAGGAGGAACATCAAGAGCATTTACGACTTGTGCTGCAAAGACTTCAAGAGAAGAAACTCTATGCAAAATTTAATAAGTGCTGGTTGGAATAAATATCCTTTCTCAGGCATATTATTTCAAAGGAAGGTATTTTAGTTGATCCAATGAAGATCGAAGCTATTTTGAGATGGACAAGACCTACTAATGTGAGCGAGATTAGAAGTTTTCTTGGATTAGCTAGATACTACCCGAAGATTTGTAGAAGGATTTTCAAAACTTTCATCCCCATTAACAAGATTAACACGAAAGAATACTAAGTTTGTGTGGGATGACAAATGTGAGAGAAGTTTTGAAGAGTTGAAAGAAAGATTGATATCAGCTCCTATTCTAGCACTATCTGTCAGTGGAAAGGAATTCATGGTCTTTAGTGATGCGTCTATCCAAGGACTTGGTTGTGTTCTCATGCAGGATGGAAGAGTTATAGCTTATGCATCAAGGCAACTAAAACTCCATGAGAAGAAATATCCAATGCATGATCTTGAGTTGGTAGCAGTAAAAACTTTGAAGACACTATCTATTTGGAGAAAAGTGTAAGATTTACACGGGCCACAAAAGCTTGAAATACATATTCACACAGAAAGAGCTTAATATAAGGCAGAGAAGATCGTTTGAATTGATTAAAGATTATGATGTGAAAATCCTTTACCATACTGGCAAAGCTAATGTGGTAGTAGATGCACTCGTTCGGAAGAAGCAAGTGAATGATGTAACCTTGATTTCTAATTAGAGAAAGATTCGGATGGACTTCATGAAGTTAGAACTTGAAGTTACATTGGTGCAAGTTGATGTGATATTGGCTCAATTGTCCTTGCAATCGACAATTTTGGAAAAGATTAAACAAGCCCAAAAGGAAGATGATGAAGCTAAAAGAATGAAGATTGCTATAAGTGAAGGGAAAAGAAAAGAGTTGAGAATCGATGGGGATGAAGTTGTTAGACATGGGAATCGACTCTTTATGCCACATGGCTTGAGAGAAAAAGTTATGAAAGAAGCTCAATCCTTTTCATATTCGATCCACCCGGGAACCACCAAAATGTATAGAGATTTAAATAAAAATTTATGGTAGGAAGGTTTGAAGAAAGATATTGCTCAATATGTTTCCAAGTGTTTGACTTTTCAACAAATAAAAATCGAGCACGAAAGACCCGGAGAAGAACTTCAACCTTTATCTATACTCGAATGGAAATGTGATGATATCACTATGGATTGTATATCGGCCTTACCCAGGACTATCGCCAAATATGAAATTATTTAGGTGATCATGGACAGATTAACAAAATCAGCTAATTTCATACCTTTGAGGGTTAGAGATTCGTTAGAGAAGATGGCACATATCTATATTAAAGAGATAGTGAGACTAGACGGGATTCCAAAGACGATTACTTCTGATTGAGATTCTCGCTTTGTCAACCGGTTCTGGAAAAGTTTACATACTGCTTTAGGTACTTAGCTTTAGTTTAGCACTACATTTCATCTATAGACAGATGGGCAATCAGAGAGAACAATTCAAATAGTGGAAGATATGCTCAGAGCATGTGTCTTAGATTTTGGCAATAGGTGGGACACTTATTTGCCACTTGTTGAATTTGCCTACAACAATAGCTTCCAAACAATGATTCAAATGGCAACCTATGAAGCTCTTTATGGTAAGAAGTGCAGATCTCCACTGTATTAGGATGAAGTTGGTGAAAGAGTTGTTTTGGGTCATGAGTTGATACAACGAGCAGTAGATAAGATTCAAGTGATAAAACAACAAATGAAAATAGCTCAAGATCGGTATAAAAGCTATGCTGACACAAGGAGGAGACCATTGGAGTTTGAAGTTAATGACCATATGTTTCTCAAAATCTCTCTAACAAAAGGAGTAATTAGATTTGTGGTTAAAGGCAAGTTGAATCCAAGATACATTGGCCCATATGAGATTTTAGAGAGAATTGGACCATTAGCTTATCGATTAGCTTTACCCCCAAATTTATCGGAAGTGCATGACGTTTTCCATGTGTCTCAACTCAGAAAATGTATATCAGATTATGATGCCATCATTTCTTCTCATCAACCAGAAGTCCAACTAGATTTGAGCACAATTGAAAAACCGATCAAGATTTTGGATAGGATTGACAAGGTGCTAAGAAAGAAAGTAATTCCTTTTGTGAAAGTCTTGTGGACTGGACAAAATGAGAGAGAAGCAATGTGGGAGCCCGAAAATGAGATGAGTCATAAGTTTCCAGAGATATTTGATCAATGATTAAGGTAAGCTAAGTTTCGAAGACGAAACTTTTTGAAGAAGGAGAGAATGAAATAGCCATAAATTCCTAATTCACGTTTTATATGTGTGTTGTTGAAATTATACATGCTTTTGATATGTGTTGAATGTGATTTATATTTATGACGAATTATATGTTGTGCAGTTGTGCTAAAAATATTTAAATGTATTAGAATTAATTAAATATTGAGTTCATAAAATTTTAATTTCATTAGAATGTATTAAATATGCTTACAATGAGTTAGATAAAGCATGTACATAATTCTTAAAATTGCAGAATTTTAGTCACAAATAAAGCCTATAAACCCACATTTAATTAACCAAATCAAGCCCATTAATTAAAACAAGTTAAGCCCATTAAAGGCCTTATTAGTAGCAGCCATACAAAAGGATAACACAACCCATAAAAGTGCAAAATTCGTCCAAATTTTTCAGACAACACAAACACCCACTCAAAGGCTTCTAAACTCCATTTTTGCACTCCCAAAAGCTTCCTCATGGCCCTATGTTATCAAGCCCTTCATCTCTTATAAATTCAACCATTAAAAGCTTGCTTTAGGACTACAAATCAAGAGTACAAAGTTTACGTAGAAAGTATGTTTTTCCTATCTTGAATATATGAATGTATGTAGTTTCTTGACACTAGGTTTAAGCTTAAACTTGTGTTTGATTATTTATATGTTGTATTGATAGTATAAGAAGTGTTATGGGGACTAGTGAAGTTAGTTACATATGCAGTATATAAGATTAGAAGTGTTGAGAAGTGCAAATGGTTGATGACTAAATGTTGGGTGTTGTAGACTTAGGGTTTGAAGTGTGATTTGTGAATAATGATGATGGTGAAGTGTTTAATGTTTTGAGTGGAGTTTATGTGGGTTGAATGATGTATTGATCATATAGCAAGCTTAGGGAAAACATGGGATGATTTTAAAGAAGTTTTAGAAGTGTGAACTTTACATGAAAAACAAAGGAAAGTCGTGTCTAGCAACAGGGTATAAGTCATGGGAGAGCGAAGGGGAGTTGTTTAAGCTGATCGTCACTTTTTCACATGTCATGGGCGACCAAAGGGGCATGATACGCTTTGATGGTGTGTTTTTCAAAAATCACGAGCAACCAAAGGCGTGTGCAACCTCCCTTGCCGCTTGATATGTTTTCGTATTTTTGTTTGTTTTATGTCCATTTGCTTTGGCAAATGGATCTTTTTGAATTAAAATGAGATAGATTAATGATATTTGATAGTTAATGATGATTGAGTGATATAATTAAGCATGATTTAATTATAATCATAGATTTAACAAATTATTGTTTTTCTACGAGTGTTAAGCTAAAATAATTATATTGTATATATGATTTCCTTTGCTTGTTCTAAGATCTTGTGATAACTTATTTAAATTTCTTTGAATGGTTAAGTATGAGATCAGTTAACATTGAGCTTGGACTAAGTATGATATTGTGATAATCTCTTTGAACAGTGATTGATCCTCGCTCGGCCATCCCCATTAATTCACGAGTTAGTACAGGTACGTAGTAACTTACTTGATTCTTCATTTAGGATAGACATTCTTTAAAATTTCATTAAATTAAGGATATCTAATAATCGATTCTATAAGTGTCTTTTATACCGTTGAATTTGGTTCGAAGAGTGGTAACCCTGCTCAGATTGGGGGTATGGTAGTTTTAGGCGCTTAGACCACCATTGTCATTTTGATATGACTTTCATAAGTGGTTCAATGGGTAATCGATGGGGAATTTTGTATCGGTATAATATTTGCTTATTCTTGAAAGGATGTAATATGATTTAATTCAATGTTTATGGGAACACTTGAATTAAGTGATATTATGGATTGAATTAAGCAAAGTCGAGAAATGGCTAGAAACCTCAGATAAGATTACTTAATTGTTATGAATAAATTTATCTAGGATGGTATGAGTATACGAGCTACTTATATCAACCTCCTGAGCATCGTGATTGTTACTCAAGTTCCCTCAAAATCTCTATTGCATGGAGTTTGAATACTCCCATGATGTATGACTAACTAAAGATTAAATAATAAATAATCGGTTGTTACATTTTGCATTTAGCTTAAGCATGTGTGAATCACTTTGCATTTGTATTCGTTACTTGTGTACTAAGCTACTTTTTTTTGTCGTTTTTCTAGAAAAGCATTTTAAGGAATGAGATGAAATAAAATTTTTAGTATATGTACAAAATTAATTAATTTAAAGATACAGAATATGGTCTTGATTTTGTAAATATTAAAGAATTTCTTATGTAATGTTAGATAAAATTTTATATCATCTTACAAAGTTAAGATGTTATGTATGAATTAAATGAATAAAAAAGAATAAAACTAATAGCACCTTAAAACCCTTGTAATGTCAATGAGGTGTTCCTTTAGGTGGTTTTTTATTATTGCTATAAAAGCATGATTTTGATGGAAAAATATAGGAAAAATTATGGCCCATTAATTTAGTTAAATTTGACTCTAAATGTTGCACCAACCTACACTTAAAATAGACAATTTGATACCCAATCAATTTTTTAAAACTATTTTTACAACCTTCATAACAGTATAATTTGCAAACTTAGGAGACATAGTCTATTTTTACATTTTTACAACCTATCCTAATGATGTTTAGTACTGATAGGTTGTCTTTTCTACATCAACAAAGAGAACAAACAATGTTGGAGTAGTAAAAATAACCATAAAAAATTTAATTGGGTATTAACTTGACTAGTTCAAAGTTTAAGTACCAAAATTGAATTTTCTTGCAAAATTAAAGTATGGAATTTAACATTTTTCCTCAATTTTATAGATCTTTTGTATTAATTAATGGATAATTAAATAAAAATCTTCAACCTGACAAAAGATAAAGAATTAAATAAAATATGTCTTGATGTCAATTATGATTGAAACTAAATTAGTCCCAAAAAGAGTTAAAGTTTTGGCAAATAAGTGGGCAATTGACAGAATGATTTGCAATTAATAAAATATGATATTTGAAAATGATAATAATTCGTACTATTGTTTGCTTTTTTACTGAATAGGAGCAATAATGTCACAAGTGGTGTAACTTTTCATACATAAAAGGAGAATGTAAGATGCAATGAAAATTCTTAAGCTGTATCTACTAATTTTGCTATCAACACATATGTTAACATGAGTTGTGCGTAAAATTTTCATTGTAGCTAAGTGACCAACAATGTAATAAACATAGTGGATAAGCTAAGTTAGTAGCAAAGACTCCTAAATTCAACAACGAGTGAGAGGTAATAAGGCAATCTATGTGTCAATTACTTTAGTCATGTCGTTTAGGTAATGAAATTACTTGCAATTACCTAAAACATGTCATTAACATATCTACTATCACATGTCAACAACAATCTATAGTATATTACGTGTTAAGTACAACTAAAACATGTTAATGACATATTGGTATATGTCTAACTTAAGTACTTGAAACATTAGTTAAAAGTGATGAATACTTTTATGTTTACAATAGCAAATAAAACATAATAGTGTTGGCAACTTAAACATATAAGAACAGTTGTGGTATTTTCTCATCTAAGTAACCCAAAAATGACCACGTGTTTGTAATTGTATTTTTTGATAATATAGTTAAAGAGTAACTAGCTGAAATTACTTTTGTGTTTCGATAAAGTTACTAGCTTTGCCCCTCATGACAAAGAGTGTTAAGGAATCTATCTAACTTTGCTTTCTTGTATTATATCCAGTCTTGAATTTTATTCATATAATCCCCATGTTTCCATAGTAGTTTATCATCACTTCTTTTTACCTAAGACATGTGGTATTCTAAATATGTAAGAGAGTCATCTAAAAAAATGTGATGATGTAGCAATATTGGTTATTGTAATGTTTATTAATTTAAATTCATTATTGCATTGACTTTGTTGTGGGCTGTTAATGCCACTAAGGAAGGCTTTCTAGGGGTGGGGATCATAGTGATTAGTTTGATAGAGGTCATTAAGCTTCTCGTATCTGTGGATGACACAAAGTACCCTACCAAAAACTAACATGTTCAATGCTTCAGCCTAACAAACCCCCATGGTGGTGAGGGAAGATTCTTAGCCTTAAGTTTCTTGTCAACAGACTTCATTACAATGTCCTGTAAGCATTATGCCACAAAATAAATAAAGGGAATCCTAGACGTAGTAAACAAGCAACCTACCACCTCATTAGCCTTTGGTAAGGATATTAAAGCTAAACGCCATTAATGTTTCTACTATAAAATCATGTAAATTTATAATCTTTAATGTGATCCTTTATTGTTATTTTATGCAATCCATATCAAACACGGACCATGTTTCTCCTAGGTAGAATGAGAAGCGCATGCACTTCGTATAAGCATGGAGAAAGTAAAACTAGATGAGGCATAAGTCACATAGTGTGCTTAAGCAAATAAAGTAAAGAAGAAAGTTGACACCTAAAATGAGAAATGATCATATTTTAATGGCAAACTTTTGCAAAAAGAAACGGATTGGTTCATTATTTGTGCGATTAGATGAATCAAATTACAACGATGGCTTTGGTGGATTTCCAACACAAGAGAGCCATTTAAAGAAGCATACTGTGAAATTAATCTAAATGATGCTATCTAAATACGTAGCAGTGACAATATCAAGTGTTTATTTTGTCATTGGAGATATGATTTATATATTGGGTGCAATTGCTCTTTATTTCGTGAACTCTAAAGAGCTTTTAGATATGTGTATTGGTTGTTATTTTATCTTCTTTTTTTTTTTTTCTTTTTCAGTCACAGTTTGTGCCCAGAGAATACTAAGAATGTCATTTACTAGTTGTTTGCAATTTTATCAAGGTCATCAAGTTTGGAAGAATGCTAATTAAGTTGTTGTTGATGTTATTCTTCTTCTTCTTCTTTTCCTTTCTATACTAGGTAAATTCTTTTCTTTGAATTTTCCACTAATATACTTACAAATGTCTTTTGTTATCCTATTTGCATATTTATAAGTTTTTCTTATTAAGAATCCCCTTCATCCTATATCACATCCATCACTTTCTGTGATTAAAAAATCTATGTTTAGAGGTAATCTTAACTTTGATGACCTTTTTACTTCTTCTTTTATCCTTTTGATTTATTTAATGTCCTATTGTGAAAATCCTTTAAAATTAGAAATCTTGTTATAAAACAGTCCGACTAAAGAATTTAAATCTTTTATGAAAGGCTTGGTATAATTTAATAATCCTAGAAATGCTTGCAACTATCTTTTGTCCATTTGTTTTGGAAATTATAACACCTTTTCGGCTACATTTTACGGTAGTTTGATCCTTCCTTTTCCTATTTCAGTTCTTAAAAATTTTATGCTTCTTTTAAAAAATCATGCCTTTTTAGTACTTACAATCACCCTTGCCTTTCGAATTCTGCAAGTACCATTTTAAAATTTTCTTTGTTCTTGTTCATTCCTAGAGAAAACAAGGATATCATCTACATAGCTTGTAGTGAAATCCTTTAAATGTTGAAAAGCTATGTCCATTTTTTTTTTTGGGAAATATTGATGATGCATATTTCAAACCAAAGGGCATAACTTTCCATTGGAAGTGTCATCGTGGATATGTAAAAGCTGTCCAGGTCATGATTTTTTTCCATTTTAACTTGTCAAAATCTTGACTTACAATCAAACTTACTAAACACATTGCAGTTTTGAATCATATTTACTAGTTCTGTTTCATTAGGAAGATAGTAAGCATCATCCCTTGTGTTTTTGTTTAACTTTCTATAATCTATCAATATTCTTGATTTTCTTTTGCCTATCTCATTGTGTTTTCTTACTATGAAGGCTGGACTCCTATGTTGACTATCTGATCTTTCTATAGCTCCTAACCCTAATAATACTTTAATATGCGTTTCAAAATCTCATCTATCCAGGTTATCACATTTTATTGCCTTTGAATAAATCCTAACATTTGGGTTTATTATATCTTATCTACATATGATCTTATTTCTTTCCAAGAATTTTGTGAGATTTTCTCCAAAAATTTCATCTTTTTCTGATGTGCTTAAAATCTAATCTATGTTAAGGTATCATGTTTCCATACAAGCATAATCTAAAACCTTGTATACCTTTTCCTAATTTATCATTTGTCTTTCATTAATAATCTCTATTTCTATCCAATCATTTTCATTTAATGTTTTTTTTTCACCATTTTGTTGTTTTATTTGTATTTTTTTCATTAATAATCTCTATTTCTATCCAATCCTTTTCATTTAAAGTTTTTTCACCATTTTCTTGTTGTATTTATATTATTCCATCTTCTATTTACTAACTGTTATCTTCCTATTTACTTGACATTCTCTTAATTTTTGGCAATCACAATCCTTAATCTCACAACACTATTGCAACAGTCCGATGTTCGATTTTGTATTTTCTAAATAATTACTATATGCCATAGCCGAATGTCCAAGAATATTTACAATATATCTAGCAATTAGTATTCCATGTTGATTACTGAGCAAAAAATATAATCCTATAATACATATAATTTTGGAATTTCCAAAATTTCACAATGGTATTATACCACTATACGTTGGTACAGTCCATTCTTCTCTTGTGTAAAAACTTACCTTGTGTTTCTTTGTGCATCTACATTCTTTTGTCTTGTTTCCATGTATATATGTGTCTATTCTACATACATCCTTTTCTTCTATTTCTTCTCCTAGTGCAATTCTTTCATCTATCATGTTAATGTGCTACCTGTATCTATTAAAGCACCTAATTATATTGTTTAAGTCTTGAAAAACAATCTAGTCCTTTAACCCTATGAACTTTATAACATGTTTTTTTTCTGTTGAATCATTTGGATCTGTTGGACTGGCCATTTTTAATTTATCCAACCTTTCTGTTATTGTGTTTGATGCTCCTATAAACTTGTTGAAGTATTATCATGTTCACTTATTACTATTCTTTTAGGTTTATTTCCTATTCTTATATGAAATTTTCCTCTTTCTAACTATTTTTTTTCTTATAATTCTTCTTCTATTCTAACAACTTTATTGTCTATCCTCATGATTCTTTCTATAGGATCTTGTTGAAAGCTTCTTCTTATTGTAAATCCTTACTACTACTACAACAACAATAAAGGAGGGGGGATTCAATCTTGATTCATATCACTTGGGAGGCTAGTTGTAATGATAAGTGTCGAAAGGATACTTATCCTCATTAATGGTCATTTGATCATATTTTATATGTATTTTATGTAATTTTATCACGAAAAGGATACTTAATTGCTTAAATATTAATTTTAGGGATAAAAGGAGCCATTTAAGAGTCTTGAAGATAATTCAAGTGAAACCAAAGCAAATTTGACAAAGTCTAAACAAGGGTTGATTTTTACACATATACTACCTAGTGCATGGCCATGATAACCACTAAGGCAGAAGTGGAAAATTGATCAGTAAGTGTTGTTGAATGTGCCCGAGCTAATACATGGGCATGCTTGAGGTCGTGTAGCTAGAGAAAAATGACCAGAAGCTAAAATTGTTGGAGTACACCCCCTATCAACATGGCTAGGAAGGAAGCCGTGCAAAGAAGAAAATTCACACAGTGCTTGGTTCTAGTTCAGCACGGGCACAAGCACAAGCAGTGCTCCAAGGTCATATAGGGTTGTTATTTGAGAAATTTAATTATTCCAGACGAGCATGGCCTAGGGTGCATGGCCGCGCATAGGGTATTGCTGAGCCGACATTCGCCATAACTATAAATAGAAACTTGATTTCACCTTTCATCAACTTTGACCCATTCAAAAGCCCTAGAGATAGAAAATTACGAGCTTCAAGAGGAGAAGTGCAAGAATCATTGAGTATCACAATAATTCATTAAGGGGATTCATTTTACATCATAACTACTTTCTATTCTTCTAGAATTCATGTTATGATTGTAAAAGCTATGACGGAGTAAAGTCTTATACCTTAAATCTTGTGAAACCACTTGTTCCTTTTATTAATGAAAGTTTATGTTATTGAGTCTATTCATGTGTTTTTATTATTCTTGTAATTAACTTGTGGCTAGAATTGATTGAGTCGTTTAGATAGATAGAGATTTCGTCTAATTGAATAAATCTTTATTAATAGAGAAATTATATGTTCAATTAGAGATAGGGAACTTTGATATTCTGCATTAATTTTACATTATTAAAAGGAATCCCATGCTTTAATGCAATTATATGTGTGTCATTGAGGAAGAGATTTCCACTATCTCATATAGGGTTAGAGATTAATTAGCTTGAAGAGGGAAATTAATTTAATAGGGAATTCCTACAGTTCAAGATATAAATGATTCATTAATTAATATTACTATATGAAATTAGGGTTTAGGGTAGATCAAGATAAAGATATTGTTTTATGATTGATTAGTTTCAAGAAAGCACGCATAATTAACTCTTTGGGTTGCTAGCTTAGTTAATTAGTATTCCTATTTAATAATCTTATCTCAATTATATGGTTAAATGGTAGAGCAACGGTAATACTAGTACTTGGTATTCAAATCCTAGAGGGTGACATATGTAGAAATCCTATGCTATAATAGATAGGTACAATCGCCTTAGAATTGACCATAGGATTGCTATCGGGTTTATTATATTGTTTTATTCTTGGTTACGATCAATTGCATATCAGGACATGCCAACTAAGCTACAAGGTCATTAGCCTATCATGCATGTTATGAAGAGATTACATATAACTACAATTCTAAAAATTAGTGAGAGAGGGATAAGAATAAAGAGAAGCTTTGATAGGATTAATTCGTCATTCAATACTAAGAAAATTATTAAAATCAACACAGAAAAATTTTAAACATAAAATAATGAATTCTATAGTCGATACACTGCTAGTAAAGCCATAATATATCTTAAGCACATAACATATCAAACTCTACTAACGTTGTCACGCCCCAAAGGGTATCCTAGACGTGGCAATCCGCCACATACGATATTAAAACTTAAGAATGACTTTCCAAAGTCATGTGAAAGTTTCAACACCATATGTAAGACATCTATCACAACAATAGGAGACATCGGTGGAATGTGTAGTTCGGGATCATAAATACAGCATACAAGAAATCTAAATAACCATCTAATTTCAACATTATAAGAATATAATCCTTACATCATCTTAGGGGCTTTCTCCTATAAATCTTCAAACAATCATAATATCATCTTAATCTTTCACACAAGGAAACAATATTAACACCAAAAGATATTAAAGGATATTTAGTTTAAGATCTTCAAAAGATTTCCAGAAGGTCCCCAAAACATAATCCCACTCGAGTATATGAAGTCATCGGGTATAAGAGATATTGGTCCTGTTACAACAAAAGTCTATCAAGTATAAGCATAACTAGCTTAGTGAGAATATTCCTGAATCAACGTACTCATATCAATAATTTCAAACAAGTTATTCAAACAAGCATATGAATGCATCAAGCAAATGAACAAGCAATACATATGATCTACTGAAAATCATATGTTTTGAATGGATTTACCCTTCCATTCAGAGGTTAGGTGCTTCAGGCTCTTTAAAACTATCGTTGAAATCCAACTTATGTAGTTTATTTCTGGCTCCTACTCACCCACCCGAAATAGTTCTTTCTGACTCCTATTCGCCTATCTTGCAGATTTATGGCTCCTGCAAATCCGACTACTATACTCTTGTTCCATCGAGTATAGTAGCTCATGAAATGAAACAAACTACATGATATGCATGATTCAATTAATATAACTCATAGTATATGATTAAAGTAATTTAAAGGTGATCACAGAATTTGCACACACTCCAGCATAATAATAATAAAACATAATTTAATTAACAATAATTCATGTCTTGGGATGCTTAGCATTCTTTCAACCAATATTATCATGCATAATTCATTTTCATATTTTCCTGCTTCTAGTGCCTCTAGCTACAAGCACAAACAAGTATGTAAAAGGTAGGAAATAAACTCATTCGGCCATCCTTGTTAAAAACTCTTTACTCGTAATGGTCCTCCAAATATGGATCATCCCAAACTTCATTACCTAAACGAAAGAAATACCCGAAATGAGTATTCCGTGGAATCTCTTCTTGAACTTTCTAATTTTATTCTACCATTTGCATCAAAATTCGAATAAAAGAAAATTTCAGCTTAAAATAGTCATAACTAGCTCATTTTAACTCGGAATTCGCATATTATATACCGTTTTCTACCTATTCAAAAAGATCTATTCATTTCTAAGGTTATTTTTATCATAAAAAGCCATTTGGGTTGCAAAATACTACGGTACAGAATAGTTACGAGTTTCATAATCCACAAAATATGATTTTTCTAAACTTCTTTTTACTCAAAATCTTTAAGCAAAATATATGGATATTTATATAGTTGAAAAATCCTTTGAACATATATTTATACTCATATAGTATGCATGATTTTTGTAGTGTTGTCTCAACATTGATATTTCTCAAACAATTTGTCTTTAAGAGTTTTAAAAGATGAAACTTTGAAAATTTCTCCTTTTTGAATTGCTAGAAGGAAAACTAAAATATACTTGGGTTGTTTATGGGTGAGTGTTTTTCTATTATAATTTCGTTTTCTCACTTTTCAAAAGTAAATTAATTCCCAAAAATTTGGTTCTTTAAGTTATCTACCAACTTTACTTCTAGTGATTGAAAAATAAGCTTTTCAAAATTTTCTTAAGTTGTTGGTGTGGTCAAATATTTTGAGTTGTGTTCAATGTATGTTTTCTCTTCATTTTTATATCCTTTTTCTTCTTTAGAAAATAAGTTTACCTTTAAAGCTTTACTTTATTAGCAAATTTTATTTTTCTAAGTTGGTTTCTAAAATTATGAGTTGATTTTACTTTGATTGGAAAAACTTGTTTTATTCTTAATATTTATCAAGTGGTGGAATAATTCTTTTAGATAAGTTTATAAGAAAAGCTTTCTTAATAAAGAATTGTCAATATTAGATCTTAGCAAAATTTTATTTTAATTTTGAAAAGAGAATAACAACATATAAAAATTAAGTTTTGAAGAAACTTTTTTAGTATGTGATTTTCAAACTCTATAGTGAACCTATTTAAATTTTATAAAAGATATGGTTGAGTTAAAATCTTAAGTTCAATGCTAAAAATTCTATCTTTATGGAGTATTTAGTTTTGATTTATAAAAGAAATGAGTTCCTTTTATTATTTTGAAGAAATCTGAATTTATTATTAGCTTATCTTTTAAAAAGAGTTTATTAAAAACAAAACTTAGATCTTTTGTTGAAAATTCCTTTTGTTAAGAAATCTAGTTTACTTCTCTTTATTTAAGAAAGAACCCATTTTTATTTTATTTAAGACAACAACATTCTAATCATACATGAATATGATTTTGTAGCAATGAAAAAGTAAGAATAATACATAATAGAAAAAAAATACTCATAAGTAAATAAACTTAATAATATGGTCAAGCATTGGGAACCTTAGCTTTATTAAGGTATCCCGATCATGTATTGGGAGCCTTAGCTTCATCAAGGCAACCTAAGACTAAGAATAGACTAGTCCCAAAGAAAAGAAAAGAAAAGAAAAGAAAGAAAAAACGTTTTGAATTGATTTTGAAAAGTCTAAGACTAGAAATACTAGTTTTAATAATAGCATGAATTAAATAAATAAATTGCAAAGCATGAAAATAAATAAATAACAAGTGAGCTTATATGCTCTAAAGAAATATATATACATAATACTATATAGAAGTTAGATTAGAGCAAAAATAATAATAACAACAACAACAACAACATAATAACATAATGTAAAATAGGAACATGAATAAAAACAAAAACAAAAACAAAACATGAACATATTGTTACTTTTTTAACTCACATGAGTATAAGAAACATACACTAAGCTCATGTTAAGTTGTATGAACATGATAAAGAGATATAGGTAGGATTTTACTTAAGGTTTAATGGAGGATTTGAAAAGAGATAAATGGGTAGTGTTTTTGTTAGTTTTCTTGAAGAGTAGTAATTGGTAGAGAGTGTTTTGAGAGGGGATTGTTGGAGAGAGGTTTTGAGAGAGAATTTTGGTAGAGTTTTGTTATTTAAAATATATGTGTGAAAGAATAAAGGAGGGAGGGGGTATTTATAGAATTTTGGAGTGGAAATTAGATGTGATAAAATAAATTGAAAAAGAAATAATATAGAGGAAAGAGAGAGGAGGCCAGCGGTATTAGAGGGAGGAGAGAGAGAGGAAATTTTGTTTGTTTTGTAATTTTTTGTAAAGAAAAGAAATTATATGTAAGGTTTGATGTGAATAAAGTTGTGTTGGAAATGTAAAAGTAAGAAATAGTGTATAGGTAGTAAGAAATAGATAGAAGAAAAAGTAGAGATAGTGAAATAGTAATGAATAAAAAGTAGAGATAGTGAAATAGTAATGAATAGTTAGAATAGTATTATGAATAGTAAACTGGACAAATAAAATACCAATAGTAATAAAAATACACGTAAATGAGCTATATATGATATTTTCAGTTACCGAAAAATTGTGAAACTGATATTTTTGAAATCCTTATATTTTTAAGAGTCTAATGGTGTTGTCAGAATATTTTCATTATCCGGTGCACTGGGGCACGGTTTTTGAAAACTGATCTCGTTTGGATCCGAAAGACACTAGAAAATTGCAAATATGATATTATTATACTTCCCTATATTATTACGAACTATTATAACCCATTAACTCAATTTCGTTTTCTAAGGTTTGAGAGCGCGGGTTTACCGAAGTTGAAACTGTTAGATTGTCTTAATCTTTGTTGACTTTTGAAACTCCGATTTAACCAGGGTTAGGGTTTAATCCAACTTTACCCTAGAAATTTGGGGGTTTACATTAGGGATCGGATAGAAGGATTGTCTCATGCTCGGATTTTTTATTCGAACGATTATTGAATTTTCTATTTTTGTTTTTGAAGATTCTCTTATGAAATCCCATGATTGAAATTGTTTAAGGTTTGGTTTCAACTCGAGTTAGTCTTTTAAGGTTTCGATTTGGTATTCCAAAACCATTCTGAAAAAATTCGGGGTTTACAAATGCCAACCTTCACGCTTCCACTGACCAATATGTAGCAGACCTAAGCTTCAAGTAGCATCCCAATGGTCGAGCAATTGATTGTGCTGATTGCCAAACTAATGAATTCTAGTCAAGCAACTTAATATGAATTCAACATATGCTACTGCATAGATGGATTGTCGAGCATCACATGCTTTGGATAATCCAAGAGCTGACCGGAATATGATAGTGACTGTTGTTCGAGCTTTTGAAGCAACCGTGCTGTCCAAGGAGCATACTAGAGCAACAAGCTTCGCACAAGTCAACGCTGACCTAGACTAAGAGAACATAATGATCCAACATTTTAACATGTTGAGCTCTAAACAGTATTTGCTACAAGTCGACTTGAATTGTAAAGAAGCATTGACTGCTTAAGCTTAGTATATAGGGCATATACTATCATACTTTTAGAACTGAGTTGAGCAAACTTGAGAAAATGCAGAGCGACCTTAGCTGCATCACCAAGCACTACATGTTGAGCTATTGGAGTACCACTGCTGCACTAGTTCGACTGAATAAGTAGGACACGAGCAGCACCCTAACTTTGTCCCAGTTCAGCGTCTATGCTAAACTCGGGCTACACTTTCATGTTAAGCTATCCCAAGGCTAAGCATCGAGCATGCCCTTGTACTTGATAGACGTATGCAACCAATTATGCATAGTAAGCCACACCAAGCACTCTCAGCAATACTCATGATGATTTCTATTCTATCTTGCTATTTGAATATTTTTGTTCTAAGGCTCACTTAATAAAAGCCCATTTTTTTTAATTGCCCAAGAGACTTCTTTTGTATTTTTGCAATTTTTGGGGATCCATTTTACAATAATTATCAAATCTTATAACTGCTACCTCTCATAGCTTTCACATCATAGACCACTGACCCCACTAACCTCCATGTCACCATGCTTTTATGTACCAACTCACCATTCTTATACACTTTACAAACCCTACCTCATATACTATACATATCTCATCTCCATTTTTCACCAAAGAGTAAATTCCATCCATTTTTCCCTTCACCCATACACACTTCATACATCATATGTCACATTATTCATTATTGAGCTTCGCTGTAGAGTTGGACCTAGAAGTATAAAGGAGAAATTCTTAATATTTTTAGGTGTATTACTTCATTATCATTTGTAATAGATTGTGGACACATTATTATTGTCAATGAAATTCCATTATTCAATAGGAGATGATTTGTTAAGTAGGATTATATGATAGGTTTATGTATTTCCTAAGTAGTTGATTAATTTTTATAATGGCCTTTGTTAATTTATAACTTTAGTTATTTCTATTTGAATGTTCATAAGATAAATTTGTTTATAAATCTTGTAGATCAAGTTCAAAATACTCAAGAGGGATTCGAGAACACGATTGAAATAAAAAATATGATTTCAGAATCGATACAAACACATGCGTTTTGGTAAAAGTCGTAGAACTCATGCTCATAATGCAATTGGAATTGCAATTTAGGACATAGACATGTGCTTGAACCACAAATTTAAATAGAGCAACATGGCTAGTCACGCCCCAAAGAGTATCCAAAATGTGATAGTCCACCGTATATAATATTAAAGCTTAAAAGTGGCCTCCTTAGTCACTTAAAAGCTTCTATATTATGTACACACATTCTAAGATTATAGCAATAATGACATACAAGAATTACTAAACATAAATTGCATAACTTAGAAATTTAAGGTGTTACATTCCATAAGGGCATACCCCCCATCAACTCCTTAAACAATTACAAACCATTAAAGTCTTTAAACTAATAATAACAAGGCCAAGAGAGATTTTTTAGGGGAATCTAATTCAAAATCTTCATATAAATTCCCTTCTACAAGCTTCCAAAAATTATCCTTCATTGCCTACCTAGGGTACCGTGTTCCTAGGATAGAGCCATATATGTTCCTGCAACATCAAAAATCTATCAGAGTATAAGCTTACAACGTACTTAGTGAGCAAATCTCCTATACAGACCCATTAATTATGAGCAAACAAGTTTATTTAAGTAAACATATGCAATGTCAATGCATAAATCACATTTACAACAAAATACATATAGTCATCTATAAACCATATGTAGAATAGATTTGCACCCTTTGTAATAAAGGTTACGAATCAGTTAAAAGGTCTCCATGACCTTACTACTAGTCCTTGGGCATCTGCCCATGGTGAACGATGCGAGCACAGCTCTTCCATGAGGTTTCATTCCTAAAGGTTTTATTTACCCCATGTTGGAGTGGGGTTCCATACATGTGCCTATTGTAAGGTTTCCAATCCCCTTTGATCCTTCAAGTAAGAGTATTAGCCTTCTGCAAAATGCCTCGACCAATGCTATGCTAGCATGCCGGGTTAATTAGGACAAGCCAAATACAGTTATAACAATTTTATGATAATCAAACAATTCATCATACACACATATGGCCAATAATGACAACAACAATGAACATTTAACGTATTTTTAGGTTTTGATATTCTTATCATTTGTTGTTACATAATCATACATACACAAGCATCACCTAAGAATCCCCATTCAAATCCAATTTTATCTTGTGCCTATGATTCTTGTACAACTAATTACAAGTACATAACAAGAATAAGTTAAGAGAAAAACTCACACAGTCAGAATAAAATAAAAACAATAACACATGATTTTTGTGGAAAACCCTAATTTAGGGATAAACCATGAGACCACTACACAAATTTCCTCCATTATCAACAATAATGAGATGTACGGATTATTTTTCCCCAAATAACCTAGTGTATCTTGCAAATCTTCACAACAAATGATGGATTTCAACAACAATAGGCCTCTCTCTATTTAGAATCTCTCTCTACGATTCATGAAAGCCTCCACACTCATAAGAAACCATAGTAACAAAAACAGGGAGAATATATATGGACCAACAAAGGGAAAACATGTTGCAACATAGGCTGATACATTTTAAATAAAGGCTGGCAGCTTTTGAATTGGTGTTGGATTTCGACATTCCTACATCGGCCTAATGCCAGCGACCTACCCACCCTATGCTGGTGGGTAGACTCCCAAGGCCGATGACTTTGATGCCAACCTTGCAATCTGCCGCTCTCAACAAACAACTCTAATTTGAAGGCCGGTGATGTTACAAAGATGACCGGCAACCTTGTTCCTCTATGTGTGGATGTACAGGTCCAAATCTCCTTTGATGCAAAGTCTCCTTATTTTCCTAGTTCTCTTCCAAGTATATACCATATACTTAGGATATTTTTTATTATAGACCCATATAAGTTAAATCTATAACCTAACACTCAGCCATATGCCAAAAGCTCCTAGTCGAAGTAATCCTCTGAGAAGGATACTTCATTCTTTGCAACACCTAAACAAAGGACTTATCCAAAATATGTATTTCATATTAAAATTTTCCTATACTTCTACTTCTATAACTTCTATAACTTCTATAATTCTTATCCACACTACTTTTCTCGGTTGTCTTTTATAAACCTTAAAATGATAATAACTAAGTCATTTTAACTTTGATTTTCGCATACGAGTAGCTATTTCCTACCTATTTTGAATGATCTATCTATTTCTAAGGTTATTTTAAATATTTAAAGTCATTTGTGTCTCAGAATCCCTAGGGTCAAATTATGTTTAGATTTATAATTTTGCTCATTTTGACACATTTTACAAGTTTTGTCCTTTATAGACTCTATAAGACATGTATATTTATTATTCCTATATTCAAACATAATTCAGAACTCAATAATTCATAGTACATGCATGATCCTAGTGATGTTGTTCAAATTAGTGTTTCTACTAGAGTAATCTTTTAAAAAAATTAGGAAACTGAAGTTTACTAATCTTGAAACTTGTACTAGAATTATTATATATTTCCTTTGAAGGTTTTATGACTTTCAAATTGAGGTTTTATATTTTACTTTATTTCTTTTGAAAGTTTTGGCATACCTTTGTAAGACAATTTTTCATTTAATAATCTATTTTCAACATATTGAACTTCATACATTTTCAAGAAAGAACTTTTAAGTTGTAAAATCCTACTATCGACATGCCTATAGTTTCGACATTTTCAAGAAATGGTTTTGTTTCAAATTTTTTCTTTTGACAAAGGTTTTGCCATAAATGAATGTTAGTTTTAGAAAATATTTTTATATAATAAAGAATTATCAATGCATGGGGCTCAAAAATTCATCTTGGAATTATGGCCATATCACTATGAATACTTTATGTACATGAACATACGACTAAACTTATAAATATTATCATAACAAAGAAAAAGAACTTAGATTAAAAAAATGTTAACAAGGTCAACAATAAAGGGTCTATTTGGCTAGCTTTTTCTAACAGATACAAACATTTTTTTTCCAATCTTTTTTTTAACAAATTATCTATCAAGAAATAGATATAGAAAAAAAAAGTTGGCAGTTTTCATAAAAACAGCAAATAGGTCAAATATAGATACAAATCAAACATATTTACTTATATCATTTCGATACAGATACATACACGATGAAAAACAGACCATCCAAATGGACTAAAAAATACAAAGATAACAAAATAAAAACATAGGAGTCTGAGCTCATGATCAAGTTCCCTGAGACTTAAATAATCCAGTCACCATAATAATTTAAAATAGAGCATAACAAGAAGAAATAATTTAAAATAAGAATCTTAGAATTTGGACAAGGCTCCCTGGGACTTAGAGATGGACAATTCCCTTTTTGTTTTGATTTGAATATGAACAAGTTTGAGACTTTGATTAAGGATAAGTCTCAAAGTATGAGAAAAATAAATTGCATAAAGTAAAGGACATAAAATAAAATAAATTGCAATTGTTAGATTAGTGAGCAATATGCTCGAGAATATATGTATATATTCATATTTTTATATACGTAGATATTTAGATTAGTATACATGGAAGTAAAACATGAATATAAACATAAAATGTAAATGATGCGTTGTATTTCAATTCCTTAGTGTATTGCATCATGGAGAGTTTTTATGGAATCATGCATAAGGACATACATACATAATCATAACATATTATAGGGATGATAGGTAAGGAATCATAACATATTATAGGGATGATAGGTAAGGAGATTATCTAAATAATTTGTTGAGGAAGTGTGTGCGTGAGAAAGAGGAAGAAAAGCTGAGAGGAGAATCAAAGGGTAGGGAAGTGGCGGCAATTGAAGGGGACAAACAAAGAAATTTTTCAGAGAGTTTGTAGTGTGAATAAAGTGTAAATTATAAAGTGTATAAATGAGGATGGTGGGATGAGGGTATATTTATAGAGTGAAGAGAGGAGAGAAAAGTTGAAGAGATGAGAGAGGGGAGGGTGTGTAGTGCCGGTTTTGGGGGAAGGGGGTATAGAGAGAAGTAAAAAAGAATTTATGTGATAGAGTAGATGTATGTTGTATGAGAAAAATAAATTGAAAGATATAGATTAAGGTGTTGTGAGAGTAGGTTTGTAAGATTAGGGACAAAAGTGATTGAAATGAATAATAATTAAAATCATAAATTGTTTATCAGTAGAAGATAAAATACGTGTATAAGTGTCATAACTAACTTCTTAAGAACTGATAAAATTTTATTTGATATTATAAAAATAATTTAATCTTATTTTACTACTAATTGTTTGTTGGATTATATTATCTTAGTTTGTATGTCGGTGATAAGATACGAAGACTGTTATCGAAAAAGGTTCAGAAAGGTTAGGGTTTCAAAAACTTCTACCATTTTGGAGTATAAAATTTATATTCGATTTATTCTTAGGGTTTCCATCACTTATCTAACTCATTTCATATTTTAAGGTCTAAGAATCTGTTTGATCAAGTTTAGGGTTGACTTTAGGGTTTCGATTCCAATTTGAACTCTAAGGTTTTATGTATAAGATTATCGTAAATCCTAGGGATTTACATGGCTTGTAAGAGGAGTGTGTTATTTACTATCGATGATAAATGGATTACTCGAGAGCAATGTTTATGTTGTGATTAGAATTTTGCAACTCAAGAGGTAAGCAAATTATTGTGATTATTGAATTAGTTCATAAAAGAGGAAAAAATTAAATATAATTTTTTAATTATCAATATCCTTTTAATTTTTATTGATTCAAAAACGTTGTACAACCAACTTAACTTAGTTTATTGGGGAAAAATGTTTTAAAAGACAATTTTCATGTAAATTATACACACACACAGACACACTCTTCAAAAGAGAAATTGATATATCAAAACGTAAACTTAGTCAAACTCTTTTAAAGTATATACAAAATGTTGGTAATCATAATTCATACACTACTTAGTGCGGCAACAAAGAGGAAAGTTACACGAAAAATATTAAGATGTATCAAATGAACTGAACGATCTTTCTTAACCAACTCTCACCCTCTCATCAACCCAATGTCCACTTAATTATTTGATCAAATAAATATAATAAGAGCATTCATATCTATAAGAAACTCTATCAAGTCCTTAACATATCACATTAGTATTTTTAGATCTCTTTATCTTAAGAATCTCACAACTTCATTCGTAAGGTCATTAACATGAGTTCTTTCATATCTTTTTTTTATGAGTCTCATTTATTTTCATATAAATGAGTAAAGCATTCCAAAGCAAATCACTTTTGGAATCCTTTAAACCCCCACACAGTCATAAGGATCTTAAAAATGGAGTTCCTTAACTTAAAAACACATGTCAAGGACTTCGGATGTGAATATTCTAATTAATATATAAAGTATTTCAATGATGCAATTATATTTAGGTATAAATTTGAACCGTTAAATGACTAACGGGATTGATCTCATTAAAAAAATAACATAGATTAACTCACAAGATTATAATGAAATACATGAAAATCGAAGTTACATGCTGAAATACGGGTAGAAAGAAGTAAAGAAAGACATTTGACTAATAATAATCCATCAGCCAATAGCCTCTAAGTTAAGCCGTGCCCTGCACTTAATTACTCACGAGAGTTAGCCTTACTACACCTAACAATCGTTACAAAATGGAATCAATAAAGGACAAAAGGTTAAAAGTCCTTCCTTTTCCTCACTTGACCTTTTCTGTTCTATGTGAGACATAACATCCAGGAAATAGTAGTAGTTGAACATTGAAAATACACCAGCTTTGCATGCAAAATCCTTACATGTAGATTAAGTCTATATAATTGTCAAACATATGCAATGGCTTGATGATTCTATTTGTAAAAATATAATTTTGTTTTACCCATTTTTCGTCGCAGAATTTTTATCTCTAAAGGTCAGTTTTCTTGCATAGCAGTACCACTTACAACATTAACTCTTTTTGTAATAAATACAAATCCAATTAAAAAGATGATAAAATGATACTAAGTAGGCAAAGGATCTATCTGAAATCTTTTATTTTTCATCTGTATCAAATTTATATCTAATCTGTATATTTCATGTCCCGATGAGTATCATAAACATGACAGTCCAGTGTACTTGATATTAAAGCCTAGGAATAACTACCTTAGTCATGCAAATGCTTTCATATAATGCACAAAATGCACATCACAACCAAGGGAATGCATCGAAGTAATGCAATTTACATTGATGACAATTAAGTAACAAGGCAAGTGAAATGCTTATCATTAAACATATACAAGGTCATTTACAATTCTTAAGGACATACCTCCACTAATGTTTTCAAGACTACATAAATACATATCCTGGTAATCTCCAAAATATCAACATAACATATTTTGCTCATAAAGGAATTACAAGAAATCAAATCTATCCTATAGTCCCACTTCTTCCATAAGAGCTCAAAGATCCACCAATGATTTCCTTAATATCTTGATCATCAAATGAAGTCTCAACTATACCTGTTTCAACAAAAACTATGGAGGCATAAGCTTATAACAAGCTTGTGAGATATTTCATCATCATTTTCATTGACAATCATAGACAAAAAAGTTGGTTAGTCAAGCATATGCTATGCTTATGCAGCAATCATATGAAGAACATCATATGTATAGTTATCCGAAACCTATGCGCAGAATGAATTTATACCTTCCATATTAATGGTTAGGGAATTGCTGATGAAGGTCCTCTTGATCTTTCATTGCTAGTCCCCAACCACTCCCCTAAATCATTCGATTGGCATGGCTACAAACCTAGAGTTGCATTCCCCGAGCAATGTGGATTTCCTAAGAAAGAGCAAAGCCCGGGTCCCAGCATGCTCGCAGCCCATCTAACTCTATGCATAAGTGTAGCAGCCTTCCAAAATGTAACTTGACTAATGCCATGCGTGAGCGTTTTCTTGTTAACATAATTCCATATTATGATTCGTTAAGGGTGATTAATCAATTTAAACACACATAGCAATCAATCATATACAAATGAATAAACGTAGTTAAATAAACATTCTAGTGTTGTGATATATTTAGAATTCACTAAATCACACAAGCAAAAGAAACGCATGCTTAACCTTGATAATCTTCATTACATATTCGTTTTTATTTTTTCTTATCATACTAGTGCAACAACTTTACAACACAAGAAAGGTAACAAATTTAGGAGGAAAAACTCACATGTCCATATCACAATCTTCTTAGTTCTAATAATCCTTAAGAAGGGGGTCTCGCATTACTCATCATCTAGACAAAAGAAATACCCGGAATGAGTATTTCATAGTGGTTTTATTTAAAATTTCTAATTCTATCTTGTTATTTTCATCAAAATTCAGATTATGTAAAATTCCAACTTAAAATGGCCATAACTTGGTCATTTTAACTAGAAATTTTGCATATTGGATGTCATTTTCTATCTACTTAGAAATATCTATCTATTTCTAAGATTGTTTTTATTATTTAAAGCCATTTAGGTTTCTAAACAATTCAATACATAATAGACATGAAAATTGTAGTCCTCAAATTGTAATTTTTTCCTAAGTTTTACTTCACTTAGATACTATATAGCAACCATATAAATATTTCTACCTTTAAAAATCATTTAATATTGACAATAGCTCATATTATATGCATGATCCTAGTGATGTTGTCTTAAAACAAAATTTGTACACAATCTTCGTGAGAGATAGAGTTTTGTGAAAGGTCATTCTTTGACTTGTGATTAAATTTGTTATTTTGTAAACATGCGACTCAACAATAAGAATCATAGTTCAATATATATTTTGAAATCTCAATGGTCTTATATTTGAAAAGAATTTTATGTAATAATTTATTTTACAATACATGGTTTTATTCATTGGTGGCTTGAAACTTTAAATATATTTCCTTATAGAAATTTTCTTAAGTTTGATTCTTAAACAAAGTTTTTATTCTTAGATTTTGTAAATATGAAACTTAATTAAAGAAAATCATGGTTTTATATTAATTTAGAGTTCATGAATATTTTATTTTCATACTAAACTTCTTTTAACAAAATATTTTTTCAAAACATGAAGATTTATGTGATTATGTAGAAAAAAAATCATTCGAATTTTTATTATCTCTAAAATGTTTTAAATTTTAGCATGAGGGAAATTAAATGAATGGCTTGTGCTAAATTTTTATCCTCATATTAACTCTTTTTCTATTAATAGTTTTTCAACATTTGTGTATTTAAGGGGTTGTTGGAAGAAAACTTAAATTTTGAGTTGCTACAAATGAATATCTTCTTATAACTATTATTTTCATATTTTCTTAACTTCATGAATTTTTACATTCTTAAAAATTGGATCCATTGGGTTGTCTATTGATTTTATTTTCTAAGTGAGTTTTTAACTAGTGGGTAGATTTTAAACTTAACTTAAAAAATTGTTTGGTTCTTATGTTTATCAAAGTATTGGTATAAATATTATAAATAAGTTTTTAACAAAAGTTTGCATATTAAAGAATTATGAATATTAATATTCAATAATAATTTTATTTTAGTATTTGAAAAGAGAGTAATGGAACTATATAATTAAGTTTTGAAGAAACTTTGCATAAAGAAAACACTAAAAATTTGTCATGAACTTGTTTAAATTTTGAAAAAGAGGTTGTTGAATCACAATCATATGTTTTAATGGAAATTTTTCCTTAATCTAAAAAATTATTTTTATAAAGAGTTTAGTCTTATTTTTATAAAAGAAAAGAACTCATTTTATTTCTTTGAAATACTCCATTAAGACAACAACATTATAACCATATATGAATATGAACTTATAGCTATATTGTATAATAAAAAAAAAAATAACTCATATAGAATATAAGAGATATAAAAAGTTAAATAAGCATATATGTGAAATCAAGTATTAAGAAATCGAGCTTACGTCAATGCTCCCCAGAACCTAGAATAGACAAGTTCTAAAAAGGAAATGCATAAGAAAGCTTAGGGGAAAAAGAAGAAGAAGAAGAAAATTTGAAAATCTTAGATTTTTATTTCAAGTTTTCTCGGGACTTAGAAGTGGACAAGTCCTATATATAAAATAAGAAAAGAAAGAAAATAATCATAGGAGTCTTGAATTAATTTTCAAGGCTCCTCGAAACTTAGATTATGGACAAGTCCCCTTCGTTTTGACTTGTTGGAGTATAAGTTTGAGACTTTGATTATGGAAAAGTCTCAACAAAGCAAATAAATAAAAAATTTACAAGAGATAAGATGAGTGTAAATAAATAAATGTTAGATTAGTGAGCTTATATGCTCAAATAGATATACATATGTACATAACTATATTTATACACATAGATAGTTAGGTAGATGACAAGGTTAAAATCAACATAACTAAAAGATCACATGATCATAATATAACAAGATGTGAGTTTTATTCTTAGCAGTATCATCCCTTAGCTAAATGCTTCATTGGGAAACTTTTGATCCATGGATAATGCTTGAATAATTCATATTATCAACTAAGGATGTACAGAAATGTGTTTACCTTAAAAAAATGAAATAAGGAGTGTGTTTGAATTAAAAAAAAATAAATAAATGGGGCAGCCAAGGAAATGATTTTTGCCCTATAGAAAAAATGAAGGAAAAATGAGAGGAAAATGAAATAGTTTTGATGAAGTTGTAAAGTACGAAAGGTGGGAATTAGTATAGGTTTATGTGGAGAATATTTTGAGGATTTAAAAAAGGAAGATCAGTTGAAAAAAGAAAAAAATCCATGCTGCGGAAGGGGGAGGGTCTATTTCACGTGAAAATGGGAAGAAAAGAGAGAGGAATGAGTGAAATTTGTGAGTGTTATTAAAGAGTAAGATGTGTGAATGCATATGGGTATTTATAGAGTTAAAAAGTGAAGTTTTTGTGCGAAAAATAAATGAGAAAAAAATAAAAATCCATGGCTGCAAAGTATGGGAGCAGCAGCCGGTAGCTTCTTCAATAATGGAAGAACAGGTTATAGGTTATGTTTTATAAGAAATGTGCATAAAAATATAGGAATAAATAATAGTTGAAATTAAAAGAAAATATTAGTAAATAGTAATGGTAAAATATCCGATAAGTTATCGATATGGATAAAATACGTGTATATAAGTTATATCTGACGTTTTTATGAGTCAAAAAATTTCTATATGATATTTTATAAACATCCAAATATTTTTCTAGTAAAACTTAATTGTCAAAATTTTTTCCTTATTTCACGTATCAATAGTTGAATATGGAAATTAATTACGTAAAGGTTTGGAACGATCAAATTTGTGACGAATTTAATCTTCTTAAGTTATAGCACATTATTTTGAACTATAATGTAAGGTTATCTTTTTTACTATCTTAGGTTTCGCGTGCAGGATTGCCGGATTTAGGTTTACTAAGTTTTGTTATTGCTCTAAGTTGACTTTAGGTTCCGGTTTGACTTCAACTTTTAAGTTTTATTCTTAAGATTATATAATCTAGGGGTTTGAGTTTGTACTATTTTTTTGTTCAAAAATTTAAGTTTCACTTTATTTTTATGATTCATTTAATATTTAACAGTTCTTGGGATTATTTAGTCGAGTTTAAGATTATGTTGACTCGGTTTAACTTTTGGTAGTAATTTAAATTTTTTATTCTACCAAAGATTTTAAGATTTTAAAATTTATCATCGAATATTGCTTGGATATAGTGTCTCGATTTTCATGTTAGAGGTCAAATAGATGAATTATTTAGGGTATAGATTTTGAGTCAAACAATTATTGATTTTTTTCCATTTTATTTTTGAAGTTTCTCATTTACCTAAGGTTAAGAAATTTCATATTTGTTCTTGTTTAGAATTCGATTTTAATTTGGGTCGGTTTTTAGGTTTCGGTTTCGGTATTTAACTCTAGGATTATTTTCTAAGAGTATCGAAAAGTTCCGGAGTTTACAGTATATACGTAGTTAAGTTTCTATATTATTTTCTCATATAGACATCAAACAGAAGTCAAACAAATGGAAAAATATATGAACCAAATGAATACATAAATGATATTGATAAAATAGTTTTTAAATTTTAAAGGGGAATAGATCAGATAAAAAAATACATGCATATAAAGATAAAATAAGAAAATGCAAACAATTCTAATATTTATAACTAATATTTTATCATGTATGGAGAACTTACCTGATATAATGTAATTGAGAGGGTTTAGTGTTTAGATTCAATTAATATAAATATTGAATTACTAGCTTATTAGCATCTAACGTGGCACATGAGTGATGGGAAGAAGGACCCTACTCAGAAAGCACACCTTTAGATATGTGTTTAAAATTATTGGCATTTATATAATCGATACCATGGACATTTATATATAAGTGAAATTTAGTATCTATCTAAATTATCTTATTTTTGTCTGTTTAACCGTAATCGTAACCGTAACCGTAACATATGTTAAATCATATTGTGGTTGAATATGAGTAAAAAATTCAATAGAGTAATCTCTAACTCTCTTTTTCTTCTTCTTCTTTTTTTTTTTTTTTTTCTTTACAAAAAGAAACTAGTGTATCTTAAATGTATTTTCTTTCCATTTTATTTTTTTTTCTAATTTAGGTAATTATGTAGCTATAATAACCAAAATTTTAAAATTATTCATATTTTTCATGAACCAACTCATAAATTATTAAATGACTCAAACTTATATCAAACATGATCACACAATTTAAATACTTATTATTTTAAACTCTATGCTTATTTTAAGACATAATGTAAGATTTGGTACCTAAATTTTGTCAAAATTTATGCAATTAAATTCTTAAGGTTTAATAGTGTTAATTTATTATCTAAACTTTACCAATTTTTACAATTAACTATTTGAACTTTGCAAAATTTTGCAATTAAATTCTCGAATTCTAGTTATATTTGTAATTAAACTTGAAAAGTAATAGATAGTAAATTGATACTTTTAAATTTTAGATAGTTAATTACAAATAAAGTTTAAATACTAAATGTGATATTTACTCTCAATTTAGTAATCGGATAATGGTTTGAATCGTGATTAGAATTGTAGAAATTCTCGATTGGTTTACACTCAAATGAAACGCATCACCTTGTGCAGGTTTTAATTTAATTATATTTAAGGGGAGGAAGTTGAGAGTTTAGAATAAGCCACACGTCTCTATCTATATTATTAAAATGGTTGGACTCATTTTCGCGTCGTACCGTTTTTATAATAAATTGCATAGATGATAATTTATATTATAATGTATATAGATATTAAGAGTTTACATGCAATCAAATCGATATCGTTATTTCACAAGAAGGATAGTTACATTACAGTTCCTTTTTTTTTTTTTTTTGCTATCCATTAAGCAACTTTAATTAATGGCTAGAGATATACGATTACACCCATGTACTTGCATAAAATACAACTCAATCCAATCAGAAATATTCTAATAAAATATTTTAAAATTAATTTTATAGCTGGATATGTTTGTCCTTAGTAAAACTATAGATAATAAAAAAAACCCTTAAAGATTATATTATACATTCAAAAAAAAAAAAAACTAGACTACGGTCCAAAATTAAATGATGTTTATTGATGATGTGATCTATTTCTATACATTAGTGGAAATAGACAAAAAAATCGATCTCAAATTCTCATCTTTGCTCATTTTTATTGAAAGAATTTGACCTCTCTTATATGCATTTCTTTCCATTTTATTGTATTAGTTTAGGAAAATATATTGTTATATATCAATACTATAGAAAGCACACTAATCATTCAAATGTAAACCTTGGCTGAAAGGACAAGGGTCATCTATAAGTCAAATCAAGTCAATATAATACTAAATTTGAACTTGATTCAAATGAAAAACTTAAAGATTGAGCTCAACTTGAACTTGGTCAAGCCTTAATTTTCAAGCTTTATTTTTATTTGGATTGATGCTTGATAAGCTCGAGTTTGACTTTATTAGGCTTGATTATTCCTATAAAAATCAATTAGTCTAAGAAATAAGTTGAGATTTAGGAATGGAATAAATTTTAGGTGATATGGTCTTAAATATAATCGATGTGGATAATTGGATATGAAAAAAAGAAGAAAAAAGGGGAAAGACCAAAATACAAAAATAGGCTTTAAAAATTTGGGAAAGCACAACTTTCATAATATTTAAAGAAAAAAATTGAATAAACTCGTAAGTTACTTAAGTCACGTGTTTTAAAACTTAAACTTGAACTCGATAACTGCTCGAGTTGCTTGAATTCAAAATTAATTCGATTAGGGTGGAGTCAAATTTTAGTTATCATTAAGTCAAACTTGAGTAGCTCGTGAATAATCTTGACTCACTTAGACTATTTTTAATCGTGAGTTACTTAGAAAGTTACTTAACATGCTACACCAACATCTTAAGCAACTCTCCCTACTGTATAACCCATTACTTTATTCGTGAGTTACTTAGGAAGTTACTTAACATGAATTTTTTTTAATTTTTATGGGTCCCACTTTACATAAATTATACACAACTAAATCAAAAGTACAAAAAAAGAAAATAAAAAAACCTAAGTAACTTACTTTTGCGGTTGCTTTGCTAAGCAATCTACCAAAACTGAGCAACTCGGATAAAGTGTTAAGCAACTCATAAAGAGTTGCTTAGTTTTGGTTTCCGTGTCAAGTAACTACAATAAAGTAGCTCTTACAGCCTTAAAAGGATGTGACTAGGCTTGACCCAAACTTGTTGCTAGGTAAGTCTCAAATAATTTAGTTCACGCACTAAACCCATCATTCGCTGATCTACCGAAGTGTGTCTTCAAACCATTAGTTTCATGGGCCAAACACTTGATTTGTGATGATTCGTCCATTAATTTTTTTTTAAGTTAAACTTTTAAAAATTTCAAAAGCAATAAAGTTTAATTTAAAATAAGATAAAATTTAAACTTAAAAATATAAAATTAAGTCTAAAAGTATAATAGTTTTTAGCTCATTTTCGTAATGAGCTCTTTAAAGAATTATTAAGGATGTAGGACTACAAAAAAAACAAAAGAAATTATAAAGAAAGTTAATAGGTAAAAATTAGTCCAAAATGGGGTTTTCCTTTTATTAGTAGTTTATATCAATCAAACCAAATGATATATTTAATTTTTGTGCTATATATATATATTCACGATATAATAAATACTATGGAAAAAAATTTAACTTTTACAATATACAAGAACATTTTTTTAAATATTAAATGTTATTTATTTTGTATTTTTTCTTTGTTTCTATTCTTTTATTTATTATGGATGACCTCTTTTAACCTGTTGGATCCATGGATTTAACTTGTTGGATCCATGGATTTCAACTGGGGATCCAATTTATACTCATGGAACCAATAATCATGACTATGTCCAAACTAACCTTCATAACGTCGGTCATAGGATGAGACCTATGGTGGTGGGTTGGATCTCATTTTTATTAGGGTCTGCTCTAATGGGAGTTATTAATGAAGTATACGAAGATGGATAACTAAGATGATCCCTTTACTTTAATTTTTATAACAATCTAAAAATTTCAAGTTGCTCCTTCTTATCTTATCTAAAGTTAAAATTTGCAAATCTTAAATGTATATTATATTTTATTTTCTTTTTCAAAATTTCACTTAAAGCCAAAATCCGATTCAATTATAGCCAATGGGCATATCAAAATTTTTAAATTTTTTTCTTCTAAATATTTTTAATAGCGTGCACACACACACACATGAGACTAGTAAAAACAAAAGATTTTCCATAAGTTGCAATTTACATCATGTGTTATATTAACCTTAAAAACAACATATAGATGATTGATAATTTTAGAGAGCATATAATGGTCCGTGGGAATGTCACTCATTATTTTAAATCAACCAATGCACTAGAATACTTGTTAAAAATCATTCATAATTAATGATGTTAATCAAAAGTCATTTAAAAATGAGCTAAATACATCTCTAGCGAAAACAACAAAAAGAATCTTTCATCCAAAATAGAATTCAATGTCAGAATTTGCACAGATCAAATTTTTTACACAAGGGGAAAATGTATAAGAATAAATTATAAATACATCCAAAAGGTGATCATGTGCGGGTACAACCCTAAACTTGTAAACTCTATTCTATTCGTTATGATCTGTAAAATAGTTTACATAACTCTATATTTATAATTATTTACAATTCTTTTACCCAAAGTTCTATGGTTTTTATTGACAATTTGAAGTATGCATGTGTTATGCAGATATGAAGTAATAGTTTAAGGGTTTATAAGTGTATTTGCATCGAAGAACGATTTATATACATAAACTCTACTTACGTACAGTCAAATAAGAAATCAGAGGGAAATGAGAGAATCTTTTCATTTCTAAGCGTACCAGAAGAAGTAGAGCTAATGTTTGCATGTTTGCGAATGCTTTTGTTAGAGAGATTGAGGCTACTTCCAAGTTCCATGCTTACCTACACTCTCCCTCTCTGAAAATTATTATTATTTGAAGAGTGGCACTTAATCGGTACAGTTTACAATAGAACAATGAAGATATTGATAGAGCGCTTCCTTTGAGAGTAACCCCTTAATACTAGTAGAATAAATTTTCTTTTTCCTTAAATAAAGTTATATGTTTATTTTTAATTTGGGAAGATTAATAAACTTAATCTAAAAATAAAATGGTCAATTAATGCTACATTTTTTGTAATTTGATATTGGATTTTCTTCCATTAGTGCATGACAATTGAAGGGTTTTGATGCATCTAAAATATGTATATATCGAGTGATTAAAAGTTTGTAGATACGTATGTTGCATTATATGGTATGTGCATATCTTGAAAACCATAACGGTTGGTTGCAATCAACCCACAGAGTTATGACTTAAGGTATTGTTTTGGCTATAGGTCCATTTAGTTTCATAGAAATGGTTTTGACTATCAATGAATACAATTATGACCCATTGACAACTTCATTATGGATTCATGCACCCATATGAGCTGTAGTATGCTTTTAAAATTTTGTATCCATAACTCAAATGGTATTGGTGCCTAGCCAAAAGCAACATAATTCCAAAAATATGTTCCACAAGCAATATAGCTCACCAATCTAGATGTGTCATCTACCTTAATGTTAAGTACAAACAACATTTAACATTAAATTATGGATAATTAAATCTAGTTTACTTCTCTAATCTTAATAGATATGTAAATAACACGGTAGAACCATTACTTGCTTAAACTTACTAAAAGATATTTCTTAGGATCTTTTCTCCAATAATTCCTTAAAAAGTATTTAATTTCAATGAAAGACTTGTATTAAATTAGTTTACACTAATTTTAAGAGTAATTCTAATGTTCAGGGTGTGTTAACTATAGTACAAGGTCAACAACAAGGCTTGGCATAGCATAAATATGATTTAGTTGGATATATGAGAGAAGGAGGAGGGTCGATTATTCATCATATAAGGATCAAATGGAGCTGGTGATTAAATAGTGGGGTAAAATGCTAATTAGCGGATAAGGTGGTTGATAAGGCTAAGTAGTCGATTGGCTCCACTTCTTTAGTTTGAATTGTCCCGCTTTTGTTTTTTCTCTACTTGTTGATTGCAATTTGTCTAAGCTTCAATTTAGGATCTAGGTACTCTTCTTCTCTATGCTTTTAAGGCTTTAACTTGTTTTAAACTCATTTTAGCTAGCTTGCAAAATAAGATTTTGCATTTCTAACAAGTGTTCTTAATTTTAATTATATTAATTAATCTCAAAATAATTATGTTGGCCAACTATCTCATTATTACAAGCTTTGATCAACAGCATGGTACATGATGTGTAATACGAATTTGATCAACTTTTTCTCTACTGATTGCTAATGATTAGGATAGAACATAGACATGTAGTCCTGCCATGCATTCTATTTGGGATGGACACGTAATTTGATTGCCATAATGGATAGGTTTAACCAAGTTCTTGCATCTGTTGGATTGACATTAGGTTATGTTCATAACATTATTTTTATTCCTTATATCGTATTAGCTTAGAATTTGGTCATCTTTAGTTTAAAGTGTGTTAACTGACAATCGATTAATGCGCTTTATTGCCATTTTAAGATCACCAACAAAGTATATGTTGCAAGAATATTTCAAAGATGTTAACTATAATGCTTTTTGTTTAAGGACACTTCATCCTTTGAGCTGGACAAAGATATCATTAGGATGGGACTTGGTCTAGTCCTTTGGCAATGCATTATTGGGATAGGATTTGGCTTAGTTTGTCTTATATTCTAATAAGGGTTGACGAGTTTTCATCGATCTTTCTTTCAACCTTGAAAGAAAGTATGATTTAAAGAAGGGAAGAAAATTGTTACAAATTATAGTAAAAGAATCAACTCAGAATATAGATAAGAGAAAACCAATGTTCACTAGAGAAACATAAGTTTAGCAAAAAATCTAGGACTGAAAGAAATATGTTCATAATAAATAACAAGTTATTGTAACAATAGTATTGTTAGAAATTACAAGGAAAGCTATTATTAAAACTATAAATTTTATTTAATCAAACTATAAATAGTAAAAATAAAAGGAAGCAATGAAAAAAGGGAAAATGTCCAATTTAGTATATGAACTTTAAAAAGTCCAATTTCATACCCAATTAAACTTTTTGTGTCTTTAAACACTACCTCACTCAATCGCTATCTGACACGTGTCCATTACTTCAAGAGATAAAAAAAAGTTAGGTAGGGTTTAGGAGCACGAAAAGTTTAATCGGATATGAACTTGGACTTTTTAAAGTTTAGGTACCTAATTGACTTTTTGTCAAAGTTCAAGTACCAAATTAAACATTACCCATTAAAGAAAAAGGCAACAAGTTAATATGTAAAGTCAATATCTCTATCTCCTTTTCTTTACTTTCATTAAGTGTGACTCTTTAACAGCTTTAATCATTGTAAATATATCTTGCATAAATGAAGAATTAACATTAAGGTTAAAATATGTATAGATTTAAGAATAATATTAATACAAGTGAATAGAGAGTAAGGGTTTGCAAATTACCTTGACTTTGAGGCTATACTAGAGAGGCAGTGAGAGAAATAGAGTAGATTAAGTATCATTTGTCTTGAGGTTAATAGACTATTGTGAGTTTCAAATTGGGTTAAGATGTGAAGGGCATTGGGCTAAGAAATATCGGATAAAGCCCCACCACTATCTTATGTCAATTTTAGTTATTTTAACCGATTCTTATTAGCCACTACTGCCCACTTTTTAACATCCAATCAATCAACTACGACAAGTATCCACATTTAGAAAAAAGTGACGAACAAATAGAGTTCTTTTCTTTTTTTTTTTTTCGTTTTTCTAGAAAAGCATTTCAAGGAATGAGAAGAAATAAAATTCAAGTATATATATAAAATTTATTAATTTAAAAAACACAAATATGGTCTTGATTTTGTAAATATTAAAGAATTTCATATTTACATGAGAAATTAATGCTAGATGAAATTTATATCATTTTACAAAGTTAAGATGTTATGTGTTTGAATTATGAAGCGAATTAAATGGATGAAAAAACAATAAAACTATAGCACCTTAAATCCCTTGTAATGCCGATGAGGTGTTTCTTTAGGTTGTTTTTACTATTACTATCAAGGCATGATTTTGATGGAAAAATATAGGGAAAAATTATGGCCTACATTGCACTATATTAATTTAGTCAATTTTGACTCTAAATTTTTACACCAGGTTAAACTTAAAAAGGGTCTATTTGATACCTAATCAATATTTTTAAAACTATTTTTACAAACTTCTTAACACCTTTAGTATAACATGCAAACTTAGGAGAGATAATCTATATTTACATTTTTACTATCTCTCCTAATGATGTTTAGTACTAATTGGTTGTCTTTTCTACGTCATAACAAATAATGTTGAAGTAGTCAAAATAACAATAAAAAAAATTGATTGGGCATTAACTTGACTAGTTCAAAGTATCAAATTAGTATGGACTTTAACATTTTTCCTCAATAATAGATCTTTTGAATTAATTAATGGATAATTAATTCAAAATCTTCAGCCATGAAAAAAGATAAAGAATTAAATAAAATATGTCATAAGATTCATTACGATTGGAACTAAATTGGTCTCAAAAAAGTTACAATCCTTTCATTTAACATGAAAGCTATTTATTCCTTTTTTATTGAGGTAAAGCTCCTATTACATGTTCACTTAGATGAGTGACAATTAATTACTATTATGTAAAATGATGAATAGTTATTACAATACTATTACATTTCCTTTGAATTGAAATTTCATTCTCTCCTTATTATACAATAAAGTGAACAAGTCGTTAAAGTTTTAGCCAACAAGAGGTTCATTCAATTAAAGACTAGCCCAAAGGGCTTAACTCTAGCAAATCGAATGAGAAATTCTAAATTCTAATTTGGAATTCTAGACTAGACACTAAACCCACCACCGCGGATAGGGATGTAATCGGGCGGATCATTATAGGATAACTGACCCATTTGACTTGCTACAAACCCTATAGGGTGACGGGTTGGGTTTGGCAACAATATGTTGACCTTATAGGGTTTCATAATGGGTCACAGTCACAATAACAACCCGATGGGAAACCCGACCTGCTAAGTTAAATATAATTTAAAATGAAATCCTAATGTCATTTCTGTAATGTAACTCTGATGTTTAGTTTTCCAGTTACCAAGACAACTCCCGAGATTACTTGTGACAATGCGAAAGATTATCTCACCGTTGATTTCACGAAGAAGAAGAGATAGAGAGTTTGGAGAATCCATTCAAGACCAAACCCGCGCTCGTTTATGTGGCATGTTTTCAACGCTGTCAGCCACCATTACTCACATATTTACTATTATGTTTTGATTTTTTTTATTGATATTATTGTGTTCTTACAAGAATGCTATCGTGGATTCAAATATATGTGTGTAAAATAAGAATTCAAATTAAAAATATCTAATATTTAAGACTAGTATATGCTCTTTTTAATTATATTCCATTAACATAACTATGTCATTTCCTCTCCCTCCTCTAAATAAGGGAAATTGTTAAATTCTAATATTAATTATTAAGTAGGCCAGTAAATTCATCAGGAATTATGCTAGAATTAATTCAAATGAATTTTTTAAAGGATATTTACACTTTTATGGACATATGAGATTGCGTAAAAATTTTCACCATGTTAAACTATTCATTTTTATAAAGTGCATAATATATTATATTAAAAATCTTACAAATTTATTTATTAGGTAACGTAAACACATGTATGAATGCCTTTTTAAGGCTTGAAACTAGTTTCCTAACGAAGTGCATTAAATTTGTTAGAATTAGGTTATTGATTACATTAGTAAATATGAAATAAGACTAATAAATATATATAATATTTTTTTTCTTTTAATATATACTATGCAAATGTTAAATATAACCCTTTTTTTTCCTAGTATACATAAACGCATTTGCCAACATTGAAATTTCATGGTAAAATAGAAAAAAAAAATTACCTATCAGTTGAGTTGGAAAGATAGAAAGGACAAAAAAAAAATCAACGAAATCATATTAAATTACCCTAGTATTTTTTGGACTTGTTTGCTTTAATATCATATGTGAAAAGACAACTAAAACACTAAAGTCCACATGAAATCACATAATCTTTGAATAACAAAATAAATTGAAATCTAAAAATAAATAAATAAATAAAAGTTAATCGGGTTAATAAGACAGGGCGGTTTGGGTAAGGATCGTAAGTCAGATCTAGGTGCCCCTATAGCGAATTGGGGGATTTGGTTCTTACATGACTGTCCTAAAGCTACCCGGTTGCATCCCTAACTGTGGACCTGCCATATCCACAACCCCATCATTTGCACCACTGCTTAGACTTACCACCGCCGTCGATCCACCATAGCCACTAGACCACCACTAGTCTACTATCATGGCCACACCCATTTATCTTTGAAACAAAAAATTGTCATATACGATTTGCATTTATATTGTATGTATGTATGTATGTATGTATGTATAAAAGACCTATTTTGTCTTATAATGTTTAAATCATATTATACTTTAGTTATTGTGATATACTCAAATAAAGGGTAATGAAATTTATTCATCCATTCAATTTTTATGAATTTGTGTAACCACATAGTGATAGGAAATAAGTTTGGCTTGTTTTAGGTTCAACTCAGTTTAAACTTAATTAATAAAAGATCCAAGCTTGAACTTGTAATAAAACTCATTTATCTAACGAGCTGAGTTCGAACTTAGACTCATAAGTTGACCGTAAATAGGCTCGTGGATAAGCTTGTGCATAAGCCCATTAGCATTTTATAAGTTTTATATTTATGATATATTAATATATAATTAAAATAACAAAACTAATTGCTATTTAATATATGTATGTATATATTTGTCGACTCTTTTATATATATATATATATTATATTTTGATTAAAAAAAATGGAAAATAGACTTTCTAAATGAGACGAGCTCAGGCGTAAATTTTAAGTTCAAAAAAGCTTAGTAGACTTGATTAAAAATTTGCTTAGCTTGAGTTCGAAGTAAAGTTCATTAAAGCTTGGTCAAAACTCGACTCGAGCTCGATAATTTTTTAAAAAGTTGATTTCGAGCCTTCAAAGACTCAACTTAACTTAGCTCGTTTAGCCTTAATAGGAATTAGAAGGTGGATAATTTTAAAGTAGACATCCCTATAAGGCAGCTTCTATTTGCGACTACCCCTCCTTGAATTGGTGGGTTCAAGACACGTGCCTAATCTAGTTGAGTTTGAACTAGTCTAATTGTTGGGTCTCTAATGGGTCCACGGTTCGGAAGAAAAAAAATTAAAAAAATAAAAATATAAATAAATTTAAGATAAAAAGAAATGCAATTTTTTTTAAAAAAGTAAAAAAATTAGATGAGTAGACTTGGTTGGATGTAGCCAAGACCTAGTGGGTTAATGATTCAAGACCACCCTGCCCTTGGTTGGGTGATTTTGGGTCCAAAATTTCTAGCCCCAAACTAAAACTAATCTATGGAGATGTCTAATGCAGTGTTCCAATTGTTCCAGTTAAATATATAAAAATAAGGTGAAACCCGTGTCTACCGTTGTTTAAAAGAATTACTAAAATATTAATTATATAAAAACAAGTACACAAATACTATCAAAATGTCGCATTTATTACATGCGACACTATATTTTCAATGTATGTCACTTAACTAAATGTGACATAGCTAGGGGTAAGTACATAAACCTATTTTATAAGGTATCCACCCGTATCCTACTTGAGTAGATAAGGTCTAGGTAGGTATTAAGTATCATAGGATAAGATATGTGTACATATTTTCAAGAACGCACTTGTATAGGGAAGGTATGCATGTGAAGTCTTCATACCCTGTATCCACCTTGGAACTTGTACTCTAACGTAGGGGATATAGGTTCAAAGGTATCATGTATCAACCTTTTTAAATATTATAAACTAATGTTCCTATATAAGAAATAAATAATAATAGTCAATTTTTTTATTTTGTGATAACTTTTATTCAAGATTATTATTTGTAAATAATCTTCTAAAAATTTTTATTATAAAAGAATTTGAACTATTTTATTTTGAAAGGAATTTTTTTTAAAAGAATTACGATTGTATGTATATACATGCTTGAACTCCCAAAATTATATAGAAATATTTTTCTTTAAACACCAATTAATATAGAAGCAGCTTCAAAGTTTTTAATATTGAAATTCACTACAAGTTCAACAATTTTGTTTAATATTACATAAACTAGTTCCATGAGTATTTGTTGTAGATTGCAATTTTTACACAATAGATTCTGCTTACCGCAAAATTTGTAATATTAACAAATTACTTTTCAATTTTTTTTCCATATGTTATTTAAAGTAAATATATGAAAAATGGATAATTTTATATATTACATAAAACTATATTAAAGACTATAAACTTGAAGTTTAAGAAAGAAAGGAGAAAAAAAAATCTATAGGTCTCACGAATTAAGTTTTACAAAGTACAAATTAGGTATAAAGTACACAAAATAGGATCTGGATATACATTAGGCAAAGTTCTAGTAGTGCTTGTTGGAGTGTGCTTCATACCTTACCTATCCATTCTCTAATCTCCACCCACTCACCCTAGATATAGCAGTTATAGTACTTTGCTATATCGTATTTAACACATAATGTGAAACTATAATAGTGTTTTTGTGGTTATTTTCTATCTAATTGATATATGTGTAATTTTCTCAGTGCATTAGTAAATAATAAATAATCTCTATATAAACAATTAATACTTCTTAATTTAAATCCCACCATCTCATTATTGATTACTCCTATACCCATCAAACCCTATTTCACTAGTAATTGTTGTTAGCTTGTAAAACGATGTCTTATTATAAAATAATTTCCCATTCTATACATCCAAAGATGAACTTCTAATACTGCAAATTCTCATAATAAATTTGAGAAAATTGACATCTTTTTGTCTTTCACACTAAGAATCTATATCACATGTAATTCTAAGATCTTTGTTTTTTCTTTTACATGCACAGTTCATACATGTGTTTGATCAAATAAAAAAAGTTGTTGCCAAAACAAGGGACTGCAGGTAATAGAATTCACGTAGCGTTTAGTTGCAAGAACTGAACAGAACAAGAGATACTGGAAAGTACAATATAAGAAGTACTGAACAAAACAACTCCCTTATACCTTGTTTGGATTATATGGTACTGGATAAGGATTTTCATCCTGTCCAGTGTTTAGTATACACAAGTACCGGACAAGACATTATCTTTTGATCATTATGCCCTTATATCGTAATATATTTATTTAGTTAATTTATTTAAATTGTTTGTTAAATATAATTTAAAAAGATTAATCTATATATACAATTAAATTAGTTACACAATATTTAAAATAAAAATCATAATTAAATTATGTTTTTTTTTAAAAATTTGCTACCAAATTAAAATATTAAATATTCATATAATAAATTAAATAGCTTAATGTTTAATAATTATAAAATTAATTAAATTAAAACTATCAATATTGAGCCAATTAATTACACAACAATTAATTATATTTAGATCTTTATTGATTATTACATTAGTAGTGAATATTAATATTGAACAATATTAATTATTAAAGTTTGATTGAATAAATCTGGACCCCTTTATGCTAGTAAATCCAGAATTGTTTCCGGGACCATTACCAACACTAATGCCTATAACCAAAAATGCACGTTTTTGGGGAAATTTGGCTTTACTGAATAATAATCTAGAACTCAAACAAGTAGATTCCACTGTATAAATATAAGAACAAGCACTGCAATCACGGTACCGACCAATGACCACCGGTCCACCACCGAGGAAATTGAGATTAGACTGGAAGAAAAAGAAACGAAAAAATATCAAATTTCACAAACAGAACCACTTTTTACCAATAACAAATGTTACAACAAAAGATCAGGATCTGAAAGGCACGAAAAAGAAGGCAGAGAGATCGAGGAAGCATGAAATAACTCATCTCCTAATAATCATCACCATCAAAATAAGAATTGATAGACTACAAATGTATGTCTTCTTTTAATCCCAATCATACCTACAGCTCTGGGTTTTACAGAACAACAAACAACCCCACCAAGACATTACAGCTCAGACACACATCTTATCTTCATCAGAATATTGTGGGGGCCAGTAAAAGATATACGTGCATGAGTGGAAAGGTTTCCAGAGGAAAAACCTTGTCAAGATGTCGCAGCTGGGCTCTGAATGCAGCAAAACCAATTTTTCTGAACAATAAAACACGACAGTAAGAGAAAATAAAATAGAAATTCCAAGTGGGTGGGAAGGGGCATCAAGGAGCTGGATCATACTAAATTACGTCTTGCACTTCTTAAAGGAGATTTGCCTGCAAAATCAAAACTAAATTCGATTACAATCCATTCCCATGGAAAACGCGAGAGAGAGAGACTTAAGAAGCTAAGGATCAAGTAGAATGACTCACTGAGATAGGGTTAGGGTTCAAGACGAGCATCGAAGCAGAGAACTGAGTTAGGGTTTAGGGCTCGAGTGTTTGTAGCAGAGGAGGACATGTTTGAAAACGGCTAGAGACTGAGTAGGGGCATAACTGGCTTCTAAAATAAAGGCTTAGTTGTCCTGTGGTGCAAGGTCTTGTACCATTATTCACTGGGACAATTTTTTTTAAAAAGCTGTCCAGTCTTCTCAGGACCTATTGTCCAGTCCCAACTTCAAAAAAGAAAACCAAACAAGGGACGATGAATTTTGTCCAACCCTGTTCCACAAAATAATGGGAACCAAACACTCCTATATGTCTCCTGTTGGAAAGTTGTGGGACAGAATTAGTTCTAGTTCAGGCAGTTCAAAAGAGAAAGGAGCTTGCACTCAGAACTTCCCAGCATCAGTGAAGAAAGTGAAAACGTAAATGAGGTAGCTGATGCACCAGATGTACATGAGGTAGCCGATGCACCTGCTAAAGACATTTGCTTAGATACAATTACTCATTCATTAAAGATAACTCCACTTATTGAAATTTTAGAGGATCCAAATTGCCTTCCTTCACTTTCTGAAATGCCAGATAAGACAATTGCAGAACAATATAGTATAGATTCTGTAAATACAGAAATTAAGAAGAGAGTTAAACAGAAGACTAACAAAGATGAAACAGTAGAAGGCATAATGGTAAGACTAGGGATAGCAAATCTGTGAAGAGAGGAGTGAGTGGCATGGATAGACCCTTGGAGCCAGCCACTTCAAAGCAGGTTGAGTAAGGCCAAAACCAGTATAAGAAAAGATTGCTCTAACATCTCAGGAAAGATTCTAAGCAAGGCAACATGGTTTGTAATGTAACTTCATTCCTACCCCTTGTTCAGCAAAAGCCATCAGCTACGCCTTTGGCTGGAAGTTTTGATCTCTCTTTCTTTTTTTTTTTAAAATACATTTTCTTATTCAGTTGCAACATATAGACATTGGGAGAGATGAATAATTACATGTCATGGGTGCAAAAAATATATACGCACATATTTGGGAAATAATGTCAACAGCTATAATTTCATCAAGCTTCATTATTTTTTATACAAGCCAACGGGTACACCCTCCAGTCATCATATTCAGTATAGAAACAAATTTTTTTTGGCCTCTCACAGGCTTCTTCTTTCCTCTAGAGTGTTTTATTTTATTTATTTTGAAGAGAATTGGTGTCTCTCACTTTTAGGTTATTCAATCGCTTTTACGTGGATGTCCGTGGATATTAATTTTCCCAAATCTTATCAGGGAATCAAAGAATAAAATCCAGAAAATGGTAAAATGCCCTCTATTTGTTAATTGAATTATTCAATTTAGTTCAATTTATTGTTCAAAACTATTTTAAATGTTTCTAAAGTACTAAAAAATGTTTCATTATATTTAATGTTTACAAATATATTGTTTGTTGCTGTATTCGTTTTCTTAGTTAACATTTTCTTCTGTATGCTGGCAAATATGCAATATCTGAAATCATTCCCTTGCATGAATTGCTCATCTGGAAAAACCAACCTTGTTAGTAGGGGTATTTTATGTCACAATGTGAGAGTGAAATCTGGCACTCTTTTTTTCCCCCTTCTCCCTTATACATCATCTTATACTTTTTATTTAATTCTCTTTTTTGAAGAGAAATGAAATGGTATTTATACCTAAGATGCCCTTATTCTTTAAGGACGGCTTGGCTCTTCTCATTTTCGATTGTGATATATATTATCATGCAATTTGCCTCTTGTAGGGAAGAGAGATGTTAAAGTAAAAGCTCTTGAAGCTGCCAAGCGTCAAGCAGAAAAAAAAAGGAAATTGAGCACAAAATGAACAAGGAAGCTCTCAAGCTTGAATGAGCTAGAGCAGAACAAGAAAATTTGAGACAGCAGGAACTGCAGAAGAGAAAGAAAGAAGAGGAAAGGAAGAAAAAAGAGGCTGATCTTGTGAAGAAAAGGCAGAGGGAAGAAGAAGAAAGGAAAGAGAAGGAACGTAAGAGAAGACGCCTTGAGGAAGCACGAAAGCTTCAAAGCAAACGTGCCAAAATGGAAGAGAAAAAAACAAATCACAATGTAATAATATAGTGTACTCACAATTTCCCTTTTTCCTTCATGTCTTAATTATGTTCACATATTTATTGGATATGGTGCAGGGGATGCAAGAATCAAAAAATGAATTGGCAAAGTAGAAAAAGATTGAAGAGTCTATTAAAAGAGAGACAACAACATATGCTGTTGCTGGAATTAGCAAGGGCTTGGAAATTCTTGCCAAGATTCGTTGATTTCTCCTGAAACTTATTAGACCCCAATTAATATTGGTGATACAGCAAAGATGTCAACTTATCTATGGTGTTATCATGACTTTTCGTTGTCCTCCCACTAATGCCTAAACTCAAATCTCACCTCTAAAATAAGCCAAAGGTATGAGCTATGGTTATGTCAACAAGGTGAGATTTAGCAAGGGTATGACTTTGTTACCATGGCCTTTCGTTGTCTTATCATGGCTTTTCATTGTTACCATGATCGAAGATTTGATCATTTGCGTGCCTATACAAGTACTTCATACTTTGCACCACATGAGAAAACATAGTTTAAGAGAAAGAAACATAAATTCAATGGCAATATTCTTAAAGGCATTTCTCAGGTTAAATCATTTAAAAAAAAAACCTACATTTTTTCTCTAAAATGGTATAGATTTGTTGTAATACTAAATTACTGTAGGTTTATTTTAGACTTTGTAACAAACTAAAAAAATTATCACATGGTAAAACAACAAAAAGCCATGGTAACACCATAGAGAAGCCGACATAACCATAGCTCATATCTTTACTATATCACCAATATCAATTGGGGTCTAACAAGTGCAGGGGAAATCAACGGATCTTAGCAAAGTTTTTCCAAGCCCTTGCTAATTCTAGCAACAGCACATGTTGTTTTCTCTCTTTAAGAGACTCTTCAATTTTTTTCTACTTAGCCAATTCATTTTTTTATTCTTGCATCCCTTGCACCATATCCAATAAATATCTGAACATAACTTAATTAAGACGTGAAGGAAAAAGAGAAATTGAGAGTACACCACACTGCTACATCGTGATTTGTTTCTCTTTCATTTTGGCACGTTCGCTTTGAAGCTTTCGTGCTTCCTAAGGCGTCTTTCTTACATTCCTTCTCTTTCCTTTCTTCTTCTTCCCTTTGCCTTTTCTTTGTAAGATCAGCCTCTCTTTTCTTCCCTTCCTCTTCTTTCTTTATCTTCTGTAGTTCCTGTTGTCTCAAATTTTCCTGTTCTGCTCTTGCTCGTTCAAGCTTCAGAGCTTCCTTCTTCATTTTGCATTCAATTTCCTTTCTTTCTACTTGATGCTTGGCAGCTATAGGAGCTTTTACTTTAACATCTCTCTTCCCTGCAAGAGGCAAATTGCATGATAATATATATCACAACCAAAAATTAGAATAACCGGGCCATCCTTAAAGAATAAGGACATCTTAGGTATAAATACCCTTTCTTTTCTCTTAAAAAAAGAGAATTGATTAAAAAGAATAAGATGATGTGTAAGAGAGAAGGAGAAAAAAAAAAAGGAGTTCCAGGTTTCACTCTCACATTGTGACCTAAAATACCCCCACTAACAAGGTTGGTTTTTCTAGATGAGCAATTCATGTAAGGGAATAATTTCAGATATTACATATTTTGCATCATATAGAAAAAGCATTAAGTTCACTCATATAAAGAAGAGATCGTCTAACATATAAGAAGCTCTTGATCACTACAATCAGCAGTGATTTAGGGAACATGAGACAATAAAAGTACAAAAACATCTGAACAAGAAACAGAAATGTTAACAGGAAACGAGCAGCAAACAATATATTTGTAAACATTGAGTCATAAACACTTCAAGCAAGATCCTGCTAAGAAATGGATGCATTCATTTGCCAAGATGGTGAAGATAAGATTCAATAAAATGCCCACATCATTTAAGCCAAGAAGCTTTGTTCAACTTCCCAACCCTAAAAAACTGACCATCATAACTAAATTATTGATAAATCCTCTAAAGTAAGTTATTTATCAATTCAATGGGTTTACTTTCATAATTTGATTTTGAGATAACTGCCATGGGTTAGGAAATGGCATATCAAATTTTTTGTTTTCTCCCAACTTCTAGTACATTTGGAATCAACAACTCTAAACAAGTCAACTAAATATGACATATTTTCTGCCTCTTTCGTCTCACCAGTCATTTGTCCCACTATTGTCTTATTCTCCAAGAGAAATGTCACTCCATAAAATCTAATGAATTTCTTTCGCAGTGAAATTGAATCTTAATTGCCTAACAATCTAACTTTTACTATTTATGATGATTTGTTGGTTTCTTCTTGATATTTAAAAGAGGTATTTCTTTTTACTTATCTTTTTATACATTATTGACTGCTGTTTCATATTCTCTAAAGAAAGCTCTAAAAATAAAGCATTTTCAGTACTTTAGAAACATAGTTTTGGACAATAAATTGGACTAAATTGAATAATCAAATTATGGATATTTTTAGGGTAAATTAAATTAGTGAGTATTATGAAAAGACTGTCTTAAATAATTAAATATCAACAAATATAGGGCATTTACCATTTTCCGGATTTTATTTTTTCATTCCCTGATAAGATTTGGAAAATTAAGTATCCACAATCATCAAAGCAAAAGCTTTTATGGCCTCTCACAGGCTTCTTCTCTCCTCTAGAGTGTTCTATTTTATTTATTTATTTTGAAGAGAATTAGTGTCTCTTTCTTTTATGTTTATCAATCGTTTTTGCCTTGATGACTGTGGATACTTAATTTTCCCAAATCTATCAGGGAATCAAAGAAAAAAAAAAAAAAAAAGGAAGATCAAAACTACCTGCCAAAGGCCTAGCTGCTGCTTTTGCTGAACAAGGGGTAGGAATGAAGTTACCTCACAAACTATGTTGCCTTGCTTAGAATCTTTTCCTGAGATGTTAGAGCAATCTTTTCTTATACTGTTTTGGCCTTACTCAACCTGTTTTGACGTGACTCCATGGGTCTTTCCGTGCCACTTGCTCCTTTCCTCACAGATTTGACATCCCTCATCTTACCATTATACCTTCTACTGTTCTCATCTTTGTTAGTCTTCTGTTTGATTCTTCTATTAGTCCCATTGAAGCTCATTTCTGTATTTACAGAATCTATACTATATCGTTCTGCAATTGTTTGGTCTTGCTTTTCAAAAACTGAAAGAAGGCAATTTGGATCCTCTAAAATTTCAACAAGTGGAGTTCTCTTTAATGAACGAGTAATTGTATCTAAGCAAATGTCTTCAGCAGGTGCATCAGCTACCTCATTTACATTTTCACTTTCTTCACTGATGCAGGGAAGTTCTGAGTGCAAACTTCCTCTCTCTTTTGAACTGCCTGAACTTGAACTAATTCTGTCCCACAACTTTCCAACCGGAGACATATAGAGTTTATTCTGATATCCAACTGATTGTACTCCAGACAATGGCAAAGGACGGATAAGGACCATCTCACATTTCCTTCGTCAACTTCATTATTCTCTTGGAGCCTCACTAGTACCATCATCAGTAAGCAAAGTACTTGTAAAACTAATATTCTCAGGAAGGCCATTCGAACAGGATGGTAGATGTTTGGCACTTTCTGCAGCTTATCAGCGGTAGAGAGGAGAAAATGGGGCATGCAAACAGGCAGACTGACATAGCTGCTCAACAATGTTGGCACGGTCTATTGTAAAATCTTGAATATCAAACATTTCAAAGCTGCATTCATCCATAGATATGAATGGTTGTTCATCCACTGTCTGCACAGTAAAACCCTCTAATATAGGCATCATTTCATAGCACTGCTTAATTCCACAGATTGTCTTTTTGGAGTACCAACCGTCTGATATGAAAACCCCAAATTGGCATCAACATGATATGCTGTATCCCCAAGAGATCTCCCAAAAGGGGTCAGGCTTTTAGTACATACTAATTCCAACCTGTCTTGAGTCAGCAATGGCTCATCGGGGCTCTTCCTCTCCCCGGCAATTCTGGAGAGACCAGCTATTTCTGCTTCATCTCTCACTTCAAAATGACATGCATTTTTAATTCCTATATTCAAATTGGATCAGGCAGCTGCAAGTCATTGAAATTATAAATCTATATTCAAAATGTTGACAGAACGGTATATTAATGTAAAAAGTTTAAAGGTTTCTATCTATTTCACTACAGTTGAACTCACTCTTGTACTAAACCAGCATTCTCCAGCTAAATATAACCATAAATACTTCATCTCTACTATAAAACCACCACTAACCACTATTAAATTCGTAAATGCTATTAAATTTACAACCATTTTGATTTTTTACAAGTTCATCATTGAATTAATAATTTATGAAATTCTTCCCCTAACGAGTGCTCACTGCTTCTTATCACAAACCATACGAAAACAATGGATTCTTAAAAAAAAAAAAAAAAAAAAAATTCAATAAAGGTGCACATATATTTAATCCATCATAATATATCAGCATAAGAAATAAACACATAAATTATTTACATAGTTCTACCTTCAAGGAATGTTTAAGAACTTAACCCCTTTTTGTATCCTTTCGCTTTACCTGTAGACCAATGGTGGGTGGACTCATAGGATTTCAGCGTGGAGTAATTTAATGGATATTTTATAAAGATATAAAAATATATATATGAATATGATGAAAAGGACAATGGTTGTATTATGATTATATATTCGAATAGCTATCTAGCTAGGTGGTGATGAGAAAACCCTACGTTGGGTGAACATGCCATATGGGGTGTGAGAAAATTACAAGCATATGAATGAGGTATAGGAGACAAGCATGGACGACAAAGTGAGAAATGGGCGACACAGTAGGGTGGAATATACGAGTCATAGAGATAGAGAGAGGTCCACCCTCCAAGCTCCTCCAACCCACGCATATTACTTTTAGTAAGTGGTTTTTTTTATCTGGGGCTGACATATGAAACGTATTATGTGATGCGATTATAGAGAAATAGCAAGTTCAAGAATAATCATGGAATTGGATTGCTTACTTAGCCCGTACATCACGTGTCGTCGATTCGTCCATGGTCTTGAAATTGACATCCTATTGTTCTTACCCATTCAATTGATTTCAACTGCAAAAGTTAATGGTAAAAAGAGAAAAAAGAAAATAATAATAATAATAATAATAAAGTAGAAAAGCTACTTCGTCTTTTCATCTATCTCAAGTCCGTCTAGTGGGCCAAGGGACACATGGGTCTCCCACTATACAGCTTTTATTTATTTATGCATTTTTTTTTCTTAGTTTGATTGGTGAAGGAGATAAATAACTTTCTACAACAAGTTAATGTTCATTAAGAAAATTTATAAGGTTTTTATAAGATTTGGGAAAAATGTCAAACTTAGTTTCTAAATTTTGTACAAAAAAATTTAATTTGGTACAAGGATTTTGAGATGATCAATTTAGTATTTAATCAAAAATTTTATAATATTTTTATCTTATTTCCAAATGATCAAATCTGAATTATTTCGGTACGTACTAGCCTTAATTTGGAGCGGTAAATCATGATAAGTTCGTACCTGTGAAGCCTGGATTTTTTATTTTCAAGTTGGATTTCTTTTAATTCGATTCGTAACAAACCCTAACCCATTTGATACAAATCCTCGACTAAAAATTAAAATATATATATAATTTTTAAAACTTTTAAGAAGTTACAACCCAATCGATATTGGAAAAAAAAAATATAACTTAGCTACTAGTCTGCGAGAAAATTAATTTAAAACCCAATTTGATAAACCATAGATTTTTGAATTCAGAAGCTATCCTATTAAAACATATAATTACCACCTTAATTCTTAATTTAAAGTTTATCCCTTTAATATTCCAAAGTTTATTAGTTGTTTACAAGTTATTGTTACAAAAAAAAAAAAAAAGTTATTTACATACATTATATTGCAATAATATTCACAAATAAATGAATGAATCTAATCGATATTTTCAAGAATAAGGAAACATAAAAACATTTTTCTCTTTTTTAAGTTGCTCCGAAGGTAACTATGTACCGACTAATCAGGATCAAACAGATTGTAGTTCTTTTTTAGAAAACTTTAGTATTTTGGTCTTTTTGATTTTTGAATTCTTTCTATTTAAGTTTCTTAACTCTTTTTAAAAAAAAAAAAAAGAAATTTCGTTTCCTTTACTTGAAAATATAATCCTAATTTTAGCATTTTACAATTTAGTTTTCAAGTAAAAGAAACAATTTTTCTAAGTGCCAAAACCCTTTTTTTTTCCCTTCTTTCTTTTTCTTTTTTTTTTTTTGAATTTTTCTTACTAATTTCATTAATTTTTTTCTCTTGATTTTAAGGAAATAAATTAACTAGAGAAAGAAAAAAGATAAGAACCCATCATTGGGTTCCATCATCCTCATCCTACAATTTTTTTTTTTGTTTTACTTTTTAAACTTTTATATTATACTATTATTATATAACAAGGTAAAGAACATAAGAAGAAACTTACTCGTAGACCAAATCAGAGGGATGATGACACTGTTTTATTGGATTTGAGTGGCTGATGATGTGTAGCATGAGCCAAGAAGCAAAATGCCTCAATCAATTTGGGAAATGGAAACCATTCGAGGAAGCTAATATTAGCTTTTATTTTCATCAAGGTTCTTTCAAAAGAAAGAACTTTGAAGAGGGAGGGAGGAACCTGAGTTCATGCTTCTTAGACAGAGGAAGCATGAATTTGAGTGGATAGGAGAAAAGAGAATTGTTGTTGATGTCCTGGATGAGCCCCAGGGATATCTATTTATAATAGAATGAGCTCATTTTGGGAAGGAAACAGATTAATGGAATCAAAGATTTGTTCTTTTACATTAATGGGTCAAGAACAATTTAGTTTTTTCATTAATTAACTTTGACCTCAAATTAATGTTTATTACATTTGAGCATGCATTAAAGCATGCTTCTCATTGCATGATAGATACAGCTTCCCTTATCTTCAAATTGCATTAGTAAGCTAGAATTTAACTTGTTTTTAATCAGTGTAATTTCAATAGATTTATAATTTTTCGCAATTTCAAAGATAAATTTAATTGTCTTTTTATTGTGTTTAATGAGTGTTATGTAATCTACTCCAAGTGTACTTTTCAATTTCATTATTATTTTAATGAAATTGCAAAGAAGATGGGGTCAAAAATGAGCATAAATTAAGCTTAATGTGAAAAAAAAAAAATTCATTCCTTTCATGTGTTGTTATGTTTGTGAGAAAGGTAGAAGATGATGTTAACTAAATCAACATCTAATTTCCATAGCCAACCAAAGATGAACATGTGTCCTAGAGAACATAAAAGGCATCTACATGGTTGATATGGTTTGACCTAATTCTTATAGACATGCTTTATCGAACTTTTGATGGGAAAAATGAAATTAAATTCCACTTAAACATATCTCAAGCCGATTTTTTTTCTATTAGCTTCAATCTAAAAAATTGAAAAGAAAAAAATTTTATTATGATAAAAAGTTAATTTATAGGTTGGTTTAGTCCGATTTAGCTTGAGACTTTATAGGTCCATAGATTAGACATGTTTGAAACTATATTTAAATAAAACTAGCTATATCTATGAATAAAGAATCTAAGAAAATTAGTTTTCTAGCATTTGGTTTAACTCAAAAAATTAGATGTCTATAGAAAATCAATTCAAGGTCAAATGAGGATCCATTTGAAACCGCAATCATGTAAAGTCATATATTTTTCTATGATTATAAAATTGGTTAAATCAAATAGTCCTGAAAAAATAAAACTCATAATTTACTAAATCTTACATGCAACTTAAATTTTTCAATCATCATTGAGCTAAAATCAAATGTACCACTCTATACTCCAATGTGAATTTTTTTTTTGCGTATTTTTATTATTACATTATTTATTATTTCTCTTTTTTTTTATTTGTCTTTTAAACTAAAACTAAGATTATACAGGAAATTAAGATACATGAGGGCAAAAATAGGGTGTCTATAATACTTAAAGATTTGTGCACGTATTTGCATTAACATATTTTTTTCCTTCCTATAGTTACTTAAACATAAAGTAGCCTTTAAAACCATCATAATATAGAAAATTGAATTCGATACTTCAAGGATAAGAATAAAATTCAGATGTCATTAGGCTTCAAGGCCAATAACATTATAGTCTAATAATATTAAAATAATGTGATTTTTGGATGAAATTTGTATTGCAAATAGAAAAAATACCCAAAAGAAAAAGAGTAAATCCTTAGAACATAGGTGAAAGAAAGAAGAGTACAAAAGAAACTTAAAGAAGCTATCAATGCACCAACACAAAAAAAACCCTAGCCAATGTTTTTTAGAAAAAATAAAAAATAATTTGATTTTTCAGTATAAATATCAAATTTGATACCTAATTTTTTGTTAAAAAATTTAATTTAATATTTAAATTTTAAAGTGTTTAATCTAATAATTAATTAAGTTTTTTATGATTATTTTATTATTTTTCTAACACGATTTATTTAATTTTTTAATATGAAAAAAAATAATTTATTATTGAATTTTTAATTATTTCTCTAAAGTTTTATAGTATTGATAGGTTATCCCTTTCAATAATCGGTATTAAAAAGATGATAAAAATAATTATAAAACTTTTGATTGAATATTAAATTTAATATCTTAATTCATATAGAAGTAGATAACAGATTTTAAATTTACCCCCTTCAATATAAGAGTTATAGATAGAATTACGAACTTGAACAAAACCCTAGAATTTGGAAAACTCCGGAATGAAAGGCGAATTCGAAAACTGAGGAGTTGTACGGAGTGAGATTTAAGATACCCGAGGGATGCGAGGGTTGAAGAAGCCAAGGAAGAGGGGTTATTAGGGCCAAAAAAAAGGAGGGGTTATTCCGTCAATTAGAAGAGTAGAAGCAAGATGTTGATCGAAGAGTTGAGTCTTATTCCTTACTTGCTCAATTAGCGATTTCTTTCTCTCGAATATCTGCACGAACAGCTTCTCCATTTCTCCTATTCTTCTTCGTGTTCTTCTTCTTCGAGGATCTTTTATTCTCACATCGATCTAACTTTGAGAGAGAGAGAGAAAGAGAGAGGTTGGGGATTCGACTACGAACAATGGGGACAGAAGTGAAGGAAGGCGACAGCGCGGAGGAACATTTTGAAATTGGGGGAAGGAATTGATCGGCTTCGGCTCTGCTTATATCGCGACTGGTGGGGTTCAATATGGACATGGCCCCATGTTTTGGGCCAGAAATGGGCCTTAAATTAAGCATCTACTTGAGTGGTTTATTTTTTTATTTGCATATATGCATGTATATCAAAACAATATATGTAAATTTATTCAATCTGTATCTATATTTTATTTATATTTTATCTATTTTATTTTTATATGAAAACTGTCAGTTTTTTTTTTATTTGTTTTTATTTCTTGATAAGCAATTTCTTATAAAAAAAATTGAAAAAAGTTTATATATCTGCCAAAGAAAGCTAAACAAATAAACCTTAAAACTGTGCATCTTATATATGCTGAGGTGTTGGAACATATAGGGTCGAATCCAAGATCTTTTTTCACCAAAAATCCAACGAACTTAACCCGTGAATCTATAGCTTGAGCATGATGTCATAGTGTACATCTCCTGAATTAGAACACCATAGCATGTGTTCGGATTGTTTGATTTTCATCTGTATCTGATCTACAATTATATTTTATTTTTATCTTATTTGTATCTTATCTTTTTTATATGTTTAAGTATAAAAATGTCTATTTTACATGTGTATCTATTTTTTTTTTATAAGGATCTATTTGATCAAAATAAATAAAATGCCAAATTGATAAAGAAAAAAATAGATGAAACAAATAGACTCTAATTAAATAATAAAATTAATATCCAAAGGTAAATGTTATAATTGCTATTTGAATTTTCCTAATTTTTATAATTAACTACTAAAAATTTAGAGCGTTAATTTATAATTTATAAATATTTCAAGTTCATTTATATTGCTTATATTGGTAGTCAATTCCAAAAAATTGGTAAAAATTAGGTGACTAAAAATAAATTTAGCAAATTTCAGGTACTTAATTTAAAAAATAAATAAAATTTAAGTTTCAAATTGACACTTCTAAATTTCAAATGGTTAATTACAAAACAAAGGAAAAATTCAAATAATAAATGTGACAACTACCATATCTAAAATTCTTAAGTTATTAATTACAAAATGATCTTGAAATTTGACATTATCCATTAGATGCATACATATTTGCATAAAATCGTATACATATAGCTACAAAAATATCTATTAAAAGTAAAGACAAAATACAATTATAGAAAAAAGATAAAGAATAATAGCAATATTTCAGTGATAAATAAAGTATTTAAGAATAAAATCATGTTTTCATTTAGCAAAATTATTCAACAAAGACCCTTTGCACATCCCTAAAACAGTTTTTTATTATTAAATTTAAAAAAATTAATATCTCTAACATTATTTAATCTTCTATTAAATGTGAAATTGACTACTTAAATTTTAACTACTTAATTTAGTACTAATCAAAATTTTCACACACGCAACACTATCCAGTGTAACTTCGTTAGCATTGTTAACATAGAGAGGCAATACTTGAATAATGCGTGTGCAGTTCCCTAAAATCGACCATGCCACGTTGGATATTATGATATATCCTTGGAAAAAAATAGAAAATGAAAATAGAACTAAAAAGGAAAAAATACTTTAACTTGAGTTAAAAGTTAGAAGTGGGAGGAGAAGCAATGAGATTTAATTAAAACCAAAAGAGTAAGGAGAAAGAATGCACAAATGAAACCTAAGAAGACGAAACCTCCCTTTAGTCTAAGCCATTAATTTGTGGAAGCATAACTTCAATGGCAATATAACTCTAAAATCCAAGACCTTATATTTGGAATCCTTATTACATGACAAGGTCAAAACCTTTTCGAAAAAGGACAATTGCGTGTGGTACCTATCATTGTTGAGATGAGTTGTCATGCTTTCGCATTTGTTTGGGAAAATCCTTTCATTATTGGGGCACTAGACAAACTTTTGTGGTGAGGTATTAAGTAGACACATGTAAGCTAGTTTGTAGTAAAAAGTAGCTTTCTTATTCTAATTTTTGTATTGTAGGGTTATTGTAATAACCACAGGCCACACACACACACACACTCTTCTTATTAATACATGAACTTGCTGTCATCACATGCTTTCGTGTTCCTTGTGCTATGCTATGTTGTGCCAATTTTGTGTTATAAACATACAAAGCTAATATATATTTAAAGTACTTGTAATAAGATGAAATTACCTTTATTTTTGTAAAAATCTTGTAGTTGAAGTTATTTTAACAAGTATTAAGAAAAAACAAGTCATGATGTCTTATAAGACATGAGGGCTTAAGAGCACAAGTAAGGTAAGTTAGGTAAATCACAAGTGATGTGATACTAATTTGTTCTGTTCCAATTGAAAATGATTGTAATATGTACAATTGTTTGCTTTTTGACTGAATACAAGTAATAATGTCACAAGTGGTGTAACTTTTCAAACATAAAAAGGGAATGTAAGATGCAACGAAAATTCTTAAGTTGTATATACTAATTGTGCTATCAACATGTATGCTAACATGAGTTATGTGTAAAATTTTCATTGTAGCTATGTGACCGACAATATAACAAACATAGTGGATAAGTTAAATTAGTAGCCAAGACTTCAAAATTCAACGAGTGAGAGGTAATAAGGCAGTCTAAGTGTCAATTGCTTTAGTCATGTTATTTAGTTAATGAAATTACTTGTAATTACTTGAAACATGTCTACTATAACATGTCAACAACAATCAAGGTAAATCAAAGTCAACCTAGATGAGGTATAAGTTGCATAGTGTGCCTAAGCAAATAAAATAAAAGAGAAAGTTAGTACCTAAAATGAGAAGTGATCACATATTAATGACAAACTTTTGCAAAAAGAAATCAATCGGTTCATTGTTTGTGTGATTAGATAAATCAAATGACAACGATAGCTTTGGTGGATTTCCAACACAAGAGAGCCATTTAAAGAAGCATACTATGAAATTAATCTAACTTATGCTATCTAAATATGTGGTAGTGACAACATCAAGTGTTTATTCTGTCGTTAGATATATGTTTATATATTGGGTGCAATTGCTCTTTCTTCTGTAAACTCTAAAGAGCTTTTGATGTGTGTGTTGGTTGTTACTTTATATATATATATATATATATATATTTGTCAGAGTTTGTGCCTAGAGAATACTAAGGATGCCATTTGCTAGTTGTTTGCAATTTTATCAAGGTAATCAAGTTTGTAAGAATGTCAATTAAGTTGTTGTTGTTATTCTTCTTCGTCTATCTTATTATTCTTCTTCTTTTACTGTCTATACTAGGTAAGTCTTTTTTTTTTTTTTAAGTTTTCCACTAGTACACTTACAAATTTCTTTTGTTATCCTATCTGCATATTTATGAGGTTTTCTTATTAAGAATCCTCCCAATCCTAGATCACATCTGTCATTTTCTATGATCAAAAAATCTATCTAGAGGTGATCTTAACTTTGGTAACCTTTTTACTTCTTCTTTTATCCTTCTGATTTGTTTATTGTCCTATTATGTCAATCCTTTAAAATTAGAAATCTTGTTATAAAATGGTCGAACTAAATAATTTAAATCTTTTTTGAAAGACTTGGTATAATGTAATAATCCTGGAAGTGCTTGCAACTATCTTTGGTCCATTTGTTTTGGAAATTCTAACACCTTTTTGGCTACATAATTTAGTAGTTTGATCCTTCCTTTTTCTATTTCAATTCCTAAAAATTCTATGTTTCTTTTAAAAAATTATGCCTTCTTAGTACTTATAACCATCCCTTGCCTTTGGAATTATGCGAGTACCATTTTTAAATGTCTTATGTTCATGTTTATTCTTAGAGAAAACAAGGATATAATCTACATTGAGATTTCCATGGCAATGAAAAAAAAGTGTCTACATTGAGATTTAGAGAAAATGGACATACCCACACACATAAATTTCCATGCCAATGAAACCTAAACATGTACAATCACTTTATCAATGGAAGAATATGACAGACTCCTACGATTTCAATATGTTTTGCAATCATCTACTTCTCTACTTTTAGCTTACACCTGTGCTTGCTTATGATCATGGGCCCAAATAAAAAAATAATGGTTGATTTTATTAAATGCAATTGAGATGGAGTTCTGTAGATATATGCATTATTTGCTAGGCTTTCCACAAATTAGGTTTGCAGTTGCTATACTGGAAAACCAACTTGAAGATATATGTAAACATCTTGGCGTACAGTAAGATTCAGATACTTGTTTTCTCTGGTCAGATGATTCAAACAACAGAAGTGTGAAAATCACAAAATAAAGAAACACATTGTTGTATAGAAAGGAAATACCCTTCCCACCATGTACACACACAGCATACTTTAACTCTTTAAAGAGCTAAAGTGTTATTACAATCAAGGCACACCATTCCCCAACCAGTTAGTTCAACAACACTGTATGACTTCAGCCGTTGAGCTTTAAAGCTAATACATCGTGAAAGTAAAGAAAATCAACATCACTAGTGTACAAGCATAAAAGAATGAAAGAATCAATTCAATCTAGTATACGGGCACATCAATCAACTTTAATCTGACATACAGCAGGGCAGGATGACTTAAATTCTTCACTGTCTGAAACAATATCCTCGAGGGACCACGGCAAGGTATGGGAGAAAGAAAGGCTTGGTTTCACCCTCGGGACAGCCACAGGTGCAGCTTCATTGACTAGAATTTGATGGACTCTTCTCATGGTAGGCCGAGCAGAACTATCTGGGTTAGCACAACTTAAACCCACAAGCAATAGCTTCCTCATTTCTTCCTCCTCAAATTCACCATTCAACCTTTCATCTGCTGCATTAATAATTTTCCCCTCAGAGTGCAGTCCCCAAACCCAATCGACCAAATTCACCATCTTTTGACTTGTCGGTTCTCTTTTGATAGGCCTCCTACCACATGCCACTTCAAGTATGACCACACCATAGCTAAAAACCTCAGTTTTATCAGTTGCTTTCCCGTACTGAAGGTATTCAGAAGCCAGATATCCCATCGTCCCTGCTGTCAGAGTTGAAACAGGACTCTTGTCATGATCCATAAGCCTAGCCAACCCAAACTCACCAAGCCTTTCATTGAAGTTTCCATCTAGCATGATATTACTCGTCTTATTGTCCCTGTGAATAACTTGCTGCTCGCATTCTTGATGTAGGTAAGTAAGAACAGAAGCCAATCCAACCGCAATATTTACCCTATGTGACCACTTCAACATGCTGCCTTGTTCAGGATCCTGATACAGCATCTTATCAAGATTCCCATTAGGCATATATTCGTAAACTAATAGCAATTCACCCTTCTCAACACACCATCCTTGAAGTTGCACCAGATTCTTATGCCTCAAACAAGCTATGATGGATAATTCAGCTAAAAACTCAGTCTTCCCTTCATGGGAATGCTTTGATCTTTTCACTGCAGCAATAGATCCCGACGAGGCAAAGAAGGCCTTGTAGACCGTACCAAATGCTCCATGACCAAGAATCCTACAATTGTGAAACCCTCTTGTAGCAACCTTTAGTTCTTTGTAACTAAATTCTTTAGGACCTGTCAGCACCTCAGCTTTAAAGCTCTTTTCTGTTCTCGTATTCCTCCATCTCCTTAAAGTAATATAACCGAACACAACAAGAGCCAGTAATATAACCGAACACAACAAGAGCCACGCAAAAGAATGCAGGGCCAGCAATCCCGAGCCCTAACCCTAACTTCTTGTGACGCTTAGAGCTTGCTTCTGGCACTGCAATTGGGGGCTTACTTATCACAGAGCTATCAGATACATTATGTGGATGCGCTCTCGGTCTAGCAGGCGAAAAACCTATGGTCTTGAAACTCCAATTCTCAAGCAAATGCAGCTTAGTACTCCCTTCATTTGAAGCAGAAAATCCAACATATTTCATTTCTTTGAGATATCCAGAGAGATCGATCTCCACGGCTAAAAGGGGTTTTCGGGCTTAAACCTCGTGTAACTCATGAAAATCACAAGTTTCCTTACATCATTCTTGTAATCGACCCAACCGAGACCGACTTGCCGCTCTTTAAATCAATCCCTGAACTATAGGGTCAGCCGAATTCAAACTATCAATATCCAATCCTACATGGTTCTCATTCGGATCATCAAAATGGGAATCCATCCTAGTATCGAACTCGACCGCAATGAACCGGTTCTTGGTCAATTGGGAGGAATTAACAAGGCCTAAATACCCTCCAGGGCTACCAAGAGGATCGTTACTCGGCGAAAGGAAGAAGGCTAAACCATCCCCAAAAGAGCTAGGATTTACATTATTCACCTAAAAGGAGAAGCTTGTGGAGAAAGAAGCGGTTGTATTATAATTTTAATTTGGCTTGTTGTAAATAACACTGCCAGAGCTTGAAGAAGGGACTCTGGAGTCTCGAGTAAGGCCGATTATGTTATGTGAACGACAAAAGGAAGTAATAGCAGATATAAACAAAAATAGAAGAGACAATGTTTGGGAGGTACTATGTTCTTTATTCAATAAGAAAAAGCCTTCTTAAATAGGCTGTACAGATAATAAAGAAAACATAAAATACGAATTAACTCCTACAATCTTGGAAAGCATAACAACTTAAATCAAATAACAACTACTGCCGTTGAATAGGACTGCTATAGAATAGGTCATAACTGCTGAAAATATCTAACAAACCCTCCCTTAAACTGACATTAATTTCCAATATCAGTTTAAACTAAGAACTTTCTGCCTTGCTAACTCCAAGCATCTGCCTCAACTTCTGAAATGCTGCAAGTTTGAGAGCCTTTGTGAATATATCTGCGATTTGATCCTCACTCCTGCAATAAACCAGATCAATTTCTTCATTACTTGCACGATCTCTCAAGAAATGGTATCGAACATCAATATGTTTACTTCTCCCATGCAAAATAGGATTTTTGGACAGCTTTATGGTTGAACTATTGTCACAGTAAATAAGAGTAGGCCCTTTTTGCTTGAAATGAACTTCCTCTAAAAGCTTTCTTAGCCAAATGGCTTGACAGACACATGCTGATGCAGCTACAAGCTCTGCTTCTGTTGTTGACAGAGTGACAATTGGTTGCTTTCGGGAAGCCCATGAAACAGCTCCTGACCCCATCTTAAAGACATAACCAGATGTACTTTTTCTATCATCTTGGTCTCCTGCGTAGTCACTATCCGTAAACCCAATCAAATCTGATTTTTCTCCTCTTTTGTATGGCATTCCATAATCACTTGTACCTTGCAGATATCTAAGAACTCTTTTTGCTGCTTGGAGATGCACTTCCTTTGGATGTTCCATGAATCTACAAATGAGACTTACAGCATACATTATATCCGGTCTTGTTGCAGTAAGATACATCAAGCTTCCCACAATTTGCTTGTACAAAGTGCTATCAACATTTCTTCCATTGGCATCTTTTACCAACTTCAAACTTGTTTCTACTGGTGTACAAACCGGATTGCAGTCATCCATTTGAAACCTTCTTAGAATCTCTTGCACATACCTTCTTTGGGAAATAAAAATGCCTGCATCTGATTGAACAACCTCTATGCCAAGAAAATAATGCATTCTTGCAAGATCAGACATGTTAAATTCAGCCATCATGGACCGTTTAAATTTATCAAACATAGTCTGATCATTTCCAGTAAATAACAAGTCATCAACATACAAACAGACCAGCAACATTTTCCCATCATTTTCAACTTTCATAAAAAGTGTATACTCATAAGGACATTTTTGAAAACCTTCTTTGAGAAAATAAGCTTCTATACGACTATACCAAGCTCGTGGAGCTTGCTTAAGTCCGTATAAAGCCTTTTTTAATTTATACACTTTATGCTCTTGTCTGATCTTAGCATAACCAGGAGGTTGTTTAACAAATACCTCCTCATTCAAATCTCCATGTAGGAACGCTGACTTGACATCTAACTGAAAAATCGGCCAAGAATTTTGTGCAGCCAATGAGATCACCATTCTAATTGTATCATGCCTAGCAACTGGAGTGAATACTTCTTTATAATTAATGCCGAACTCCTGGTTGTATCCTTTCGCTACCAAGCGTGCTTTGCATTTGTCAACTTCACCATTCTCCTTCAATTTTGTCTTGTACACCCACTTCACATCAATTGTTTTATGTCCCCTTGGAAGATCAGTCAGCTCCCAAGTGCTGTTTCTTTCAATGGCAGCAATTTCATCATCCATCGCTTTCCTCCATTTTGATTGTTTAGCTGCCTCTTCAAAAACTACAGGATCACAATCTGCAAAAAGAGCAAAATACATGAATGGGTCTTCAGATTGGTTGATCCCAGTCACTTCATAATCCTTCATCCATGGAGGTGTTTTTCTTACACGGGGTGATGTTGGCTCTGCTGCAACTTCAGGTGCATTTTGAATCGCTGCAACTTCAGGTACATTTTCAACTGCTGCTTCCTCATGAGGTGGCTGCGAATTATCCTCAGTTTGCAGCTCGAAATTTTCTCCATCAAAGTCTGCTGCAATATTCCGTTGAACTTCAGCCTCCCAGTGCCAAAAATTTTCTTCATCAAAGATTACATCGCGACTGATGATAATGTTCTTAGTGTTAGGATTATACAATTTGAAAGCTTTAGTATTATCACTAACACTAAGAAAGATGCATTTCTCTCCTTTGTCATCCAACTTCTTTCGCTTCTGGTCAGGAACATGGGCATAAGCAATACACCCAAAAATTTTGAAATGACTGACATCAGGTTTCCTTCCGCTCCATGCCTCTTCTGGTGTCATATTCTGAACAGCAAAGGTTGGACTCCTATTCAGAACATGAATGCTCCAATTGACAGCTTCTGGCCAAAACTTCTTTGGAAGTTTGCCTCGTTGCAATAGACTTCTCACCATGTTAAAGATCGTTCGATTCTTTCTCTCAGATACGCCATTTTGCTGTGGTGTATAGGCTGCTGTGAGTTGCCTTTTAATTCCTTGCTCTTCACAAAAATTTGTGAATTCATGTAAATTATATTCCCCTCCACGATCAGTTCGCAGCACTTGTATCGGTTGGCCTGCTTCTTTCTCAACCATTGCTTTATAACTCTTGAAAGCTGTCAAAGCTTCACACTTTTCCTGCAAGAAGTAAACCCAGGTTTTTCTACTCAAGTCATCAATGAAGGTGATAAGATATCGTTTACCTCCATTAGAAATGGGATTAATTGGCCCACAAATATCAGAGTGCACTATCTCCAATGGTTTTCTTGCTCTCTCAGACTTTCCTCTTGGAAATGGTTCTCGATGTTGCTTACTGAGAACACATTCCTCACATACATATGAAGGGCTAGAGAAATGTGGAAGACCAGCTACCATGTTTTTCCGCTGAAGTGTCTGTAAACCTCGAAAGCTGAGATGACCATAACGAAAATGCCACAACTGCACCTGATCAGTCGAACCTGCTGCATAACATGACTGAGTAGAATGATTAAGGTAGAGAGGAAACATTCGATTTGCTGTCATAGCAACTTGAGCGATCAACCCCAATTTGTCATCAAGAACTCGACACACCCCATTTTTAATTGTGATCTCATACCCCTTCTCTTGCAGCTGACCAATACTTAACAAATTGGTCTTTAGATCTGAGACAAAAAGGACATTAGACATGGTTTGAGCAACATTATTTTTAGTCAGTACAGTTACCTGTCCTTTTCCCATCACAGAGATTGTTGAGTTGTTTCCAAACTTCACATTATCTCTGAATGATTCATCAAGATTGGAGAATACTGACTTATCTCCACTCATGTGGTTGCTGCACTCGGTGTCTAAATACCACACATTCTTATTGGTTGACTCCTTTTCATGACAAACCATCAGCAATGATATTTCTCCAACCTGCTGTCCCTCATTTTCTGCAAAATTGGACTCTTCCCCTTGTGATCTTGGCAAATTTGTTCGACATTCTGATTTGTAATGACCATACTTATGACACCGATTAGCATTCCACATTTGACTTGTCTACAGACTTTGCCTAATAACTGCCTCGTCCTCTTCCTCTTTCCTGGGATTGATTTCGCTGATGTTGATTCTGTTGATGATTATAGCTTCCTCTGCCTCGACCTCTACCGTGACCTCTACCTCTGCCTCTGTTATAGTTGCCATTTCCACGTCCACCATCTCCTTTGCTCGAATGATCTAATGAGACTTTCAATGCTAACTCTGCATTGTCTTGCTGCTGCAACTTTCTTTCATGCACCAATAATGAGCCTTGCAATTCATCACTGGATAAAAGATCGATATTTTTTGACTCCTCAATGGAACAAACCACATAATTAAACTTTGGTGTCAATGAGCGGAGAATTTTTTCGACTACAATCACATTCTCTATTTTCTCCCCAAATGTTCTCATCTTACTGATGATGGCCATCGTTCTTGAGAAGAAGTCAGAAACAGACTCCCCAGATTTCATTCGATGGATTTCAAACTCTGAGCGAAGTGCTTGAAGCTGCTGCCTCTTTGCTCTAGCTGATCTTGGAATTTATTTTTCATCGAATCCCAAATTTCCTTTGATGTATCTTTGCAAAGGATGGTTTCCAAGATTGAACGATCAATCGCTTGGAAAAGATAATTCTTCGCCTTAAGATCCTTCAGTTTCAAAGCTTCAACTTCTGTTTTCTGTGCATTTGTTGCTGCTGTGCCCTCAGCCAACTCTGGTATGCCCACAGAAACTACCTGCCAGTACTCCTTGGATCTCAGAAAATTTTCCATTAACATACTCCAATGATCATAGTGACCATCAAAGCGGGGAATCGCTGGTTGTACAAAATTATCAGAGGACATTTTTTTTTTTTAAATCTGTCGTTCACTGCTCTGATACCACTATTATGTGAACGACAAAAGGAAGTAATAGCAGATATAAACAAAAATAGAAGAGACAATGTTTGGGAGGTACTATGTTCTTTATTCAATAAGAAAAAGCCTTCTTAAATAGGCTGTACAGATAATAAAGAAAACATAAAATACGAAACTAACTCCTACAATCTTGGAAAGCATAACAACTTAAATCAAATAACAACTACTGCCATTGAATAGGACTGCTATAGAATAGGTCATAACTGCTGAAAATATCTAACAGATTACGCCATCCAGAAGATACGAGTCTCCGAGGAGAGTGAGGTTCTGGAGAGAGAAGGAAGTGAAAGAAGGGAATGTGAAATTTAGGGTTTGAGCTGAAAGTTGAGGAATTGGGATTAAAAAGAAGAGAATTAGGGTAAAGATTGAAACTTTAGGGTCTTTTTGAGGCATTTTGATAGGGGGGTTGAGTGAATTGAAATGGGTTTTTGCATTAGAAGTGAGTCCTGAAGTAGAAAGAAGGTGGGCATGTGAATTGAGTGGAAAGACTGGATTTTTTTAAAGAGAGAGAATCTTTTGCGTGGGAACTTAGAATTTAAATGTTAGGGTTTTCCAACGGTTAGGAAGAAAAATGTTGGGGATAAGGCAGCCAACGACACCGTTTGATAGGTGAAATGACGGAGCTTTGGTCAAAGATTGGTGTAATTATGATACGACAAAAAGGAACAGGTTTTAGCCTCACTTTTTGGGTTCTGTATATATTGATTTTTTAATGCTGAGGAGCGTCTTGCTCTTGTTGTTCTTGTCCACTAAGACCATTTTATGTTTTTTAGAATTTGGTGGTGAATCTCATCTTTATCGTAAATTCAATAAAATTTTATTAAAATATTCATTATACAAAGAAAACATTAAAATACCAATTTATTTCGTATTTATTATATGTGATACAATATAGTATTTATTATAATAGTTATTTATGTAATTTATTTCCAATTAATATTATGTCATTTTTTTATTGTTTTGGTAAATAAGAAATTATCTTGGTTTTGGATTTGTAATAACTACTGTTCTGTATAATTAATTAGTGATAAGAAGTCCGTGGATGTAGTTAATATAGATTTGAAACTTATGCATTTTTATTGTTTTTAAAAGATCTTATCAGGTATAATCAAAGTTATGATTATAAAAAAAAAATTATCATAGTAATATCAAATAGTGGTTCAAAAATATTATATTTTTATTTATTAATTTAGTATTTGAGAGAATAAAAATGAAAGGTCAATTTTTATACTATCATATATCCAATATATTCGTGTTAAGATGGTTAAAAAGGAGAAAATTCATTTTTAATTTGATAGAAAAGAACCAATCTTTTAATTCTTTTTTATTTCAAAAATGTGAAAATAAGTCTTACATACTCATTAAAGTCTTTTATATGTATGTATATATACATATATATATATATATGCACCTGCATGGTTCTTCTATGCTTAAAAAGACAATTTTTCCATAAAAACAATAAAATGGTATAAATTTAGAGTCAACTTTTAATTGAATGTTTACCTCTGTCTCATTTCTATTCTATCTAAAAGTTACAATGTAGTAAGATTAAAGTAAGAGGCAACTTGAGGTGCATAAGTATAGTTGCGACATAGTATAAATACATTAACCACAATGAAAATTCTATTTTTATAAATCTAGAATCTTCTATATCATATTCTTACGGTTATGTTAATAGATCTATAAATTCATAAATAAATAAAAGAAAAGGAAACAAGTAGCATTTTGTCCCATTATTTGTTAAAATTTTCCCTTTCTATTTTAGCAAAAGTTAAAAAGAATAAGTAGCATTTTATCTCGTGCATTAGTTAATAATTTCCTATTTCATTAACTCAAAGCCTTAAAAATTCCTGATTTAGTTTAAAATATACTTTGAAGTGCATCTACTAATCGTTCCATCACAAAAACACAAGCCAAGAGTCTTTTAATTAAGGAGTAAGATAGTCTACCATTACAAAAGCCCGGAGATTTTGACACACTGAAGGTACGATAGGATTTATCGCAAGACGTTGATTTGCACACGAATACCCAACTTGTGATCTTCAAATATCTATTGATTCTGAGAATACTTGGATATCTGGCATCAAAAATCGAAATCTACACAAAGATAACAAGTTTTGAAATAAAGAGAACACTCTTAAAGAAATTTCATTCAAAACAATCAGTGTTGCGCCTCCTATAACCCTAGAATATACAAAATATGATTTTTTACCAAAAAAGGAAACCTATCTAATAAATAGATAGGGCGAAAATAAATGAACGGACTAGATTAATGCCACAGACGGCATATAAAAAAAAGTATCCTATCAAAAGATATAACATAAAGAAAAGTTACTAAAAATAGTAAAAACGCGATTTTAATGGCCTAAACAAAGGAATTTGACCGAAAACAGGCATCCGTCACAAGCGAAGCTGATGAATTTTACTCATTGGCTCGATTCCCTTCAGAATATGGTCCCGCTCAATCAAAATCCATAACCCTTCAAAATTACGAAACTACCATCATCAAATTTTATGTTACTTTTTCAAATAATTATTTACTATCTTTTCCACTGCATCAGATTTGCACTTTTTGTATCAAATTCAGGACCTATGGCTGTGGATGGTAAGATACTCTTTGCATAGGCTCCAATGGCGGCTTTAAAAGCCCACAATCCTATAAATCCCCCAAGATAGATTTTGAGGAATCTTAACGGCCATGTTAAATGCTCGTTTGTGATAAGAATAAAGAAAGGACATAGGAGCCAGAGAACACGACACCATTGGGAATCAAAGAGAATATAAAAATGTAATGACGACACTAGGAAGTAGAGGAAGTCCCACACCACACACTAAGAAACAAAGAAGATGATGGGATTCCATGTCATTTTAGAGCCATTAAAAAGGTGCCAGGAATTATTCTTAAACCAAAAAACTTGGTGTGAGTTTGTGTACCAAATGCTTCCTGACAGTGCGCTGTTTCAGCTCTTCCTCTCTGTTTAATCATTGGTCCATGTAACTTACGATACAAACCAATCAAACAACCTTTTAAGTTATCAGATTTGACATTTACTTAAACCTAACTCGAAAAATAACTAGATTAAGGGTGAATTAAATTTACTTAAATAGTTTATTAAGTTGATATCTGATTTTAAAATTTTTAACTTTATTAGTCCATAAGCTTAATTGAACTCAAATCAGCAAAATATCTATTAAGTTCAAATAGATTTTAGATATTTAAGTTATTTTAAATTAGAAAAATATATTAGCTGAGTCTAATCAAGTCAACTTTGAGGATTTTTTTTTTTTAATTTTTTTTGTTTTGTGCTTCTCTAAGTTGAGCTTAAGTTTGGAATTGAGTTTAAGTTTTGAAATTTCAAATTCAAGCTCGATAATATTAATGTTAATTAAATCTGTTTGAAGCCCTACAAGTAACATGATTCATAATTAGCCTTTTAATTAAGTTGATCGGATTACAATTTTGTAATGCTTGTTGTTGGAGTTGGTTAAACTTTCATAAAATAAATAAATTCTATTTGTTTGTTCTATTATTAAACCATTAAGTTTCTTGAAATGCGATAAATTAGGATTTTGTTCTTCTAAGTACTGGAGGCAATGAGCACTCGTTATGGGAAGAATTCCATAAATTATTAATTCAATGATGAACTTGTTAAAAGATCAAAATAGTTGTAAATTTAATAGCATTTACAAATTTTGGAGAACTCAAATTAATTAGTATAATCTACAGTATAAGAACAAGATTCGTTCTCACCAAAGGCATGGGACCAAAATTTTATCTACTTATATATATATATATATATATATTATTTGTCAGAATCTACTTTTATTAAAATTTTTGTTTTTAAGTGCTTTAGGATTTAAATGGATCTACATATAAGTAGCAAAAGTTTTTCTTTTTCCCTAATAATCTAGAAATAAATAATTTATATACCGTGTTAATTGTTGAAATCTTCAAACTCATATTATTAGATAGAACTTATAAGTGTGTCGTTGACATCATATCTTTGTTCAAAAGCATGATTAATAAATTCATTTTCCAGAAAAAGTAATTGCTATGTTTTAAGAATCTTTCCATAATGATTAGGTCCGCCCAAATTACTAGTTTGTATAAGATGTCAAACAATTCTCTAACACTTGATTATTACATTAAACATGCAAGATCAAAACTTAGTATGAAACATTCAAACTAGATCTCAATACCAACAATGAAGTTCGAATAAAGACCTAATCTAACGCATTATGCCCACAATGGTCTATCCCCTTATCCACCCTAAAGTGTGTAGATTTGAATCCAACAAACAACTGCTAGTTCCACAGGTTATAGTGGATTCCTAGCTCAGATGCATGATCCTAGTATATTTTGGTTCATTCTAGCCAAGTGTGAGAAGAATGAAGAAAATGGATAGGAACTAAGGGAAAATCATGCATCAAAAGACCCAGGAAGACAAAATGGGTTTGAGAAGAGCATGCGAGGCTGCTAAAAATTGCCGGCACAAGGGAGGCGATTAGCCAAACTGGACTAGCTTAGGCTACTATGTTTAAGGGACATGTGGTTTAATTTGTGTGGTTTGTTTATGATGTCATTAATCATCTAACTTGCCAATATTTATGTTATTATATGCAGTTTCCTAATTGGGTTCTAGATATCTTAAGATTGGGTCATGTTTTCAAATGTCCTACTATAATTCCGTATCAAATTGTTTAATCAGTTTCAAAATATATTAGGTCTTGTTAGTATTGTGAGTGTGTGTGTTGAGTCTTTCTAGTCAATTAATAGATTAGTAAGCCGTTCGATGTGTTTTTATTTTTTTATTGACTTGTGACTTCTTTTTTTTCAAATATTCAATTATACTTCTTTTTGTTCCTTATGTTCCCATTAATTTGGTTATAAATTGTGACAAATGCGCTAATAGAATCTTTAATTATTTAACACCCATAATCTTAAAATTATAATTATTGTAAAAGAATTGATAATCTCTTTAGTGCATATCAGAGTATACAACTACAAACAAGATAAGTGTGAACATAAAGTAAAACTTGTTTATCTAAATTAGTTGATATTGGGTTTTAATTTGCACTCGCAAGCTAACTCTAAAGTAGACTCGTTTAGGTTTACAAGCATACTTGATAAAAAAGCTCATTTATCTAGAAAAAGAAAATTAATTTCTAAACACTATACATGTATATATAACTTGATATTTATTCATTATTCACTCACTTAGTTATATATTTATTTTGTATATTTAGTTAATTAGATTTTATGTTATCTCTAGAGCTTGTAAAACGCTTGAGCTCGAGATCAATAAACAAGCTTTTTGATCCATACAAATTGAGCTCGAGCCTAAATTTTAGGCTCGACAAATAACTTGGCTCAAGTTTAAGCTTAATAATTTTTAACAAGTCAAGTTCAAACCCTCGAAAACATAGTTTAACTCATTTGAAACCCTATCGATGTGGCTTCAAAATTAGAAGAGATTCGCATCAATAAGTTTCTATTAAATGGAAAATTTTCATTCATTAACAACACAAGATTAAGTTTTATCGTTTAATCTTGTTATAACATTTAGATTTAAATATAGTTTCACATTGCTAACATTACAATGAACTAACGCAAGGAATCGAACTCGGTACCTCAAGGATGAGGACCCGAACCAGATGCCACTAGACTACAAGACCATTGGCAAAGTTGAATATAGTTGCATATAAATAAATTCACATTTTGATAATTTCCTCAAAAACAATAATTGGGAATTTATCAAAATAAGACAATAACTGGGGCAAGGATTAATAGGCTCTTAGGTCCAAGTTTTATTTTGAATTTAAAGTTTGATTTATTTCAATTTTATTACTTTTTTTAATTTTAAATATAAGTTATATAAGAAAGGGAGGAAAAGTCTCAACTCGACCCCATGAACCAATAGATTCAAAACGTCCCTCATACCAATATACGACAGGTCTAGTTCCGAGTCCAGATTTCTAAATTTGTGAATCAGCAGGTGAGGCAAATCCAAGTCAAATATGTTCTCCATATATCGTTAGTCTATCCCAAACACTTGTTAAAGATACATATTACATGGTAAAAAAAATAATAATAATTTCTCGAAATATATCGTAACATATTTTTTTTTTTTTTTTTGGCTCATTATAAAGAGGAGGGGGAAATCGAACCTGGTACATTTCCATTGGCTATTATCTACTTATATAAAAATTCAATTTAGTACTCAAATTTTGAAATGGTTAATTTAATATCAACTTAAAAATTTTGTGATTATTTTCACTACTTAATCAAATTGCTCTATTTGGTAATATGGAAGTGACAACCTATCAATATTACAAGGCGAGAGAGAGTTAAAATTCATTAATAAGTTGTCTCTTTCATACCAACAAACAAGTAAACCATGTTAGGAAAATAGTCAAAGTAGTCATGAAAAGTTTAATTAAGTATTAAATTAAATACGAAAAAAATTAAATACCAAATTAAACTTTTTAACAAAACTCAAGTATCAAATTTGACACTTATGGTATGAAAAATGACATTATTTTTCAGAAGATATTGGCTAGGGTCCCTTTGTTGTATTGATGCTTTGATCGCTTCTTTCACCTATGTTCTAAGGCTTTACCCCTTTTCTTTCTATATTTCCTTCTGTTTGCAATACGAATTTCATCCAAAAATCACGTTATTTTAATGTGAATTTTGCCTTATCAAAAGAATCATTAGTGCAAATGCATGAATAACTCTTCAGGTGCAAACTTTTCATGATTTACTATCCCAAAATAAGGCCATTACCGAAATAATTCAGATTTGATCATTTGAGTGCCTCTGCGAGTACCACATACTTTACACCACACGAGAAAACACAGTTCAAGAGGAAAAAACGTAAAATCCAATAGCAATATTCTTAAAGGCATTTCTAAGGTTAAATCATTTTCAAAAAAAAATGAAACAAAGTTCACCAAAATAAATAAATAACAATCTGAAACTTTTCAATTCTTGTGGCAAGTTTTTTCAGTTATATTACAAAGTATAAAATAAATCTACAATAATTTAGTATTACAACAAATCTACACCATTTTAGAGGGAAAATGTTGTGAGAAAGCAAGTTCACTCAATTTCGACCTCAAAATTTTTCAGTCTTAAAGAAGTTGGGAGCTTGAGTGAATAGTAATTGCAGCAAATCAACCGCAACCCACAATCTCTCTTTATTCAATCCGCTCCACCGAATTCCAAGGCTGAACTCATCAAGCACGTGTTTCATATTACATCTGATGTCTTAAACCAGTGTTGAAAGTGATTATTAATTACTAAAGCATTTACCAATGACATTTCCATAAGTTTTTCAATTTTCACTCTTGTAGGCCTATCATCTCACTAGAACTGATATAAATTTCACCACGCTTCACATATTGCAAGTTACATCATCAGCCACCATTCATAGATGATCCCAATCATGTCAGGAATATGCAATCTACTATTTCATCAGAAACTATGCTTCTCTTGAGGGAAATGTTCTATCATGTTACATTTGCAATACAAAATTATGCTCTAAATTAGAAAATGTAGAGTTAAATGGAAAAAGATTTGCCTTTTCTACCTCAATTATAAATTTCTACTCAACTCTGCCAGTTTACAAGATATTTTACAATGTGGGAATTATATACAAGCCCCAGTAAAAATGTCACCTTCAGCTCCAAATTCACCGGGAAAAAGAAACTCCACACAACTTCAGGATACAACATTCAGGAATCTACTGCACCAAAAAAAATAAACAAAGAGAGAGAGAGAACTGATGTTAATGTTGTTTATGAACATATATTTAAAACCCCATGCAAATATGAACTTACTAGAATCAGCCTCTTCTCAAACTAACATGAAAAAGCAAAATTGAAAGCTGTTATACTTTAGCAACTGAGAAAATTAAAGTCCAAGAATGTTACTCTCCACAATTTTTGTCCAACTCAAACATCCACAAACATAAATTTGGGTCTAACTCAAGCCTACTATCGTGTTATGGAAAAATGCTTATGATATTTGTCTTGTTTAAAGTGAAGCAATAAGTAGCAATTCCACATTTTATGAAACTTTGTAACACAAATAAAGGCATAACTGGCAGCAAAATGGGTGTACTAACTCCTCTTTACAAAATAAAGTCATCATAATCAGCTACCACCAAAGGGAAAACAAAATGTTAACCGTACAAGCATAAACTCTATGATCACATGCACAGTGGATAACAGGAAGTACATCGCAACATGTTAAAAGACCAACGAAAACCATTCGGCACCAACAAATAGAATAATAAACTCACCTCCTATTAAAGAATCTGATGTAATTTGTAACTACAGAAAGCTCCAAGATCCTCCAGCATGAAAGGGTGGCCTACCTTTGCTGAAACCTTCTAGGCAAAACAACTGCAGAAATATGACGTTTCTTCAGCACACATCAATGATTGTTTAATCTGCTTAAAGCAACTACTTAACTCACCATCTGATATGCTGCAGAAGCTATCTAGAGGGAAAATTGCTTCTGGATCCATATTGTGTTGGGAACGAATCACTATTGCTATATGAGTCTTGCTGCACATACCAATGGAAGCATTTAATATAAAGTTCGTTAGAAGATGATAAACTCCTAGGTTCATAGGCAAGCAAAACTCAGTTGCATATGTTGCATTGCATCTGTGTCCGCTACCTCAAAAAGGAGATGAAAAAAATTATAAGCAGTTCAGGTCACAAATCTACACAGCAGATGATTTACTGCTTCAGATAAGTTTTAGGCATGACAACATGCTTCAGCAATGAAGAAGCTACAACAGCATGTAGGTTCAGACCTTGCCCAAGAAGGGATGAGTTTGTTGTTTGGAACATCCTCCTCCTCTTCATCTTCATCATCTGAACATTGGTAAGGAGAAATCTCATATGATTTTTCCATGGTACCACCGCTAACAAAGTTCTTCTTCTCTATTGCTTCTTGCAAAATGCTTGTTTCCTAGCACATAAAAGATATTCTTAGCATAGAGGCATGTTTAGCAATAAAATCAATATGAGTTAATGATAGTAAAATCCATGAACATAATGTAATATTAATAGACTAAGAAAGCCCAAATATTTTTTATCACTCAACTAGTGAATGAGGTAATAATGTAGTAAGGATGTTTGGCTTAAAGGTGCAAGACCTTAAAATAAACTGAACTTCCAATATAAAAGGAAATTGAAAAAAAAAAAAAAAAAGAAATCATTAATACAGCTATTCCAAATGTAATTGGTTGGACAAAAAATAGCACAAACAAATTTCAGATTTTAATAAAAAGCTTCAGTTGCTTATGAAAATCACTTATCCATTAGTAGAGTAGTTCCACCAAAATCAATTCAGAATGCTAAATTGGATTTTGATCTTCCATTTTTTCCCTTTTTCTATAGTTGGCTCATCTTAGAGGTGAGCTTTAAGTTTAGGCATTAGTGGGAAGACAACAAAAAGCCATGGTAACGACATAGATAAGCTGACATAACCATAGCTCATACCTTTGCTGTATCACCAATATTAATTGGGGTCTGACAAGTTTCAGAGGAATCAACGATCTTGGCAAAGATTTTCCAAGCCCTTGCTAATTCCAGCAACAGCACATGTTTTCTCTGTTTTAACAGACTCTTCAATTTTTTCTGCTTTGCCAATTCATTTTTTGATTCTTGCATCCCCTGCACCAAATCCAATAAATATGTGAACAAATCTTAATTAAGACATGGTGTAAAAAAGTAAATTGAGAGTACACCACACTGTTACATTGTGATTTGCTTCTTTCTCTTCCGTTTTGGCACGTTTGCTATGATGCTTTCGTGCTTCCTCAAGGCGTCTTCTCTTGCATTCCTTCTCTTTCCTTTCTTCTTCCTCCCTCTGCCTTTTCTTCACAAGATCAGCCTCTCTTTTCTTCCTTTCCTCTTCTTTCTTTCTCTTCTGCAGCTCCTGCTGTCTCAAATTTTCTTGTCCTGCTCTTGCTCGTTCAAGCTTCAGAGCTTCCTTCTTCAATTTGCGTTCTATTTCCTTTTTTTCTGCTTGACGCTTGGCAGCTTCAGCAGCTTCAAGAGCTTTTACTTTAACATCTCTTTTCACTACAAGAGGCAAATTGCATGATAATATATATCACAACCAAAAATGAGAATAACCAAGCCATCCTTAAAGAATAAGGGCATCTTAGGTATGAATACCATTTCTTTTCTCTTAAAAAAAGAGAATTGATAAAAAAGAATAAAATGATGTACAAGAGAGAAGCGGAGAAAAATAAGAGCTCCAGATTCCTCTCAGTCATTGTGACCTAAAATACCCCTACTAACAAGGTTGGTTTTTCCAGATAAGCAATTCATCTAAGGGAATAATTTCAGATATTGCATATTTTCCAGCGTACAGAAAAAGCATTAAGTTCACTCATACAAAGGTAAGATCTTCTAACATATAAGAAGCTCTTGATCACCACAATCAGCAGTGATTTAGGGAACATGGGACAATAAAAGGACGAAAACATTTGAATCAGAAACAGAAATGTTAATTAAGAAAACGAATATAGCAACAAACAATATATTTGCAAACATTGAGTCATGAACACTGAAGGCAAGATCCTCCTGAGAAATGATGCGTTCATTTGCCAAGATGGTGAAAATAAGATTCAATAAAATGTCCATATCATTTAAGCCAAGAAGCTTTGTTCAACTTCCCAACCCTCAAAAAACTAATTATCATAAATAAATTACTGATAAATCCTCTAAACTTAATTTGATTTTGAGATAGCTGCCATGGATTAGGAAATGGCATACAAAATTTTTTGTTTTCTCCCAGCTTCTGGTACATTTGGAAATCAACATCTCTGAACAAATCAACTAAATATGACACATTTTCTGCCTTCTCATCTCACCAGTCATTTTCTCACCATTGCTTTATTTCTCCAAGAGAAATGTTACTCCATAAAATCTAATAAATTTCTTTTACGGTGAACTTGAATCATAATTGCCAAACAATCTAGCTTTTACTATTTGTGATAATTTGTTGTTTTCTTCTTGATACTTGAAAGAGGTATTTCTTTTCACTTATCTGATTATACATCATTGACTACTGTTTCATATTCTCTAAAGAAACCTCCTATATATGAAACGTTAAATAAAACAAAGCATTTTTCAGTACTTTAGAAACATTTAAAATAGCTTTGAACAATAAATTGAATACTTAAATTAGTGGATATTATGAAAAGACTGTCTCAAATAATTAAATGTCAACGAATATATATGGCATTTTACCATTTTCCAGATTTTATTCTTTGATTCCCTGATAAGACTTGGGAAAATTAAGGATCCACAGTCATCAAAGCAAAAGCAATTGAAAAACATAAAAGAGGGAGACACTAATTCTCTTCAAAAAAATAAATAAATAAATAAAATAAAACACTCTGGAGGAGAGGAGAAGCCTGTGACAGGCCAATAGGATTTGTTTCTATACTGAATATTATGGTTGGGGTATGGACCCGTTAGCTTGTAGAAAAATAATGAAGCTAGTCCATTACTAGATGATGAAATCATAGCTTTTAACCTTATTCCCCAAATATGTGCATATATGTTTTTTGCACACATGACATGTGGTAATTATTTATTTATCCCAATGTCTACATGTTGCAATTGAAAAAGAAAATGTATTTTTAAAAAAAAAAAAAAAAGGGAGATCAAAACTACCTGCCAAAGGCGCAGCTGCTGGTTTCTGCTGAACAAGGGGTAGAAACGAAGTTACATTACAAACAATGTTGCGTTGCTTAGAATCTTTTCCTGAGACGTTAGGGCAATCTTTTCTTATACTGCTTTTGGCCTTACTCAGCCTGCTTTGAAGTGGCTCCAAGGGTCTATCCTCCCACTCACTCCTCTCCTCACAGATTTGCTATCCCTAATCTTACCATTATGCCTTCTACTGTTCTCATCTTTGTTAGTTTCTGTTTAACTCTTCTATTAGTCCCATTGAAGCTAATTTCTGTATTTACAGAATCTATACTATATCGTTCTGCAATTGTCATCTTGCATTTCAGAAACAGAAGGAAGGCAATTTGGATCCTCTGAAATTTCAGTAAGTGGAGTTCTCTTTAATGAACGAGTAATTGTATCTGAGCAAATGTCTTCAGCTGGTGCATCAGCTACCTCATATACATTTTCACTTTCTTCACTGATGCAGGAAGTTCTGAGTGCAAGCTTCCTTTCTCTTTTGAACTGCCTGAACTTGAACTAATTCTGTCCCACAACTTTCCAACTGGAGACATACAGGGTTTATTCTGATATCCAGCTGATTGTACTCCAGACAATGGCAAAGGATCAGATGAGGACCATCTCACAGATCCTTTGTCAACTTCATTATTCACAATTGCTCTTGGAGCCTCACTAGTACCATCATCAGTAAGAAAAGTATTTGTAAAACTAATATTCTCAAGAAGGCCATTCGGAACAGAATGGTAGATGTTTGGCACTTTCTGCAGCTTATCAGCTGCCGAGAGGGAGACAATGGGGCATGCAAACAGGCAGACTGACACAGCTGCTCAACAATGCTGGCACGTTCTATCGTAAAATCTTGAACATCAAACTTTTCAAAGCTGCATTCATCCATAGATATGGATGGTTGTTCATCCACTGTCTGCACAGTAAAACCCTCCAAGATAGGCATCATTTCAGCAGCACTGCCTAATTCCAGAGATTGTCTTTTTGGAGTACCAACTCTCATGATAAAACCCCAAATTTGCATCAATATGATCTGCTGTATCCCCAAGAGACATCCCAAAAGAGGTCAGGCTTTTAGTACATACTAATTCCAACTTGTCTTGAGTCAGCAATGGCTCATCAGGGCTCTTCCTCTCCCCATCAATGCTGAAGAGACCAACTATTTCTGCTTCATCTGCTAGAGGGGGTTTGGATTCAGCAGTACCCTGTCTAAGAGGAGCTGACTTAAAAGACACTCCACATGTTCCACTTTTGCCATCTAAAATTTTGCTTCCACAGGATGAGTCTGGCATTTTTGCATCCTGTTCAATGATAACAAATATAATAAAATTCCAAAAGCTTTAAATGAGCACTTATACAACTCATGCAAATTCAATATGCATTGAGATGAAACATTTAACTGTGCATGAAAGACTAACAAGTGATTTACTTTTATGGTTACTCTTTTTCCTCATTGAAATGAATTAGTTCAACCTTTTTGCCATTTTGAGAGCAGAATACTACAAGTCAAGAATCACAGCATAGCATTTGAAATAAAAAATGCTAATTATAAGGAGCCCATCAAACCCTCTTAGCCAATTGAATATTGAAAAACCGATTAACTTCCAAGGCTTGTTACTCTCAAACATCTCCAACACCAAAATTCCTTTATGCCTATAACTTCAATCCAGTAACATACTAAAGGCTGTCTGAAGTTTCGACCAGAGTCACACAGGCTGTATAGCTAGGATCTTTATTGCATTGAACTCACAGGTTTCTTAATAAGTATTACATGTCTGAAAACATGAAAGATTGGTTCTCTGATAGAAATATGTTATTTGAAGAACTTTTGAAGTCAAACCACAGAGAATGTGAAACAGAAATTTTGACGTATCCTTAAAAAGGCTGGAAAAGATATGTTTGCAGATGTAGTATGCAAAAACAGGTACCTCCTCAGTTTGCTGCATCGAAAGAGGTCAAACCCTTTAGGATAGCTTCCATTTCCTCGCATCAAGTCAACTGGGCTCCCACTAACATTTGAATCTGCAGTATCTTGTTTCTCTTTTAAGAGGTTATCTTCCGAAGTTAGACCACCATTTTGGTCACTTTCTCGACCACCCAAGTTCATTCATAACATTGCCATCAAAATATGCACTGTTGGAAAATCATAACTGATTGCAATTTCATGTGGATCTAGTGGAGACTTTGCTGCACCAGAGTTGATGTGATTCTCGAAGGATAAAGTCCTTCTCCCTCCTTCTAAGGAGCAATTAGGATCATCAACATTGATCTGAACTGCTTCATTACTGATAACACGGGAACTTGGCTTGGGATAATGCTGCCCCATCCATATGGTCAGCACAATCTTCAAAGCAAATCTCAGAAGAGTTCCCTTCCTCCTCCGATACACCTCCTTCAAAGAGTTAACCATCTCTTCCTTCAGTCTCCTATCATCCAACAAATATCATTTACTTCATTCACTATATCATGGCACTCTCCTCGTCATCAAAATCAAATGGTTTTTGTGTCAAACTTTGCAATCAGAGCCAAGTTCTGAGTTTCTGAATTATTTTTGCAGCTAGCATCATACAAAACATTCGATTTCTCTTCTGCCCTTGATCTAGCTTTCAAAAAATTCACTGGGTCTTCATTTGGCACTTCCTCTAGTGTTCTATCTTCTAACACAATTATTCCCAACTTCATTTGCTATATTTTGGCACTCCCCCTTTTCGTCAAAATCAAGTTGCTTTGGCTTCAGCATTTTGAAATTAGATGCACATTTTACCTTGTCTGATTCATACACAGTTAACATCATCTAAGTCAGAGGGAATTTTTTCTGATGCATCTTTTGCTGGATTAACAAAGCCATCAATCACTGCTAAACTGACCAGATCAGCATCATCAATGAAGTGGGAAGGTACATGTGGTTGCAAGCCTGATGCTTGCTGCATGTCATCAGCAGCTGATGATGTTTTACAAGTATTCTCAATGGCATCAAATCCAGCCTGGATGTTTGGACTAGCAAATTTGTTTCCAGAATCATGAGGCTCAGCTACTTGACCAAAACTGTTTTCTACTTGCTGCAACTGCAACAATGTCCCAGGATACTTGGCTATCCTATCATCACAATCATTTGTATTGTCCAATCTTGAAGGGCAGTCAGCATTTAGTTGACAAAGGGAATACCTAGATTTTACTACCCCACAAGAACTGGGAACAGACTCGACTTCATTGCTTTGAGAAGCATCTGCTTCAGCCTCATGCATTCCATAACTACCATTCATCTCCAATGGATGATCAATGCAGTGTCTTGTTGCATCAATTTGGCAATATATCTTTCCCCAGCACAGTGTCAAAGCCTTCCAGCTTCAGAGGGTCATCAACACAGGTATCTGAGGGTGAAATTTGAGATCTTGTTACCATATCAGAATTAGACTTGCTTGCTTTTACCTGTTTTGTAGAATAATTCTTATTTTCTTCTGCAAATCTTTGCTTTAAACTGTAGCCACTGCATGAGTTAACTGTTCTGGAGAATTCTAGGGATTCACCATGGCCCCTTCAGCCATGGAAGAAGAGATGCCTGACTTCGCTGACTTGTCAACTTGTAGAAGTTGGCTTCCAGAAGTCATAGATCTTGTAACTCTACCACTATGGCTGTTGCCTCCCTTTTTCTTGATTCTGCATGAGCAGCACCAGAAGTGCTACAACTGCTTCTATGGGGATGGATAGACCCCTCATTAAGAATCTGATCTGCCGGTGGAGCATGAATTTCAAAGCCTGAAAGTCTGTTTTGTTGTAATTCAGCACCTTCTGAATTATGTAAAAAGCTACTGGATGACTTCGCACTATTGCGGAGTTCAAGAGCTTTTTGCCGTGCCTTTGATCTTTGGAGTCTTGCCAATGATTCATCAAGATCATAATACGTGTCTGGCACATTTAACTCTCTTTGATCTTGAGGAGACATAACAGTGGGATCTATTTCTGAAATACCATTGTGGACAGATTCATTTCCGACTATAGGAAACTCTGACGGATATGATGATTTATTCTTTCCAGTGTCCCTTCTGAAAAGTCCACCTTCTAAACCACCTTGCAACTTGGAGTAGTTATATACAGGAAAAGGATTTGGAACTTTAGCATGTGGAGAAAGGAGCTCTGAGATAAGCTCCTCTTTCTTGAACTCTGTAGAAGCTGAAAAAAAAAACAAGTCATCAAATACATCTCTTACTTGAAAATGAAAAACATTTTTCATGCTCATATACAAATTGGACCGGGCAGCAGCAAGTCATTCAAATTATAAAGGTGATAGTGATGCAAAATGTTGACTGAACCTGTAAATTGATGTAAAAAGATTTCAAGGCATCTATCTATTTCACTACAGTTAAACTCACTCTCGGAGAATGGATTTTATGACAAAATCAACTTCCAAAAAACAAGTTCCTTGAAATTTTCAGAAAAGCACATACTAAACCACCATTCTCCAGCTAAATTGAACCAGAAATACTTCATCCCTACAATAAAACCACCACCAACTGCCTTCTAGGTTCAAATGGGAACAATTCCATCAACTCAAAACAAAACAATATAGTGAAATTTTACTGATGCAACGTGTAAAGCCCATAAAATTATAAGAAATGAAACTTAATACCAAATCAACTTATAAGGCATTATATGTGCACATTCAATGCCAATACACTCAAGAACCAAATTTGTACGAAAAAATACCTCAAAAAAACCTAAAAACCATTAAACGCCACACATACAAGCAAATTCAACAATGCAAAACACGTCTTCATGCACATTGAGTGCTTACGAACTTAGACAAACCCTAGAAAGTGCAAAACCTAACTTCTTGCCAGAAAGCTCACCATGAGAGATATTTATACGAACTTAAACAAAATCCTAGAATATGGAAAACTACGAAATAAAAGGCGAATTCGAAAACTGAGGAGTTGTACGGAATGAGATTTATGATACCTGAGGGATGCGAAGGTTGGAGAAGCCAAGGAGGAGGGGCAATTCCGTCAATTAGAAGAGTAGACGCGAGATGTTGATCGAAGAGTTGAGTCTGATGCCTTACTTGCTCAATTATCCATTTCTTTCTCTCGAATATCTGCACGAACAGCTTCTCCATTTCTCCTATTCTTCTTTGTCTTCTTCCTGTTCTTCTTCTTCGAGGATCTCCTCTTCTCACGTCGATCTAACTTCAAGAGAGAGAAGCCTTTGGTGGATTCGATGACGAACGGTGGAGAGAGAAATGAATTGAAGGAAGGCCAAGGCGCGGAGTAAAAATTTGAAATTGGGGGAAAGGACTGATCGGTTTTGCTTGTATCTCGACGGGTCGGGTTCAATATCGATATGGGCTATATTTTGGGCCAGACATGGGCCTCAGATTAAGGCTGAGTTTAGGTATACATTTTCCCATCAGTTGCCTCTCATTTTCAAATTAGCCCGAAAACTTCTCTTTGGCAGCAAACAAAGAAAGTCAGCCCCTTAATTTACCATTGTAAAATGACAAAAAAAGCCCCATAAATTTTCCCAAATTCCTATTTTGCCCTTTCTCTTCTTCTACTCTTAATTACTGTGAAACCCATTTCAAACAACATTAAGGAGGATTTTTGGCAGAAAATATTCCTTCATTGCTTCCTCAGAGAATTAATATCTTATTAGTACTCTCATTATCATTTCATCACGGGTAGAATAGGAAGTCTGATTTTGTATAAAGGAATTAGATTGAAGTGGGGAGTTTGCTATATAGCACCAAGGAGAGAGAGAGCGTGTGCGGGACATAAAGAGAGAAAGAGAGATAGTGAAAGTGTGATCAAAGGTGGAAATTAGCGGCATATCATATCAATTTCCCACATAGTTCAGGCGTTGACGAAAAGACTCCTCTGTAATTTTTCATTTCTTGTTTTGAAGGTACAAGGTGTGGGGTTGTTCTAATGGGTGGATTAGAGTGGCTGGTGGGTATGTTTGGGGTGGGTGCGGGGTACATGTGTGTTTGGGGTGGATGCAGGTGCGGGTACGTATGTGTTGTGAATCCTGTGTGTGTTGTGCATAGTGTGTGCTTTGGGTATGTGTGTGTATGGGTGGTAGGGCGTGTTCTATATAGTTGTTCTACGTGTGGGTGTGCTGGTGGTGCAATGTCTGTGTGATGTGGGGTGCTGCGTGTGTGTATGTTATGGTTGTGGTTGTGGTTGTGATGTGTATATGTTGTGGCTGTGATGAGTGTGTGGGTTGTGGGTTACGTGTGTGTGGCATCGTGGAGTGTGTGCATGGGATGCATGTTGGCATGGTTGTGGGGTGTAAGGTGTGTGATGTCCTAGTGTGTGTGTAGTGGTGCAGCTAGCGTATGTGTGTGGTTGTGGAGCTAGCGCGTATGATGTTGTGTGTGTGTGTGTGTGTGAGTGTTCTGTTACTTGTGTGTGGAGGTGGCGATGTGGTGTGTGTTGAAGCGCACATTAAGCTGGTAGGGAGCGTTCATTGGGCGTTGTTGGGGCGGGTAAGAAGAGCACATGAGGCTGGTAAGGGGCGCTCCTAGGGAGCTCTTGGGGCATTTGTTAATGCTATTCGATGTATGTTTGGCTGTATATGTGTGTGAGAGTGTTGTGTTATGTTGTGTATTATTGTTTTTTTCTTCCATTGCATTCTTCAATTATAGTCTTTTCGTGGCATATGACCTCTAACATACATATTTTCTAATTACTGTGAAATGTAGAGTGCTCCAGTTATAGCTTTTACTAAAGTTATGTTATGTGTGTTCATGTTGTAATGAATTGTCATCCAAAACATGAGTGATAGGGCTCTATGGAACAAAAGTGACATAATTGTCTTTATTGAATTATGTGTTGAACAAGATCAATTGGGGAAGCGTGCTAGTGAGCATCTGAAGTCTAGCACATTTACAATAGTAGGCATTAAACTTAGCAAAGTAGAGGGAAATCGTATATTGTTAAGCAGCTTCGTACAAAATGGGACACATTAAGGAAGTTGTGGTGGAAATGGAATTGGCTGGTACGATATGCTGCCTCAAGAGTTGGTTAGAACGATACTACTCAGACTTTTGACACTCCAAATGATTGGTGGGAGGCTGCGGATCAAGTATAAACATATAACCATCTTTTTACAAATCCATCTTCTGATGTGCCAGTGTTTGATCATTTCCCTTTTGTATAATGATGTAAGAATACAAGAGGATGAAGAATGAAAGCATTCTCCAATTTCATTTAGAGGGGTTAAGATATAAAGATTAACTTGATGAAATGTTCAAAGGCACGAAGGAGACAAATCGCAAAGCTTGGGCACCCAATTCATTCATACCTTCCTCAGAAGACAGCCCTAAAGGCAGTGGGGATTCAGGTAGGGATCTACGGTTTATTGATCCGACGAATACTTCCCTACTTGAAGATGACCCAGTTGAGCATTCCTCCCATGAGGGTGAACCCTCGTCCAAACAAAAACAATGGCCTGTTGGTAAAGCGGAAAAACGGACTAAAGAATGTCGATACTCAAAGGACGATCTCACCAACGATTTAAGTAATTTGATTGCCACACTGCAAGCTCGAAGTTCAAGTAGTGGCATGTCCATTGACACTAAATAACATCCTCCAAGCATCGTGACGATTATGGAGGATGTCTGGGCTTTACCAGCAATGCAAGGGAATAACACGCTAGGTTTAGAGGTAACTGACATTTTTGTGGATGAGAAAATGAAGGAGTTTTATTTTGTCTGTCCAAATATCAACCTAAAGACTGAATTCCTCTTACACGAGCTAGCATAGAGACATGGCATGTAATATGCATGTTTTGTTTTATTTATGAAATAGTCATAAATTTCTCAATTTATATTTTATAAATGTGTTATTGGAATTATATATGATTTTGAGGTGTGATGAATGTGATTCATGTTGATGCATGAAATATGAGTTGTGTTAAAAATAATTAAATACCTTAGAATGGTTAAATATTGAATTCATAAATTTTTAAGTGCATTAGAATGTATGAAATATGATTAGAACAAGTTAAATTATGCATGTATATAAGCTTACACTTAGCAGAAATTTTAGTCACAAAATAAAGCCAAAGACCCACCTTTAATTAGCCAAAAACAAGTCCATTAATTAGTCAAAGCCAAGCCCATTAAAGGCCTTAATCTAGACAGCCACTAAAGTCAAACATGAGGATAAGATCAACTTCTACAAGTGCAAAAATTCGTCTAAAATTTTCAAACCACACAAACACTTCTTCACAAGCTTTGAAACCCCATTTTTACACTCCCAAAATTCTCCACAAATTAAACCATCAAAAGCTTGCAATAAGACTCCTAAATCAAGATACAAAGCTCTTAAGGTATGTGTGTTCATTTGTTTTAAGCATACTTGAAGTTATGCTTTTTATTAGGATAGGGTTATATGCTAAAAATGAGATTAGATGGTTTCTATGTCTTGTTGGTAGTTGGAGTAGTGTTTTATGCTAAAAGAGCTTGTATTATGTGTTAGATATGTAACTTGAAGTGTCTGTATAATTGAAGTGTAGGATAGTGATGTTGTGAAGTATGTAGATTAAATGAAGTTGGGGTGTGAATTGTGTTTGATGAGTGATGATTGGTGTTTAGTGATGTTGGAGTGGAGTTTATACATGTTTGGGGAATGTAACTTTCATAGTAGATACATATCTTAAGTAGTAAATATATGATATATGAGCATGTTTTTGAAAACTTAGATATATGTAGATTTGTGTAGACCAAGTGTTTGATGAAATGTTTTAGAGGAATATGTAAGGACCCGCTATCACCCCTAAATTTGAAATAGACGATAACAGTTCCCCAACCACATATAACCTATAAGATTATATGTAAGGTTGCCTGAATGAATTGTTTGATAAGTTGTTTATCTAATTCCATAAAGATAATATACAATAGGATACATAGATTTTTTTTTTTCTAAAACCTTAAACAAAACTATACTACTACACTACCAACATATTTTACAAGGGAAGCAACTTAATTCCTACATAGCTAAGTACATATATATTACATCCAAAGGCTTCTTACAAGCCTTAACAAAATCCTCAAAACACAACCCCAAACTAACACTTTAATTACATCATCAACAAAAGGAATCACATCTAATCTATTACAAATCATAGGGTTCCATTGAGTCCAGGGTTAGCTCTAATCCTCCAAACCATCAAGAAATCTTCAAAGTCGGTTCCGTACCCCATACTGGCATAGAACTCATCGGAGTCATCACCTGAAATGGATAAAATATGAGCCAAAGGCCCAATACATAAGTAACGAATACAAATGCAAAGTGGATCACACAATCTTAGACTAATGCATTATGCAACAATCAATAGTTTATTGTTAAGTCTTTAGTTAGTAAGACAACACAGGAGTATTCAAACTCCGGACAACAAGGATCTAGTATTACATCCGCCTCCCTGAGTGGTCCCTACTGTTCATACAGACTAGGTAGCCCCATCTTCCGGCATAGCCAGTAATACTAGGGGATCCTCAGTAACGTATCACGACGCTCAGGGGGTTGATATGAGCAGCTCGGATACTCATATCTCCTAAATAATTCTATCCATTAAGGAGAAAGCACCCTACCCCCAATATGAGCAGGGCGCCACTCCGAACCAAATTCAACGGCAAACAAGGACAAGCAACACTCGTCAACTAATAAAGTTTTCTTAATTTAAAGTAGTTTAGTTGTGATGCCTACCCTAACAAAAAAACAAGCAAGTTACTGCGTACCTGATATAGCTCGGGAATTAACGGGGTTAGCTGGGCGAGAATCTATCACTGTTTAAAACAATATTAAATTTCACACTTAGCTCAAGCGCTAATTAACTAGTTGAAAATACAATTAATTAAAGAAATTCAAATAAATTAATACAAGGTCAAAATAAAGCATTTAAACATCCTATTATATCATAGAACACTTAACAAGTACTTAATTGATCATATATCAAACTTCGGAAAATTTGGAAGAAAGTTTTTGAAATTTAAAATCGCAGGAGATACGCCGACATTCAAAGCCGGCGGCTTTGAACCGGTGTTCAACACTCTGAATATCAACACTACCAACACTGGCAGCGTTCAAGGGTATGCCGGCTGCCTTCATTCTACGCCGGTGGCTTTGAGCCGGTGTAGAACGCAAATCCAAATTTTCAAAAATTGCCGAGAGGTACACGGGGTTGATCCACGCCCGTGAATACCCCCAACAACAGCAGGGTATCCATGTACGCTGGCAGCCTTTGATCCTATGCCGGCGGCCTTAGGCCCAATGTTAAAAATTCTGATTCTGTTCCCATTCCACACCGCCTCTAAGCCGGCAACGTTGGAATCCCAGTAACCGGCGTACATTTTGAAAAAAGAATGCTAGCAGACTTTTCCAACCAAAGCCGGCAGCGTTTAAACGGCTTTAAGAAATTTGATTCTGTTCGCTTCCAACACCACCTATAAGCCGGCGGCGTAGAAGCCCCAGATGCCGGCGTACGACCAAATTTTAGCCTATACGAAAATGTTTTTGATTTCCCCTGTTTTATTACAAAATTTGTTCACTTTCAAAAATTCTCCAAACTTAGTCTAAACTTTCCAAAGCTTGTTATATGTTACAAACACTATCCTAATAACATGAATTCTACTTCTGATCATCAAAACACTAATCACACTTCCAATTCACATCTCAAATACGCAATCCTTCAATCTTCCAAAACACTCATCCCCACACATCAACACTCATATAAGATATACTCTACCATTCCTTTAGCCATATAATCCCATTCAAACTATCATCAATACACCAAATCAATCCCACACCAATTATTACATAAAATTTATTTCTATCTAACATTTACAAACAAACACAATATAGAACATAAAGTAAAAAGATAAAGTTTGCATTTAACTTACATGACTAAATCTTAGCTTGAAATGATGTTTAAATCCAAAAGCTTATAGTTGATCTTGACTTAGGGTTTAAGATTTTGGAAATGGAAAAGAAAGAAAGAAAGAAAGAAAGAAAAGAAAGAAAATTCGTATGAGGAAATAGGGCTGCCAAAAAGAGGTCTTAACTTGTTTAAAACCAAGCCAATACTCATCCAACAATTGTCATTAGGGGTAAGGTTAATTTGGGTTAATTTCAATTGCATTTGAGTTGTATTTAAGCTTAAAAAGTGGACTTAAAGTTTACCAAATTTCTGTCATTAATCTAAACAATTCAAAAGTAATTTTATTAAATTCTAAACATAACACATACATATTAATTTGCAAAAGATACATATATTCATTACACTATACACACATTTACACATGTAATACAGAAATATTAATTTCATTATACTACACACATACAAAATAGCACATGTATAACACCTTCACTAATTATATTATCCAAGCACACATATATCTATATCATTTCAATAACACGTATATATAAATTAAGAAATTTCATGGCTATTTCAGAATATGATATAGATATGTGTATAGAAGTGTGTAGGAGTCAAGTTTATGCATGTTTATATTTGTAACAAGTAGTTGTTGTTGATGTATATTGGATTAGGTAGTTAAAAATTATGTAAAAGACAAGGGAAATGCATAGCTGGGATCCCTTGTTCATCACAGGTGTAATACGGGCCGTGATCTCCTCGGAACAAGAATTTTCAAATGAAATAAGCCATATCATGGCCGTAACGGAGGGGGTGATCAAAATTTTCCAGAGCGACACTGTTTTGTAATTTAATCATAACTTTTTCATCCGACCTCCGATTGAGGTGATTTAAGTTGTGTTGGAAAGCTTAAAAAGAGATCTAAAATTTTTATGTTTTAATTTTTTATAAATTTCAAAAGCATAAATGCTTAAATTTTATTTTTTTCAGCTGATATAATTTTCAAACAAGGTTAAAAACTTATGTTTTCTTGTTAAATATGTGTTTGCAGATGAAATGAAACTTTTTGGACTAAAATGAGATAGATATATAATACTTGATGTGTAATGATGACAGAGTGATATATTTAGGCATGGATTAAGTATATTTATAGATTTAATAATAATTGGATTAGATTAACTTGTTAGAATGACCTTTAAATAGCATGAGAAGTATATTGATTCAAATGTTCTCCAAAGCTTGATATATGATCATTTGAGTATTTGTTGAGTATTGTATGATGTTATATGAAGTCTAAATGTTATGTTATAATCTTGTGATAATTTATTTGAATTTCTTTGATTTATTATGACTGAAATTAGTTGGGTTTGGGCTTGAACTAAGTGAAAATTACAATATTATTTGTACAGCGATAGATCCTTGCTCGACTACCCCTATTAGTTCCTGAGCTATTTCAGGTATACAATAACATGCTTGTTTCTTATCTAAGATAGGCATAATTAAATTTACTCTAATTTATGAAAACTTGAGCTATGTTTGAATTGGTTGTCTATTACGCTGTTGAATCCGGTTTGGAGAGTAGCACCCTATCATAATGTAATGATATGGTAGTTTAGGCGCTTAGGCCACCTTTGTCATGATGCAATGATTTTTACAAGTGGTACGACTTGTAGTCGATGGGGTTTTTAGTATCGGTATAATATTTACTCAAGCTTAGGATGAAATAACATGATTTAATTAGATGTTTTGAGACTTGAATTGGGTGATGTTATGGATTAAGATAAGTGAAGATGAGAAACAACTAAAAACCTTAGATGAGACTATTTTTTTGTTTTCAAATTTATCATCTAAGAGATGTAAATCCCCGAACAACTTATATTAACCTCCCGAGCATCGAGGTCGTTACTCAGGTCCCCAAAACATCCCTATTGCCCGGAGTTTGAATACTTCAGTGTTGTTTGATTAATTAAAGACTTTCTAATAACCTATTGATTGTTGCATATACATATAGATTAAGCTTGTATACATCACTAGCCTTTGTTTTCATTACTTGAGTACTGGGCCTTTTGCTCATTATTTTATCTTTTCAAGAACCCAAGACGATGAGTTTTATGCTAGCATGGGTTATGGGACTGATTTTGAAGATTTTCTTGATGGTTGGAAAGATTAAGTTGCCCAGAGACTACATGGAATCCCTATTTTGTAATAGATTAGTTATTGTATCTTTTGATGTTTGTATTTGATATTATAGTTTGAATTATCTTTTGTGGCTTTTGTATAAGGCTTGTAAGAAGCCTTTGTTTGTAATATCTAGACCTAATTATATGTATGTCTTGAACTTGATTCTCTTATGATATATGATGATGGTGATGTTTTGTTTTTATTAAAAGTAAAAAAAAATTAAAAAAAATCAATAGGTTTCAAATTAGTTGATTTTGAGGATTTAGGCAAACAATTCTTCTATGACAACCTTACATATAATTCTGCAGATTATAAGTGGTTGGGGAGCTGTTATCACTTATTTTAATTATAGAGGAGATATCGGGTCCTTACAATTTATATTATGTGTGGTGTGTATTGTTGTATTTGTTGTTGGTTAATTGTGGTAAAAAATGATGGAATGTTTTTCCTTTCTTCTTTTTTTCCCCTTTTGTTCGAGGATTGTTTGTGAAATGTTGTGCTATAAATTTCACTTGTTCCAGCATAGGTATGGCCGGTGATCGATACGATGAGCTTGTCACAATAAGCATGCTCTATCTTATAATAGATAGACACTTGTTCGACAAAAATCCGTGTTGTAACTCCACAAGAACCAAAGCACAATTTATTAATGAGCTCTTGAACCACCTAAACCCAACAAGATGCCATAATATATTCCGAATGAGTCCAACATTATTTCGCCAATTATGTTGGACTTTGGCACAATACAGCTTTCAGGACAACAAAGGTGTGCCCATTGAGGAGAAACTCGGGATTTTCTTAGTAATAGTCAGTCAGAATGCGTCTACAAAAGTTGTTCAAGAAATGTTTCAACATTTGTTGGAAACTGTCTTCCGATAATTTAATGAAGCACTGGACGCAATACTGGCATTCTCACATACTATAATACAACCTACTGATCCTCACTTTCATGAAACTCCAGCAATAGTAGCCAAAACACGGGATATTATAAAATTTTCCAGGTTGGGATAATATGGCATGCATGAGATGTGTATAGCATGGAAGTAGTACCAAATTCATGTTCTTTTCTTCATTTTTTACCTAGAGCTACATTGGAGCAATGGATCGATCACATGTGACGCACACATTCTAGTGGACGAATGAATCATATATACAAATAGGAAGGGTGAAGTTTCCCAAAACATATTGGTTGTTTATGATTTTAGTTACAGATTCATATTCATGACCGCAGGTGTAAATGATTAGAGCCATGATGCAAATCTGTTGGCTATGGTACTTGGAGATTAGAGATACAAATTTTCGGTGCCACCTTCCAGTAAGTGATGATTTTCGAACATACACTTTTATAAGTCATGACACACCTTCTTTAGCGATTGTCATAATGGAATTTTTTTTACAAGTAAATATTACTCGGTGGATTCAAGGTTTCCAAATAAGAAGGGGTTCTTAGCTCCTTTTGAATATCGATGGGGTGGTCCACCATGGAGTCCAAAAAAATTATTCAATCACATACATTTGTCACTACGAAATATCATAGAGCGAACATTTGGAATTTGGAAGAATAGGTTTCGTATTCTCCACAACATGCTAACGTATAAGTTGGCAAAGCAGATAAAGATAGTCGTTGCTACTGTTGATATACATAATTTCATTATCAAAAATGATATTAATGATTCGTACATTAGGAATGGTCTCGGACAAGAGGGTTCTAGTAGGTTTGATCATAGTAACCGTGAAAACAAACCACATGGTAGTAGTGCGCCTGAATTAACTAATGATTTGTAGATGAATGCTACACGTGATTCAATAGCTTCTGGTTTGACATCACACCGTCACGGTCGGTAGATGTTTCATGGAGAACAATAGTTTCTCTATTTCAGCTGTAATGATGACTTCTGACTCCATTGTTAATGTGTCATTGTAATAATGAGCTCTAACTGTTTACATTACTAATGATGATAGTGTGAAGTGGTAATTATAGCTTTAAGGTTATTAAAAGTTATAATATTATTTAATGAAATTAATGTAATAATGAAAAGAAATGTTAAATTAAAATATATTGTTAATTTCAAAATAAATCGAAAAAAAAAAAAGCAAAAACATTACAAGATATGAAGCTGATATGGAACTAAAGTTGACATCACCTTTCAAACCGATACGGAACTAAAACTGAACAGATACTGATACTAAAACTTATACAGATACTGGTAACAAACTGACAATCACAAAGCACTAAAATTTAATGAAATTAAAATAATTATGAAAAAATGTTAACATTAAAATATGATGATTAATAACCGTATTGTCAATTTTCAAATAAACTTTAAAACAAATAACATGATACCAAACCCATGCTGAATTAAAATTGACAGCTTTCCAAACATCAGCTTTCATACCAATACTTAAATGATACTGATAGCTTTCCAAACACCAGCTTTCAAACTAATACTAAACTAAAATTGAAACAATGCGATACTAAACTGTTATAGATACCGGTAAAAAAAACTAAAAATCCAAAACCACCATCATCCATCTTATGTAGGCCTGAGTTGTTAAGCGTATAGGGCCAAATCCAAGATCTTCTTTTTTTCACCTAAGAATCCAAAGAACTTAACCCGTGAACCTATAGGTCGAGCAGGATGTCATATTGTACATCTATTGAATTAGGACAGTGCAATGTGTGTTTAGATTATCTATTTTCATCTGTATCTTATATGTATCCGATCCACATTTTGATTTTATTTGTATCTTATATGTATATGATTTTTTTTATATGTTCATGTGTAAAAATGTTTATTTTTCATTTATATTTATTTTTTTACAAGCATCTATTTGAAACTATAAATAAAATAAAATGGCAAATTGATAAAAAAAAATAAGACGAAACAAACAAAACCCAATTAAATAATAAAATTAATATCTAAAGGTAAATGTTAGATTTGTTATCTGAATTTTGTTAATTTGTATAATTAACTACCAAAAATTTAAGGCATTAATTTATAGTCTATAAATATTTCAAGTTCATTTATATAGCTTGTATGAGTAGTCGATTCCAAAAAAATTGGTAAAAGGTGACTAAAAATAAATTTTGGCATATTTCGGGTAGTTAATTTAAAAAATAACTAAAATTTTAGGTTTCAAATTGACACTTCTGAATTTCAAATGATTGATTTAAAAAAAAAGGCAAAATTCAAATAATAAACGTGGCAACTACTATATCTGAAATAGGTTATTAATTATAAAATGATCTTGAAATTTAACATTATTCATTAGACGTATACATATTTGCATAAAATCAAATACATACAGCTACAAAAAGATCTATTGAAAGCAAACAGAAAATACAATTATAAAAAAAAAAAGAACAATAGCAATATTTCAGTGATAAATAGAGCATTTAAGAATAAAAGCATGGTTTCATTTAGCAAAATTATTAACAAACACCCTTTAGACATCCCTAAAACAGTTATTTTTATTATTAAGTAAGGAAAAAAAAGAGTTAATATTACTAACATCCTTTATATATGGGCCTTAGATTAAAACTATCCTTCTTATGTAGGCCTAAGGTGTTAAGCGTATAAGGCTGAATCCAACATCCTCTTTTTTTCACCTAAGAATCCAAAGAACTTAACTCGTGAACCTATAGCTCGAGTATGATGCCATATTGTACATCTACGAGCATGACGTCATATTGTACATCTGAGCATGACGTACAATCAGTGTGTTGTTAGATTATCTATTTTCATTTGTATCTTATATGTATTTGATCCGCATCTTTATTTTATTTGTATCTTATATGTATATGATTTATTTGACATGCTTATGTGTAAAAATGTTTATTTTTAATCTGTATTTGTTTTTTACAAGCATCTATTTGAAAATAAAAATAAAATTAAATGTGAAATTGAAATAAAAATGATGAAACAAACAAACCCTAATTAAATAATAAAATTAATATCAAAAGGTAAATTAGATTTGTTATCTGGATTTTGTTAATTTGTATAATTAACTACCAAAAATTTAAAGCGTTAATTTATAATCTACAAATATTTCAAGTTCATTTATATTGCTTATTGCTAAAATGTGACTAAAAATAAATTTTGGAAATTTTTGGGTAGTTAATTTAAAAAATAACTAAAATTTTAGGTTTCAAATTGACACTTCTAAATTTCAAACAATTAATTAAAAAAAGCAAAATTCAAATAATAAACGTGACAACTACTATATCCAAAATTCTTAGGTTATTAATTATAAAATGATCTTGAAATTTAACATTATTCATTAGACGTATACATATTTGCATAAAATCACATACATACAACTACAAAAAGATCTATTGAAAGCAAAGAGAAAATACAATTACGAAATAAAAAAATAAAAATAAAGAACAATAGCAATATTTCAGTGATAAATAGAGTATCTAATAATAAAAGCATGGTTTCATTTAGCAAAATTATTAACAAACTCCCTTTAGACATCCCTAAAATAGTTTTTTTTATTATTATTATTATTAAGTTAGGAAAAAAAGAGTTAATATCATGAACACCCTTTAAACATGGGCCTTGGATCAAAACTGTTCATCTTATGTTGGCCTGAGGTGTTAGCCATATAGGGCCGAATCCAAGATTCTCTTTTTTTCACCTAAGAATCCAAAGAACTTAACCCGTAAGCCTATAGCTTAAGCATGATGTCACATTGTACATCTAGGAGCATGACGTCATATTGTACATATACTGAATTAGGATAGCACAACATGTTGTTAGATTATCTATTTTCACATGTATCTTATATATATCTGATCCGCATCTTGATTTTATTTGTATCTTATATTTATATGATTTTTTTTATATGCTTATGTGTAAAAATGTTTATTTTCCATTTGTATTTATTTTTTACAAGTATCCATTTGAATATATAAATAAAATAAAATGCCAAATTGAAAAAAAAAAGATGAAACAAACAAACCCTAATTAAATAATAAAATTAATATCAGATGGTAAATATTAGATTTGTTATCTGAATTTTGTTAATTTGTATAATAAACTACCAAAAATTTAAAGCGTTAATTTATAATCTACAATTATTTCAAGTTCATTTATATTGCTTATTGGTAAAAGGTGACTAAAAATAAATTTTAGAAAATTTTGGGTAATTAATTTCAAAAATAACTAAAATTTTAGGTTTCAAATTGACACTTCTAAATTTCAAACGATTAATTAAAAAAAAAGGCAAATTTCAAATAATAAATGTGACAACTACTATATCCAAAATTCTTAGGTTATTAATTATAAAATGATCTTGAAATTTAACATTATTCATTAGACGTATACATATTTGCATAAAATCACATACATACAGCTACAAAAATATCTATTGAAAGCAAAGAGAAAATATAATTACAAAAAATAAAAAAATAAAAAAAAAGAACAATAGCAATATTTCAGTGATAAATAGAGTATTTAAGAATAAAATCATGGTTTCATTTAGCAAAATTATTAACAAATACCCTTTAGACATCCCTAAAATAGTTTTTTTTTTATTGTTAAGTTAGTGAAAAAAAAAAGAGAGTTAATATCACTAACAGTATTTGATCTTCTATTAAATGCAAAATTGAGTACTTGAATTTTAACTAGTTAATTTTTTACCTAATCAAACTTTTCACGCATACAACACTATATAGTGTAACTTCGTTTGCATATCTAACATAGAGAGCCAATGCTTGAATAATGCGTGTGCAATGCATTAAAATTGACCATGTTACGTTGGATATTATGATATATCCTAGGAAAAAACTAGAAAATGCGAATAGAATAAAAAAGAAAAAATAAGTTAGCTTGAGTTAAAAGTTAGAAGTGGGAAGAGAGACAATAAGATTTAATTAAAAGCAAAAGAGCAAGGAGAAAGAATGCACAAATGAAACCTACGAAGTCAAAGGCGATTTTTCGTGAATAGAACCTAATGTCATGTTTGGTATGGAAGAATGAACTCATAATGGAATCGTGATTTCGAGTTCCATCCTCATTCCTATGTTGGTTGCATTTTTTAAAGCCGGAGTCACGATTCTTGAAAATTGACTATTCTTGTTTTGAGAGAGAATTTGATTCCGCCCTTCAGAAGGTAGAATTGCGATTGTATTCCATCCTCATAAATAATTACCATTAAATTACTTTTTTATCCTCTTATCTATTTTTTTTATATTAATTATTGAGGATATTTTTGACAAATAATATGTTAATCCCATTCCATTCCATATGTATCCGAACAAAGGAATGAATGCATCATTCCGCCTCTCATTCCATTTTATTCCTCCCATTCCAATCCATTCCATTATGAACGGTCCCCGCATACCAAACATAATATAACTACTTAGATGCACCTTCGTTAGCAATAAATCCCTTTAATCTAGACCATTAATTTGTGGAAGCATAACCTCGATAGCAATATAACTCTAAAATCCAAGACCTTATAATTGGAACCCTTATTTACATGACACAGTCAAAACCTTCTCGAAAAAGGACAACTATGTGTGGTATCTACCATTGTTGAGACAAGTTGTAGTGCTTTCATAATTGTTTGGGAAAATCTTTCTATCATTGGGGCACTAAACAAACTTTTGTGGTAAGGTGTTAAGTAGACACTTGTAAGCTAGCTTGTAGTAAAAAGTAACTTCCTTGTTCTAAGTTTTGTACTTAAGGTCATTATAATAACCATAGGCCATATATATATACATATATACATTTTTTATTAGTACATGAACTTACTATCATCACATGCTTTCGTATCCTTTGAGCTATGCTATGTTGTGCCAATTTTGTGTTTAGCATGTGCTATCCGTGTGTAAGAGTTGTTGGTGTTTATCATTATAAAACAAAACTAATATATATTTAAAGTACTTGTACTCAGATGAAATTACCTTTATTTTTGTAAAAATCGTGCAGTTGAAGTTATTTTAACAAGTATTAAGACAAAACGAGTCATGATATCTTGCAAGACATGAGGGCTTAGGAGCCACAATGCAAGGGGTTGTCCATCGAAGAACACAAGTAAGACAAGTTAAGTAAATCACAAGTGACGTGATACTAATTTGTGCTATTCCATTGAAAATGATAGTAATTTTGTACTATTGTTTGCTTTTTGACTAAATAGGATCAATAATGTCACAAGTGGTGTAACTTTTCAAAAACAAAAGGGGAAGGTAAGATTGAGTGAAAATTCTTAAGCTGTATCTACTAATTGTGCAATCAGCACGCATGTTAACATAAGTTGTGTGTAAAATTTTCATTATAGCTAAGTGACTAACAACATAACAAACATTATGGAGAAGCTAAGTTAGTAGCCAAGACTCTCAAATTCAACAACGAGTGAGAGGTAATAAAGTAATCTATGTGTTAATTGGTTTAGTCATGTTGTCATTAACATGACTACTATAACATGGCAATGACAATCTACAGTATGTTACATGTTAAGTACAACTAAAACATGTCAATGATAGTTTGTTATATGTCTAACTTAAGTACCTAAATATTAGTTAAAAGCGATGGATACTTTTATGTTTACAATAGCAACTGAAACATAATAGTATTAGCAGCTTAAACATATAAGAACGGTCGTTGTATTTCTCATCTAAGTACTAAAAAAACGATGATGTGTTTATAATTGTATTTTTCTTTTATAATATGGTCACAAAGCAACTAGTTGAAATTTCTTTTATGTTTCTACAAAGTTACTGGCTTTGCCCTCATGACAATGAGTGTTAAGGAATTCTATCCATCTTTGCTTTCTTGAATTATATCCATAATATCATGTCTTGAATTTTATTCGTATTGTCCTTATGTTTCCATAGTAGTTTATCATCGGTTCTTTTTACCTAAGACACATGGTACTCTAAATATGTAAGAGAGTCATATGAAAAAAAGTGTGATGATGTAGCAATATTGGTTACAATAATGTTTATTAATTTAAATTCATCATTGCATTGACTTTGTTGTAGGCTGACAATGCCACTAAGGAAGGCTTTCTAAGGATAGAGATTCAAAGTGATCAATTTGATAGAGGTCGTCGGGCTTTTCGTGTTGGCACACAACACAAAGTACCATATCAACAATTGACATGTTCAAAGCCTCGGGCTAATAAACCCCCATGTTGGTGAGGGAAGATCCTTAACCTTAAGTTTCTTTTTAATAGACTTCATTATAATGTCCTACAAGCATTATACCACAAAATAAATAAAGGGAAGCCTAAACGTAGCAAACAAGCAACCTACTACCTCACTAGTCTCTGGTAAAGATTAAAGCTAAATGCCATTACTGTTTGTACTATAAAATCATGTAAATTTATGTTCTTTAACGTGATCCTTTATTGTTATTTTATGCAATTCATATCAAACATGGACCACGTTTCTTTCAAGTAGAATGGAAAGCGCATGCACTTCGTATAAACATGGAGAAAGCCAACCTAGATGAGGCACAAGTCACATAGTGTGCCTAAGCAAATATAGTAAAGGAGAAAGTTAAAATCTAAAATGAAAAGCGATCACATTTTAATGGCAAACTTCTGCAAGAAGATCGGTTCATTGTTTGTGCGATTAGATAAATCGAATGGCAATGAAAGTTGGATTTCCAACACAAGAGAGCCAATTTAAGAAGCATATTATGACATTAGTCTAACTTATGTTATCTAAATAGGTGCTAGTGCCAGTATCAAGTGTTTATTTTGTTGTTGTATATCTATTTTATATATTGGGTGCAATTGCTCTTTCTTCCATGAACTCTAAAGAGCTTTTGATGTGTGTGTTGGTTGTTGTTTTATCTTTTTTTTTTTTCAATCATAGTTTGTGCCCAAACAATACTAAGAATGCCACTTGCAAGTTGTTTGCAATTTTATCGAGGTAATCGGGTTTGTAAGACTACTAATTAAGTTGTTGTTATTGTTGTTGTTGTTCTTCTTCTTCTTCTTTCCTGTCTATACTGGATAAATTCTTTTCTTTGAATTTTCCACTAGTATACATAAAAATTTCTTTTGCTATCCTATTTGCATATTTGTGAGGTTTTCTTATTAAAAATTTCTCCCCATCCAAGATCACATCCATCACTTTCTATGATTAAAAAATCTATGTCTAGAGGTAATCTTAACTTTGGTAACCATTTTACTTTTTCTTTTATCTTCTGATTTGTTTAATGTCGTATTGTGGCAATCCTTTAAAATTAGAAATCCTATTATAAAATGGTATAACTAAAGAATATAAATCTTTTATGAAAGGCTTAGCATAAATTGATAATCCTAAAAATTCTTGCAACTTTCTTTTGTCCATTTGTTTTGGAAATTCTAACACATTTTTTACCTACAATCAAACTTACTAAACATATCGCAATTTTGAATCCTATATACCAATTCTGTTTTATTAGGAATATTGTAAGCGTCATCCCTAGTGTCGTCATTTAACTTTCTATAGTCTATCACCATTTTTAATTTTCCTCTAACTATCTTATCGTGTTTTCTTACTTTGAGGCCGAACTCCTATGCTGATTATTTGATCTTTCTATAACTCCTAACCCTAATAATTCTTTAATATGCGTCTCAAAATCCTATCTATCAAGGTTATCATATTCTATTGCTTTTGAATAAATCCTAATATCTGGGTTTTTTAATCTAATTTATATATGGTTTTTTTTCTTTCCTAGAATTTTGCGGGATTTTCTCTAAAAAATTTTTCTTTTTTAATGTGCTTAAAATCATGTTAGGGTATCCTGTTTCCATACAAGAATTATCTAAAACATGTATACCTTTTCCTAATTTATCATTTTTCTTTCATTAATAATCACTATTTATATCCAATCCTTTTCATTTAAAGTTTTTTCACTATTTTTGAAAACATACTAGAAAATACTCGGGTGGGGGGGTGTTGAATTGAGTATTTGACCTAAAATGCTCAAACAAAGAATTTTTGTGCAAAGGATCAAATTTAAATTTTGATAACAATAGATATAACAAAAATTAAGTACTATAAGAAATATAAAGGATATCGAGAAAAAAAATTTAAGCCCAGATTTAACGTGGAGTTCAGTCTACTTCCTAATCTCCACAATCATCCAAATCGCCTCAAATAAAAGACTCTACACACTTTATTAATTTCAATCACACCAGCTCAAGTAAAGGAGTACACAAGTTTGCAACACTTAAGAAATAGAAAATTTATTTCTCCTCAATGATACTCTCTTATAGATAACAAATACAAAAAGAGAGCTCCGATTTTATTTTCTCTCTCTTCACAGATTTTGCAAAATAATGAACAAGAATTTATGAGAGAGTTTCTGATTTGTTGTTTGCAAATGAAGGTTCTTAAAAACTTGTTTGAATCTCCCAATGAAATTTATAGATTTAAAAAATTCGAATATCCATTAAAGATAACGTCTTAAAATCGTCAAGTATTAAATGCACATAACGGCTCTTTTATGCCACATCAACTCGTATTTTGAACTCATCATGCCTTGGATCTTGTCATGCTTTGGATCATGTCGTGCCTTAGTTCTTCTCGCCCCTTAAGCTCGTCGTTCCTTGAACTTATCGCATCTCAAACTTGTCATGCCTTTAACTTGTCGCACCTTGAATCTTGCCTTGTCAAGCCCTTAATGAAAGCTACGATCAAGGTTAGGGCATTTAATTTGTTCCTACTTGTTCGACCAATTGCGCCCTCAATTAAAGCCACGACCAAGACACGATCAAGGCTTTTGACTAATTAAGTGTGGTTTAACACAATTAAGTAGTTAATTGTGCAACTAAGTTCCTCATCAAAATTCATATTGAACACATAAGTTTAATAATCTCTCCCTTTTTATGAGGACAAACATGCAAAAATTACTCCTCCTCAAATAAGCATATGGGTTTCAAAATAATTTTCTTAACTTAATTAAAAAACTTGATACTTAACTCTAGGGAAATGCGAGTTATATTTAATAATAATAAAAAAAACACAATATACACTATTTATCCATGTTAATTGCACATTCAACATTTTTCTCCCCATTTGGACTCATAAAAAAGGCAAACTAAAAACATGTCAAATAAAGAGAGATGCATAAGTAAAATGTAAGTTCTAAAAGATGTTTTAGACATGTTTAAAAATCCACATGTCACAAATTTATGCAAGTTTTTGTGAAAAATTACACGATATGTTTATCAATAATGCACAAATTTGTTTAAAATCATCATTAAGCATGTTCAAACATTATTTATGCATTAAAAGCATAAAAAACCATTTTCATATATTCAAAGCCCAATTTTAGTTCAAAGCATGCATAAAAGCAACAAATAATCAAAGATTCATGCTTAAGCACACTCAACAAACTCATATAAGTTTACGTATTGTAAATTATGCACATTTTAGTCATCAAAATCATGACTGTTTCTTAAACGTGTGCACAAATTTGGTACAAAGCAGTTTTTATTCAAATTTGAACTTACATACAAGTTTGTTTAAGTCCATTGAGCATGACAAAACACGGTTTAGGGAACAAAAACATAAAAGTCCAATTTTGTGCATATCGAATCCAAAATTTAGCTCATTTTTTTGCCGAAAGCATGCACAAAAGCATCTCAACATATTCTAGCATCTAATAGCTTGTTCTATTCCAAGATCTAGTTTTAGATTAACTTGTTTCCATGATATTTAGCACTCACCTTACTTGATCATGTCTAATTCTCTATGCAAAGTGCAAAAACGATCCTCACTTAAGAGCTTTGTAAAAATATTAGCAATTTATTTGTTTGTATTAACAAATTCCAAGGTAATATCATTATTTAAAACATGAGCGCTAATGAAATGATGTCTAATTTCGATATGCTTGGTTCTTGAGTGTTTGATTGAATTTTTTGTTAAATTTATAGCACTAATGTTATCGTAACAAATTGGGACATTTTCATATTTTAATCTATAATCTTACAAAGTTTGTTTTATCCATAAAACTTATGCACAACAGCTATCGACAGTCACATACTCGGTTCGACAGTTGAAAGTGCAACTAAATTTTGCTTTTTTGAGTGTCAGAATTAGAAAGTTTCTAGAAAAGTGGCATGTGCTACTTATGCTTTTCTAATCAACTTTGCACCTAATAAAGTCAACATTGAAGTATCTAACTAGATCGAAAGAATAAACTTTGGATACCACAAGCCAATTTCAATAGTTCCTGCAAAATACTTAAGTATGTGTTTTACTGCATTCAAGTGTGATTTCTTTGGGCAAAATTGAAATCATGCACATATGCACACTGAGAACATTATCGATTCTTAAAGTTAGATAATAACTACCTATCATGCCTCTATATAACTTTTCACAAACATTTTTTCTATTTTCATCTTTGTCAAGTTTATACTTATGCTCATAGATAGGTCTTATTTACAATTATCCCACTTTTAAATCTTTCAAGTTCTTTTGTATATAATTGATTTATAAATGTTCCATTTTCAGATTGCTTCACTTAGAGACTTAGAAAATTAATTGAGTTCTCCCATCATATCATTTTAAATTCACTTTCATGCACTTAAGAAATTCATTATAAGACTCATAATAGTAGCTCCAAACACAATGTCATCCACATAGATTTGCACAATCAATGTGTCTGACTTGTGATTTTTGATAAAAAGAGTTGTATCAATTTTTCCTCTAGAAATCCTTTTTTTAAAAGGAAGCTACTGAACCTTTTATACCTAGCTCTAGGAGCTTGTTTAAGACCATAGAGAGCTTTATTTAGTTTGTATAACACGATCAAGGAATTCATTATTTCAAAACCAAGTGGTTGCTCTACTTTTGACATCTATTTGAAAAAAAGTAAAATTTTTTAATGCAACAAATACCAAAAGCAATCTAATGGCTTTTATTCTAGCAACCGAAGCAAAGGTCTCATCAAAATCTATGTCTTCTTATTGATTATATCCTTTAGTTACTAGCCTAGCTTTGTTCCTAGTTACTATTTCAGCTTCATCAAATTTGTTTTTATAAACTCACTTGGTTCCAATAATTGGTTTACTACTTGGTCTAAGAACCAAGTTCCAAACTTCATTTCTTGTGAACTGATTTAATTTTTCTTGCCTAGCTTGTATCCAAAATTCATCTTTTAAAGCTTCTTCTGTATTTTTGGGCTTAGTTTGGGATAAAAACACTAGATTACTCATATTTCTTAGGGAAGATCTAGTCTGTACCCTATTTAAATGTTAACCTATTATTAGATCTCTTTGGCGTGATCAAGCATATTTCTATTCTTTAGGAAGATCACAGTTAATAGATTCATTTACAATATTCTTTTTATGTTCATTTCCATCATTCATTTCTTTATTAATATTTTTAAGAGAAAACTTATACAAATCATCACAAACATTATCCATATCATCACTTAAGCATATATAAGGCAAAGAGTCATCAAAAGCAACATAAATAGATTCTTCCACAATCAAGGTTCTTTTATTGAAAACTTTATAAGCTTTATCAGTTAAAAAATAACCTAGAAAAATGCCTTCATCACTTTTAGAATTGAACTTAGCTAGTTGATCTTTTCCATTGTTTAAAATCTAATATTTAGTGCCAAAAGAATGAAAATAAGAGATGTTAGGTCTTTTTCCTTTCCAAAGCTCATAGAAGTTTCCTTAAGAATTGGTCTTATGAAGACTCTATTAGATATATAGCATGTAGTGTTAATAGCTTTAGCCCAAAAGTATTTAGATAGATTATTTTCACATAACATAGTTCTAGCCATTTCAATTAAAGTTCTATTTTTTCGTTCAGCTGCACCATTTTGTTGTAGTGCTCTAGGAGCTAAAAATGTATGTTTAATTCTAGCTTCACTACAAAAATCATCAATTTCATAATCTTTAAATTCTTCCCCATAATCACTTTGGATAGTTACAATATTAAGACCTTTTTTTATTTTGGACTTTCTTACAATATCTAAAAAAGACATTGTTTGTTTTATCTTTATATGTTAAGAAAGTTCATGTATATCTAGTGAAATCATCAACAATAACCAAGGTATTTTTTTTGCCTTCCAAACTTAAAGTTTGAGTAGGACCAAATAAGTCCATATGCAATAGTTTTAATGGCTTAGAAGTGAAAACAACATCCTTAAACTTAAAGGAAGTCTTAGTTTGTTTTTCTTGTTGACATAATTGACAAATCTTGTCATTTTGAAAATTTATTTTTGATAATCTTTTAACAAGATTCTTTTTAATAAGTTTTGAAATTTCATCCATGTTACCATATCCCAATTTTATGTGTTATAGCCAACTATTATCATTTTGAGAGTACAGATAGGTTTCATTTTAAATATTTGAAATCATCTAGATTGATTTTTGTAAATATTTATTTGTCTATATCTTTCAAAATAAGCTTGATTATTGTCAATTATTCTAATAGAACATTTATTGGCAAGAAATATTGTTTTAAACCCATTATAACATAATTGGTTGACACTAACTAAATGATGCTTTAAACCATCAACTAAAAGCACATTCTTAATAATTAAGTCTCTATTTACTAGAATGCTGCCTTCACCAAGAACATTTGACTTGCGATTGTCTTCGAAGGTCACATTCCCTTGATCTTTCAAGACTAAATTTGTAAACTTGGATGCATCTTCGGTCCTGTGTTTAGAGCAGCCACTATCCAAGTACCATTTGTTGTTTCCACTTAAAGATTCCTACAAAACAAGAGATTATTTCTTTGATACCTATTTGAGTTTCCTTTTTGGTTAGGTGTAACAACGATTTCTCCTTTAGGAATCCAAACATGCTTGCTTTTATAATTCAAATGCATGATTTTCTTTATTGCATAATTGTGTACAATATAACCAATTTTACCATAATAGTTGGATGTCCCATAAGTGGCTATTACAAATCGAGTTTTATGGGGATTGCAACTACTTTCTCTACTATAGCTAGTACCATATTCATTTGAATTACATCTTTGATTTTTAAGAAGTCTGTTCAAGTTCTTTTTCCTTTTGGTGAACTTAGCTATGGTTGTCTTTGAATCATCTAATCTAGCTTTCAAAATGATATTTTTATTTCTTAGTTTCTCTAGCTCCTTTAAGCATGTGTTATTACATTTATTTGTGAGATTATCACATTTTAAGGTTTTATTTTCTATGCTTAGCAAGTCAATTTAATTTTTAGTTTCCCATTTTCTTTGCTTAATTTATCATTTTCAAGTTTTAAATAATTATTTTCCTCGTTTGAGTTTTCATTTTCATCCTTTAACTTAATATATCTTCTTTTAAATACATCCATCTTGTTACCTACATTTGACATCATACTTATGAAATTGGTTTTTCTTTTGTAATTTCACTACTTCTTTACAAAGGCTATTATACATGTTAACTAATTCATCATAAGAAGAAGAAGATGGAGAACTGACTTCATCATCCAATGCCATGAAGTAAAAATTTCCGTTGATGTCACTTGAGTTATCATGACTTTAATTGAAAATGAGAGCTTCCTACTTGGATCCCTTAGATACTTTCTTGATCATTAGACAGTATTGTTAAATGTGTCATGACTTGTGACATTTGTAGTAGGTTATCGCATCCTTTTTTTCTTTTTTGTATCTTGAGGAGCTGCTATCATCATCCTTTTTTTTTTTTATCTTGCTGTTGAACCTCATAAACTTCTTGAACTTTTTTTCCATTAAGGCAAGTTCATCATCATCTTCACTTCAATCATGACTTGTAGCTTTTAAAGTTGTAGCCTTCTTGTTTGATTCCTCTCCTTCCTTCATGTTTGGTTCCTCTCCTTGATTAGCTCATGTGTCTTGAGAGCTCCAAGAAGTTCCTTTTTGCTCATAGAACTCAAATCTCGTGCTTCTTCAATAGCAATTCTCTTGCCCTCACTATCCTTAGGTAGAGACCTGAGTGGTTTATAATTTATTTCCACATTAGTGAAGTTCTTTCTACGCACCCTCAAGGAATTTATGATGTTGATGAATCTATTGTGCATCTCATCCATTGATTCACGTGGAAGCATTTCATTTTAAAAATTTCAAATTGTCCACGTAAAAGACTTATTTTTGTAACCCTTACTTTTGAAGTTCCTTCATAAGTCTTTTCTAATTCATCCCTTATTTCTTTAGCAGATTTACATGTATAGATTCTATTGAAATCACTTTCATTTAACCTACAATGTAATATGTTTATAGTTATTTCATTCAAATCGAATATTTTTCAGTCTTCTTCATTGTAATCTGTTTCTTTTTTTCTTTCAATAATTAAAGGCCCATTTCTATTTCATTTCATATTAGTCTATTTTGTGCTTTTAGAAAGATTTTAATTATGCATTTCCAATACGGGTAGCTTCCCTCACTTAGAAGAGGTGGTCTATTATTAGCTTGTCCTTTTAGAAGCCCTAATGCATTTGATGTCGTAATCTTTACTTTAAATGTGATTAAGCACAAAAATTAGAGACCAGGTATTGATACCAAATGAAAACGCACTAGAAAATACTCAAGAGGGGGGGAGGGGGTAAATTGAGTATTTGACTTAAAATGCTCAAATAAAGACTTTTTGCGCAAAGGATCAAATTCAAATTTTGATAACAACAAATATAAAAAAAAACTAAGTACTATAAGAAATATAAAAGAGATAAAGAAAGAAGATTCAAGCTTAAATTTAACATGGAGTTCAATCTATTTCCAAATCTCTACGATCACTTAAATCGTCTCCAATAGAGGACTTCACACACTTTATTAATTTCAATCACACTAGCTTAAATAGAGCAATACATAAGTTTACAACACTTTGGAAATAGAAGATTTCCTTCTCTTTTATGACGCTCTCTTATAGATAAAAAATACAAGAATAGATCTTTGATTTTATTTTCTCTCTCTTCACAAGTTTTGCAAAATAATGAACAAGAATTAATGGGAGAGTTTCTGGTTTGTTTGTTTGCAAATGAAGCCTCTTAAAAACTTATTTGACTCTCTCAATGAAAAAGTATTTATAGATTTCAAAGATTTAAATGTCTACTATAGATAACGTCTTAAATTCATCAAGCATTAAATGCACATAATGGTTCTTTTATGCTACATCGGCTCATATTTTGAACTCGTCACACCTTGGTTCTTGTCGCGCTTTGGATCATGTTGTGTCTTGGTTCTTGTTGCACCTTGAACTTGTTGTGCCTTGGTTCTTGTCGCGCCTTGAACTTGTTGTGCCTTGGATGTTGCCTTGCCATGCCCTTGATGAAAGCCACGATCAAGGCTGGGGCATTTAATTTGTTCCTGCTTGTTTGACCAATCGTGCCCTCAATGAAAACTGTGACTAGGCTGCGATCGAGGCTACGCTTAATGATTTGTACTTATTTACTGGTTCATTTTGCACCTGCACAATCTCTAGAGAACAACACATACACAAAACATACACATATATATTATAGCATGTTGTTAATCCAAGTTGTTTGACTAATTAAGTATAGTTTAAGACAATTGAGTAGTTAATTGTACAATTAATTTCATCATCAAAATTCACGTTGAACACATAGTTCAACAATTTTGTTGTTGTATTTGTATTATTACATCTTCTATTTTACTAACTCTTATCTTATTGTTTTCTTGATGTTCTCTTAACTTTTGGTAATCACAATCCTTACTCTCACAACACCAGCACTCTGATGTGTGGTTCTGTATTTTATAAATAATTTCTATATGCTATAGTCGGATGTCCTAGAATATTTACAGTATATCTAATAATTGGTATTCCATGTTGATTACTAAGCAGAAAATCTAATCCTATAATACATATAATTTTGGAATTTTGAAATTCCATTACTATATTATACCACATGCATTGGTGTAGTCCATTCTTCTCTTGTGAAAAACCTACTCTGTGTTTCTTTATGTATCTACATTCTTTTGTCTTGTTTCCATGTACATCTATGCTTATTCTACACATATCCATTTCTTTTATTTCTTCTTCAGGTGCGATTCTTTCATCCACCATGTTTAATGTGCTACCTATATCTATTAAACAATCTAATTCTATTGTTTGAGTCTTCAAGAACAATCTAGTCCTTATATCAACCCCTATGAACTTTGTAACATGTTTTTCTATTGAATAATTTAGTTTTGTTGGACTGGCCATTTTTAATTGATCTAACATTTTTGTTATTGTATTTGATGCCCCTGTATAGCTTGTTGAAGTATTATCATGTTCTCTTATTACTACTCTTTTAGGTATATTTCCTATTCTTGCATGTAATTTTCCTCTTTCTAAACTTAAAAGTCTTTTTTTTTTTTTCAATTTCTTGTAATTCTTCTTCTATTCTATCAACTTTATTGTCTATCCTCATGATTTTATAGCATCTTGTTGAAAGCTTCTTCTTATTGTAAAAAATAATAATAATATTACCATTACAATAAAGGAGGGGGATTCAATCTTGATTCATCTTACTTGGGATGTTAGTGGTAATGATAAGTGTCACAAGACCCTTATCATTAGTGTTCATTTGATAATATCATATATGTATTTTATGTAATTTTATCAAGAAAAAGATACTTAAGTGCTTGAATATTAATTTTAGGTTTAAAAGAAGACATTTAAGAGTATTAAAGATAATTCAAGTGAAACCAAAGTGAATTTGACAAAGTCTAGACAAGGGTTGATTTTCACAAATGCACTGCCTAGTGCATGGCCATGGTAACTACCAGGGTAAAAGTCGAAAATTGATCAATAAGAGTTACTAAATGTGCCCAGGCTGATACATAGGCGTGCTCGAGGCCGTGCAGCTAGAGAAAAATGACCACAAGCTAAAATCCTTGGAGTACACCACCTATTAGCATGGACATGGAAGAAGCCGTGTAGAGAAGAGAATTTATACAATGCTTGGTTCTAGTTCAGCATAGGCACAAGCATGGGTAGTGCTGAGCCAACATTCACCATAACTATAAATAGAAACCTCATTTTGCCTTTCATCAACTTTTATCCATTTAAAAGCTCTAGAGACAGAAATTTACGAGCTTCAAGAGAAGAAATGCAAGAACATCATTGAAGATCACAAAAGTTCATTAAGGGGATTTATTTTACATTATGATTACTTTCTATTCTTTTAGAATCCATGCTATGATTGAAAATCTATGGAGGAGTAGAGTCTTATACCCTAAACCCATGTGCTAAACTCGTTCTTTTTTATTAATGAAAGTTTATGTTCTTGAGTCAACTCTTGTGTTTTTATTGTTCTTGTGATTAATTTATGGCTATAATTGATTGTATGTTTGATTTTTTGAGATAGATAGAGATCATCTAATCGAATAAATCTTCATGAATAGAGAAATTACCTATTCACTTAGAGATATAGAATCTTATGCTTTAATGCAATTTTAAGTGGTGCTAGTGAGGAAAAGATTTCCACTATCTCATAGAAGGTTAGAAATTAATTAACTTGAAGAAGGCAACTAATTTTATAGCGATGTTGAGCTTGAATTTTTTATCTCTGGTTTAATTTCTTTCAATTCGATTTGTATTAAACCTTAACCCATTTAATACAAATATTCGACTAGGAACTAAAGGAAATTTGCTTTTTGAAAAATTTAGGAGTTGCCACCCAATCAAAATCGGGAAAAATTGTAAGTTATGATCAATGGGTTGGTTGATCCTAACTTAGCCACTAGTCTATGAAAAAAATTGATTTAAAATCAACTTTGTTGAACAAGAGATATTTGAATTCAGGAGCTACCCTATTAAAACCATATGGTTACCACTTAAAATTCATAGATTAAAAATTTATCATTTTAATGCTAAAAGAAATTTACTAATGTATAAACTATGATATTTACAATTTAACATTAAGGTTTATAAATCCAAACAATGTTTACAATAAATAATGAATCAATTCAATATTTACAAAAAAAATAAAAAAAAGTTTTTTTTTCATTTTTTTATGTCGCCCCAGAGGTACCTACGTACCTGCTAATTAGGATCAGACAACATGTAGTTCTTTTGAAAAAAAAAACTTTGATTTGCTGGTTGCTTTTTTTAACTTTTGATTTATTTCACTATAAGTTTATTAATTTTTATGGTTTAAAAAAAAGAATAAATCTTTAAGTGATATTACTCTTGGACAACTAATCTATCTTTTTCTTTTTCTATTTTTTATTTTTACTACTTGGAAAATATGTTTTTCTTAGTGGTAAAGAGTTCCATACTTATAATATGTACATAACATATTTTATGTGTTATACATAGATACACCTCTATAAATTTTAATTTTGTTTTATTATTCTATGCTATCATAGGAATAGCATTTACCTATTATTTTTTTGATATTTTTTTCACCTTTTTTATTTTTTTTGTTATAATAAAACATAAGAAAAGCAAAAAAGCAAAACATTCACTTACTTGGAGTCTTGGACCACGACGGCATGTCGACTGGAGACGACCACGACGGCTCGCAGACTGGAGAAGCGCTAGATATAGGGATCATACTCGACGCAAATCGAACAGTGAATCAGCTTCAATTAGCGAATGATTCTTTGGAATTCGAGTCCGCAAGGAGAGCAGTGGCCGAAGGTCCCCAATTTGGCAATTCTGGCGGCGTTTAAAGCAAGGAATATATCCACCTTTGGCTAATTCGAGGGTGCTGGACACTCCGATGATGTCAGTTTTGGCAAAGGAATACCCAAAGTGGTAGTTTTGAGAATGGTAGGGTGCTGCAACGGTGGTGGACTTAGGACAATTCGAGGCGAGTATTAGTGTTTGAGCTATAAAAACAAATTCAAAGAATTTTTCTATGAAATCCTAATTTCTAAACTTTTTGGATTTGTGGCTTTTGAGTGGATTTATATGGAATTCTTATGTATGTGTTTTTTGTGCTTTTCTTGTTGTTTTGGTTCTGTTATTGATATGTGTTAGGTATTTATAGGCTCAATACATTCACCTACTTGCTTATCTACTACTCATCTACCGTTCACCTATGGCTCGCTGACATATACGCTTACCTTATATGGTAGCTTGCTGACATATGTGCTTACCTTATTTGGCTAATGTCATCGCAAAATCAAACCCAAGTCTCCCTTACGCATGTTAATGACTTATCCATATACACTGTTGGTCTGTGTCTTGTTCTGATTTGCACAAAAATTATATCTAAGGCTTTAAAAACAGGCCCAATTAAATATTAAAATTAGTCCTATATCAAGCCCAAAAAAACTTTCTTCTTTTTTTTTTCCCTTATATATTTATTGTGATGATTTTCCCTTTTTAATTTTTTTTTAATTTTTTGGCTTAATATAATATTCATTTTTATTATAAATTAAAGCCTTAAATAGACAAAAATGGAGTGTCTACAAGTGAATTCCTGTAGTTCAAGATATAAACAATTCATTAATTAATCTTTATTATGTGAAATTAGGGTTTATGGTAAATCAAGATAAAGGTATTGTTTTGTGATCGATTAATTTAAAGAAAGTATGCATAATTAACTCTTCGGGTCATTAGTTTAGTTAATTAGTAATTCTGTTTAATAATCTCATCTCAATTATTTGGTTGAATAGTTGAGAAATGGTAATTCTATTACTTAGTATTCTAATCTTACAGGACAACATATGGAGAAATCTTGTGCTACAATAGATATGTACACTTACCTTAGAATTGATCGTAGGATTACTATCAAGTTTATTATATTGTTTTATTCTCAGTTACGATCAATTGCATATTGGGTAATGCCAATTAAGCTACAAGGTCATTAGCCTACCATGCATGTTATGAAGCTGTTACATACAACTACAATTCTAAAAAGTAGTGCAAGGGGGATAAGGATAAAGAGGACCTTTGTGCTATATGATAGGATTATTTAATTCGTCATCCAATACTAAGACAATTATTAAAATCGACACAAGAAAAGTTTTAAACATAAAAGGATGAATTCCCTAATTGATACACTGGTAGTAAAGCCATAACATATCTAAAGCACATAGTTAAATTGGCTTCTTATTCTTATTTATTTATCTTTTCATTTACTTGGATTCGTAGACACTTAACATCGGTGGTTGCAATACTTGATTACTTTAATAAATGAATAATTAAATGCGAACATGTCTAGTTGTAGTACCATATGCTTCTCCATACTTAAACATGATGATTCGTAATTTTTCCATCAAAGTCTTTCTTTTTTCCTTATTAACATAACCAAATTTTTATCATCAAGCGCAATTTGATCAAAAGTTAAAGGGAATGTTAGATTTCTATTTCAGAAGTTTAAGGGATCTAACCATACTTAAGTTGTAATTTAAGGAATGATTTGCAATGAGTTCTAGATTAAATCTTAAAATAAAACCATCCCATCAAAGCCAAATGTGGAATTTCAAAAAGTTAACTTATCTATGCAAACATAGTAAAACATATTCCACAATAACTCATTTTGCGTTAGTAAAAGTTGGTATCACATATGGAAGAAATGGTCCATCTTCCAAATACACATTCAAGCTATATAATATATGTATATTGGTTCCTCTACTACTAAAGTTGATAAATGTGTTTATACAAAATAAATATGTAGATGATATGTTTATCTTTGGTACTAATCTTGATGTACTATATAAAACAAAGCCTTTTTTTGCTTCTGAATTTGATATGAAAGATCTGAGTGAAGTGTTATTTTTGGTGTTAAAATTACAAGGAAGGATGATGGTGTCATGTTATCACAAGAAAATTATTTTGAGAAACTTCTTAGGAAGTTTGGATGCTTTGGTGTCTCTTGTAGATGGTCATTTTGGTAATTGGACTTGTGGCCCAATTTAGTCCTATGGGTCGGCCTTTTGGGCTAGTGACAGGGCTTAGAAGACCGAGTCTACTAAAGGATATCGTAGGGAGATTTGGCTTAGTAGTCTTGGAATAGAGATCTTTGGATTAGTTTATTCTGCTCTCGGCCTAATTTGATTCTATCGTGCATGAAAAAAAAACTCCAAAAATATCTTCTTGGGTTAATTTTGGCTTTGTTTGAATGAAATAGGGTTTATATGTATTAAAATAAGCCTTGAGCCATTTATACTAAAATTGGTCATTTTAAAGGATTAATGGTATTCTTTTATATTATAAAAGCCCTCATGCTCTCTCGAAGCCCATCTGCAAGCTCAACATTTTACTAAAAAAAAGAAAACTTCAATCTCAACCTTGAGATCCTACTACAGTAAAAAAAGCTTTTGTCAACGTTTAATAAACGTTGCCAAACATTGATTAAACGTGACCAAAGATTTTTTGTCACGTTTTAATACACGTGGCCTATAAATGTCGCAAAAGGTTCGTCGCAGATTAAATACATTATGTTAAAAATTTAAACGTCGCCAAATGATATTTAGGTGCTAAATAGACTTTATTAGGCCACACTTAAACGTGGCCTAATGTTATGTATTGGCCACACTTATGCGTGGCTAAATGCACTTTTATCCTAATCTTCCCAAATTTAAACGTAGCTAAAATTTTTGCATGGCAACATTTAAACGTAGCTAGATCATTTTATTAACAACTATGTTAGCGACGTTTAGACGTGACAATTATTATGATTATTGGCGGGAATATAGTAGAATTAGCAACATTTAAACGTGACTAAATTATTTTAGTATACATAATTGATAACCATTATATATGGTCATTGGACTAAAGTAATGATGTATAAACGTGACAATTCTATTATCATCCTACCATTAAAACACAGCTATTCAAACACATTGATGATGTCTAAACATAGTTGTTCAACTCAGTTTGGTCTACATGTACCTGTTATAGTATATTGTATGCATAATTAGTAATCTAAACCTATTTCATCATAATACAATTCATAACTACTATTAATTTTGCAAATGAATTCTGGAGTGTGACAGTGCACTCCATATAAAATAAGATGAAATAATATAAACAATACTTAAACTTTACCATATCCTTACAATAAAGAAAGTAGAAAATAAAACAATATTGTTTTAGTACCCTTAAAAGAAACACAAACATAAGCTCTAAATCATCTCAAAAGAAGCATGTCTAAACTTCACCACATCTGACCTCAGTCACGTCGATTGGTTCAAAAAAAACTATATCTTTAATTTTCTTCCTCCCTATTGTCATTGTCATCACTCTGCAATGGATTTGGCTGAGGATCTCATACACTTGGAGAAGGAACTCCTCCATTTAGATTTGCTGCCATATAATATATATATACAATTATTAAAAGATCAAAAAACCATTAATGAAATTATAAGAAAAAGCTCATGACAACTAACCTAAACTACTTAAAAACCTTGGAGACATGTTGTTATACAAGTTGATCATACATGACTACTTTATATCTAATATGACCTTTTTTTTAAATATATAAACAATTAAGACACTAAAAGGTGTCTTTTTGCCTTAATAATATAGATATAAAGAATTAATCAATACTATTTTCTACTCAACTTCATTAAATTTTTAATATTTTAAATCATTGTAAAAATATAAATTATTTAATATTGCCATAGAATTTTGATGACTATACCAAATAGAAGTCTTTCAATCACAACAGAAATGTAATTCTATTTTAGTATATCAAATAGAATACATGATGTACATATTGAGTTTATACTAAAGGGAAACCATCTAATAACTATTTGCAAAAACCTCCAATGTATTGTGAGCAAATAATTATAACACCAACATAATATTTTCAAGAGTCACTTTCATTGGTCAGTGGAGCAAGAAGACAATTTCAATGTGCTTCCAAATATCTCCTATTTTCTTTAATTATATCTATTATCAATTGCATCTTTTCCATTTCAAGACATACTAAACAAACGTAGCACATTTAGTAAAGATAGGATACAAAAGGGAAACACAATAAACCCCAAGTCTTTACAAAGAGAAGTTATACATAGGTTGACTTGAGATTTAACTATCAAGCAATGACCATGCTATGTTTGGTAAGCTCTCAATGATAAAGCAACTAAAAGGAAAGTAGATATTCTAGAAAACTGGTATTGTGCAATAAAACATAAAAATGATGACATGACCTACCTTAAAAAGAGCATTGACCACATATAATCCTAGACAATGTGGTTCGCCTGACACACTATAGCCATTGCTTGAAGCACCAAATTTTCCTCCAGCAAGTAAGACCTACATCCATAATGAGTTATTGCAACCAACAAAAGCAAAAGGAAATAAATAATACAGTGCAACACATATAAAATCAACATTAATTATCATCATAAAAATTTAAAAGCAGACATTAAATAACAAGATTATGAAAGAATATAACAATCTGTAATGAACCCATCAATGCTACTGAATATATAGCACAAAAGCAATTGAATTGGTTCTCTAACAGAAGTCTAAAAGACCAAAGAATTTGTGACATGATAGAAATAAGTAGGAATCTATAATATAAAACATGGAGACATCAGAGATCTAAGCATTGTTACAAGTAGGATCAAAGGTTTTAGATTTCAAAAACACTACCAAAACATTCATATATAAAAGGATCAAACACAAAGCCAAATCATCCCAAAACCGTACCATTTTTCAAGTATAGTATTAAAATCAAATTGTAATACTTACGTTATATGGAATCAATCTCTCTAGACCATAATTTTTTTCCACTTTAAAAGAAATTTTAACCAAAAAAAAAAAATGAAAATGCTGCTTTTGATCTATCTAGTTGGCTTCCATGATACCCTCTCTTTGTTTGAATTGAATTTTCTAACTTTAGGAATTTTCCAAAATATTTTCCACCATCTTAAAATAGGTTGCTAAAGGAAAAATTATATGAAAAAAGAAAGCATAACAAGCAAGGTATATACACATCTTCGTGTGTGTGAACTAAATCATCTGGCAACATCGATCACTTGCATTGATTTGAGGAAAGCATTTACTAAACCTACTTGCTATGAAGCAGGAGAAGAGCAAAAAGACCAAACCAACATCAAATTACCAAATACAGATGTACCATACAAGACAAAAGGGGTACCAAAAATAATGCTTTTAACTGGGAATTACCTAAACTGGAATTATTCCATGCACTCATATCTCTTAATATGAAATAAACGGTAGAATCTTTCCAGTAATAATAGCTAGCTGATGGTCACGATTTCCACGTCAAATAAATTGAAGTGGGACATCAACCCCAAATCATTAACCATATACAATAAAAGCAAGATAAAAAATGTGCATAAAGCATTGATATTTCCAAGCTTGTTAACCTGAGATATCATTTATATGAAATATTGTAAAAAAGGGAAACAAAAATGAATGTTTTACTAGATAAAAAGAATAGAATCTCCAGCATTAAGTCTCTTTAAACTAATAAACACACACTAGCTACTAGGAAGATGCCTCTTGTGTTAACCTGAGATTAAAAAAAAAAAAGTAGAAATATTCATATGTAATGTGAAGGAGGGAATTCCATTTGCATCTAGTAGAAGGAGAAGAAGACTCAATTGGCTGTGCATGACAACAGGGCAAAAATATTAAACAAATCTAAGGTGAAATTATGCCAATCTTTCAAATGGACTTAATAATGCATGCTTGCAACATGCAACACACTTTCAATAATTGACACACGACACTTCTTGTTTTCTAATCATAAAATGAGTGCACTAATTTGGAGAAAAGAATAAAGAATAAAGGAAAAAGGAAAGTCTTACAATGATATAACAATCAAATTGGAATTCAAAATACTGTTATAAGCCATCAGATACAATGGGATAATACAGTGCAAGAACAAGGTGGCTAACAGGCCCATTTATTGACAATGAAGCTATCTCCTCCAATCCCTGATAATTAGGAATTTACTCTACATGGTTAGTGAGAAGTAGCCTCTTGTGTTTATTTCTACTCTTTCATCACGATAAAGATCCACCACACCCTATCATCCACTAAAAGAAAAAGTTCAAAGAATGACTAACCATATTATCAGTAACATCCAGCATTTCTAAGGAGGAACTAGAGAGACTACTAAGCACATGATCATCAAATTGTGTATTCCAATACTCCTCAAACAACGTTGGGTCACCACTGCCACCAGCATAATAATAATGATCATAATATAATAATAAATAATAGCCAAAAAGAAAAATATATATCATCACCCTTTTGTTTCAAAAAATTACACAATACAGACAAGCAGCACGACCCATAATTAAGATGTGCAAGAATCTTTTTGTGGACAAGTTTTTTATGAACCGAATCGGCCACCAAGGAAACAAAAACCTTATTCCTAACACATATAAATACAAAAGAAAATCATATCCTTAATCCTAAGATGCAAAGAGATAAAAGAATTACCTAAATCATGGTAACCTCCTAAAATTAATGGAATTGTAAAATGCAGTAGAGAAAATATTTTATACCTCAGACTGATTTGATAATCGGACCTCGAGTTGATGTAATTTAGCTGTCTTAAAGAGATGAATGGAGTCCATTTGTTGGTTTGAACAACAAATTGATTGAACTGATTGCTTCACACACTTAAAAAAGCTGCAAGTTTTTCCTAAGAAAGATTGCCGTTAGCAGCTCATGTGAAACCTAAGAGAAAAATACTTTATAGAGAAACATCTTTGTGTCAATTATATCTACAATATACCAAAATGGCAAAAGCCTGATGCATATCTGCCCAGCATGAATGATATGTCAGACTCTTGATGCTTGTAAACAAAACTACCTTAAAGGCCATCAAAATATTAAAATCATACTAGACAGCATGCTCACAAAAGCAGAGAAACTAATATAAACTTGGTATGATTTTTTCCATTGTATCTTAGTAGCTACAAAAAATGGTTCCAGCTTAATGAAGCTTATTTGTTTGGGATGACCCAAGAAAGGAACATAGTTGAGTTAGCTATGACAAAGTAAAGAGCACATTGGACAAACCCATGAACTAGGATATAAAGCACCAAGGAGCGGGGAGTTCTGGGAACCAAATTATGGAACTAGATCATATGAAAAGTGCCGGCTAGCTATCACAAAGTAAAGAGGACATTGGACAAACCCATGTACCAGGATAGAAAGCACAAAGGAGTGGACTTCTGGGAATCAAACTATGGAACTAGATCATATTTCATCTTTCCAAATACAATAGATAATGTTTGATGCATCTTATCTTTCTCCTTATATTACATACAAAGCAGATTTTACACCAGAGGATTCTCTGAGAAAAAAAGAGGAAAAAATCATAAATTAACAAAAAAAATAAAATCATAAGAGATAGCAAAATTATTAATTATGTTGTGAAAAAACAAAGGATTAAACAACTATATCTATGTCCATCTCTTTTTGAATATATGCAGATCAATTGCCATGTTTAAAATTGATAATTTGATTTGAAAAATTTTGTAATTTGATTTGATTTGTTTATGTTTCAAATATGATGTTCGGACCGATGATTGCTCTTGTATTTTATCACGATTATTATTGTGAATGCGACGATTTAAATAAGAGTTGGGAAGAAAAATAACGTATTTTCAGGACATAAGGTTTAGTAAATATATATATTAAATATGTATGCATGTACTTATACTTCCAATTTCTTCAAATTTTACTTTGATAGACACGTGATCATAAAAATATAGACAAATTGATATTAGAAAGATGGAAAACAGACAAAAAAGAAAACCTTCAAGTTTAGTTTTTGCTACATTAATGGATGTTTCTAACATTGCTAAGACCAAAACCTATCCACATATTAAATCAAACAAAATAGTAAAGCGTGCACTTTATTTGGTAATCACATACACCCATATAGCCATCCAAACCATGCTCTGAGACGCTTGAGTTGCAGCAAATCCTTCAGCAGCTTCAACACTTTGCTGGACCACCCAGTTTCTGTCTCTCCACCTTATATGTACCTTCGATTTATCCTCCTAGATGAAAGACATTACACCTTAAATCAACAAAAGTCCCAAGACATAGATCCTCGTTTTGATATCATTCTAGCATCAGGTTAAAATTGGGGTTTTGACCAAATAAGATATAAAAATAGATCATATAAAAATTAGGTATAAAACAAAAATGCAGAACAAACATGTTTTCTACAAAAGCTATTGATTCACTAGCTTGGCACATTAATTTAGTCTTACATACAGCTCTAAATGAAACAACTATAGTAATAGAACTATTTATAGACAAGCTGTCACCTTCCGCTAATAGTAGTTTCATTTGCACCAGTATCATCCTGAGCTGTAGGAACAATTTTAGAGGTGGTATATATCTCATTCTTCTCTTCATAGGTCCAATTCGATAATCTATTAAAGAACCAACAAAAAAAAATTAGGAAAGAGCTAAAATGAGGTTGTCATTATTATTATTGTAGCTTGAATTATATCCGCTAGATCATTGAAAGGAGAAACCAACCTCAGGGGAACTTCATCAACCAACTCTCTTGAATGAATAACACAAAGCATCACCTGGTAAAGCAATCCTGCTGTCTGGTGTGCTTTCAGAATTTGAGCTTTGTCATGGAAACATATTTGGTTAAAATCTTACATCCTCTAATCGAAACGAAAACGTTAGTTGGTGTTGGATTACCTGTAATGCCTTATCTAATTGCTTTACCGTGGTAACTCTGACATGACTTTCATAGTATAGGTGATAGAAGCTCAAAATTTTGAGCTCATCAGATTTGTGTACTCTATGCACAAGAGTGGTTGCATTGTCCTATAAGAATCAGTGATCATTAGACCAACTTAGCACAATTGAACAAACATACTACAAATGGACGAACATATCATAATTGAACGAACCTATAAATCTACCACAATTGGACAAAACCTACGTGTCCTTATTTTAGGTTGTCAAATGGCGATTTATCCTGTTAATTTTCCAGTTAAATAATAGTAAAAAGGAAACTAAGTATCCAAGACATCACAATGACAAAAAAGGGAACCACTTAATGAGAAACTTTTCAGATCATATGACATGAAAAACTCCATGGCAGCTTGAAAGTAAAAGCATATGTACAAAAGATTTGGAGATACAACTAAAAGGAGCAATATGAATTAGAGTGTGTTCTCAACCCAAATAGAATCAAAACTCAACCAAAACCAAGATCCATGACCTTTGAGACACGCAAACCCGTGGCCACCGACCAAAACCTTCAAGACCCACGCCAAACCAGAACCGAGTCGACTCGGTCCCCTTCATCTTCATCCCATCTCTATCGTTGCACCGAACAACACACCATCTTCACCAAGTCCCACACCAAGTTGACTTGCAAATCAGACTCAAAACTGAAGCCTTTTTAAGCCGATTAGCCACCATGCAACTAATGAACTTTGAAATCCCTTACCATCTCCAATACCCATGACTCCATCTCCACGAACCTAATTTCTACCACCCATAAACCAACCCCAAACTGATAACTCCTATCACTGCTTGTAAAACCCGAAACCCACTCATGAGTCGCTCCATGAAACCGACCACAACTAGATTTTACCCTTATTTGGATTTATAGAAAAAAATAAGCCTATATATGCATTGCTTACTGTATAGATTGAGCAAGTATTAGAGGCTAATATATAACTTCGGAGGCTAACTGGGGGTCAAAATGATTGTTAGGGTTTACAATTGATGGAGGAATTGGGAATGGGTTATGACGGGGAAGAGAGAGTGTAGTGAGAGGGGCCAGAGGGTAAGGATGATAGATGATATGTCACGATGCTGGCTTTTTTTTTTTTTTTCTAATTTATGCTTATCCCTGTTTTTCTTTCTTTCTTTTTTATTTATTATTATTTTTATTAAAAGATTATCATATATAAATATTGTGTATCATACACATTACTTTCATTAGTATAACCAGATTGTTAATTAGTAATATAAATTATTTAATCATTTCTACAATTATTATTATTGCTGGTTTATCAATACATAGAGTGAATTAAAAAAAAAAGTAAACTATATTTTATTTCATTTATTTATTTATTTTGATAATGAGAATTGACGACGTTTACTTTTATAAAAAGGTTATAAATCTAATAACAAACGTAACTAATAATGTATATTCACCTACATTTAATAAACGTGACTAGAATATAAAGGAATTGCGACGTTTGTAAAATCTACAAACGTCACCATATGCCAAAATAAAGAGTGATTCGAAACTTGGTATCAACTTCCAATATCTATAAATAAGAGACCTTTCTTCTCATTTTAGGTTATTCTATGTGTTGTTAAGATTGAAAGTAATATGAAAACTCTATTGAAATAGCTCTAGAGAAAGATCAAAACAATTACTTCACAAAGGACGAGTCAAGAAGGGTCAAATCCATTTGATTTAATCGTTTGTCACACTTGCACACCCAGAAACTGGGTTTTCTTGTTCCTCCTTAGGCCTCTCTATACGACATCTTACATGTTTCATCAGTTCAGACTCCTCTCAGGTCGACTGACACGCTTATCACACATGATCGGCCAGCTGCAATAGCCTTACCATACATCACTCCTGTAAGTACCCCTTATGATGCTAATGCTCATTTAAAGAAAAATAGATGCAATCCTATTGCTCAATCTAAGTATGCATTAAATAATTAGAAGTCCGATGCATTTAATGAATTTTTCAAGACTTGACATAGCATATGTTGTGTGTAGGTTGAACGGGTATACAAACAATCCCAATTGTAATCATTGGACTACATTAGTCAAACTGATGAAATATTTGAGGTACCATGGACTGTGGTATTCTATATAGTGGATTTCCTATTGTATTAGAAGAACAAAGCTATGCCACTTGGATACGTGATTTAGATGAGACAAAATCCACTAGTGGTTTCATATTCACCCTTAGTGGTGGTGCAATTTCATGGAAATTAGAAAAATAAATTATCATATCTAAGTCTAATATGGAGTTAGAGTTTATTACTTTGGAATTGACTAGTTATAAGACTGAGTGGTTAAGAAACTCCTTGGAAAATACTCCATTAAGTTTAAAACCTATAGCATCATTATCTACGCATTGTAATTGTCAAGTGATAATATCCATTACCAAGAATAAACCTTCTTTATGCATGCGCATGACTTATCGATATAGGCTATTGTTTGTGTTATAATAAAAAAGGGGGTAAATTACACCGGAAGATCCCAATGTCTAAGGATAAGTTTATTTGAGATCCTAACAATTCGAGTGGTTTACAAGAGGTCCCAACATTTAGAGAAGTGAGTTAATTGAGATCCTCATTTACACGTGTCATAATATAACGGGTATTCTGAGTTTTAATTAAATATTTTTCTTGTTGACACGTGTCAATGGAGACATCAATTGATCTACTTATCCAAACATTGGAAGCTTTTTTGAACAACTCCAAACGTTGGGACTTTCCAGTGCAATTTACCCAAAAAAAGCATAAGTACTAAGCTTGAGGCGTGGTAGGTATTATCCTTAAGGATATTTCACCCGACACAATAAAAGACAGATGGGCATATCCCTCAAGATTTAACAAGTCCCTCTAGCAATATGCCAAGAGTAGGACCAATAGAAAAATTGTAAACCCAGCAGAAGAGAAGAAGAAGAAGAGGGAGTAAGAGAGTAATGGCAAGATAATAATAACAACAAGATAAGTATAATGATGAAGCAGATATATAATAAAGTCGTAAATGTAGAAAAATTTCTATAATGGGTAGATAAGATTTTGACATGAGTGGCAAAATAAGAGGTGGATAGTGGAGCAATAAAGGGTCTGTTTGGATTGTTTGTTTTTAATCCCTATCTTACATGTATTTCATCTATTTATGAGTAAAAATATCTATTTTTCATTTGTATCTATTTCTTAACAAACATCTATTGGAAAATGATAAGAATAAGATGCCAAAATGACCAAAAAGAGATGAAACAAACATACCCAAAAACTAAAAAACATGAAAACCAATTTTAAACTAGTCAAATTTTATTGGTTTCAAATACCATTTGAATTAATTAAAATATTAATCTAGAAAGAAAAAGGTTTTCTTGAACTAAGCATTAGTCTAACCTAATACTTGTATACGAAAGCCCATCCTTTTTCACTGGCTATTTACATGCCCATATGAAAATGTTTAATAAGTCAAGATGATGAATTGTCTCTAAGGAATGTAGGACAAAAGTCCCTGTTAATACATACAACACAAACATCCAACAAACATCAAACGTTGCCAAAATCTAACTTTTTATTATGCGTATAATATCTCCTCTTGTATGCGGTGGTGTATTAGCGCGGGTTTGAATACAGAGCTAACAAAGGTTTGATGTGGAAAGCGTGACAAGGAGGTTATTTGATTGGGCAAAAGAGAGTATTATGAATAAATTGCCCGTATCTCCAAATTATGGTATAGCATGGGCCCATTGAGAATGGCTTGGTCAATTTTGGTTCAATATTGAAGTTTGCTTGGAATTCTTGTATTATAGCTATCTACATTCGATGTACAATAGCAGGAATGGTAGTTGGTGGTACGTGGATATATCAATCATGATAATAATTTGAAATTAATCATAATCATTGAATTATACAAATCTTAATCGTTCTATGGAAAATGCATCTTATATATAAAGGGTTTTCTCATCAATTCTAAAGTGAAATTACATTCTCTTTATGATATATATGTATCTTCTTCATCTAGATTCTTGTGTATGCTAAAGTTAGACTAAATTAGAACTGTTGATAATTTATCAATCATTCTATGCAAAATTTCTTTTTTATTTACAAAGGGTTTCCTTCATTTACAAGTCATCAATTCTGAAGTGAATTTGCATTATTTTTTGAAAGCATATCTTAACTTTCTTCATCTAGATTCTTATGTGTGTTATAAGTTGTGTGGTGGGGTTGCTGCAGCTGGCTAATCATGTATGATAAACGTAGCATCAATATGAGAGAAGTCCTAAACCAATGATACGCGTATAGATATCGTAGAGAGAAGCGTGTGAGGAGGAACAGGCAAACCTGGTTTCTTGAGTGTGTAATTATGACAAAATATCAAATCAAATAGATTTAATCATTCTTCACTCGTTCTTTGTGAAGTGGATGTCTTGATCTTTCCTGAAGATGTTCCAATAGAGTTTTCATGTTACTTTCAAACATAGTAATATGCAGAATCTTACCTAAATGAGGGGAGGACAATCTTATTTACAAATGGTGGAGATTGATGTCAGCTATTGGATAGCACTCAAATGAATAGTCGAGATCAAGTATTACTGGTGACCATTAGATTATTTTATAATGATCCGATGGCTGATATTGGAGTCTTCTTTTCTTATAGTAGGTTGATCTAGGCTGGAAATAGGTTTAATGGCTTTTATTATATAAAAAAAGCCCATTTTCAATATAAAAAAGACAAAGGCTTATTTTAGTCTACATAAGCCCTATTTTATTAAAAAAAAGTGTAAATTAACCTGGAAAGATATTTTCGGAGTCTACTTTTTGTGAATGAGAAAACCAAATTAGGCTGAGATTAGGATGAACCGATCCGATGATCCTTATTCCGAGCCTACCACACTAAATCTCCCTACGATATCCCTTATCAAACTCGATCTTCTAAGCCTTATCACCAACCCAGAAGACCAGTTCATGGCATTAAATTGTGCCAAAAGCCCAAATGCCGAAGTAACCCTTTACATTTTGCCTCCTAGCCAAAAGCTCATTTAGCAAAGTCATAAAGGGGGTTTTGGGAATGGATGTTATCTTCAAATTTGTTGTCGGACACTAGTAAAAATTTGCACTTAGCATGACGTTGTGTATTGCATTGTTATAGGTAGTACTTCTTGTATTTGTCTATGAACTCAAGTAAGTTGAAGTAGTCTTCTTCAAACTGGATGTAGAATATCCGATGAAGCAAGTTTGTTATCGCATAAACATTTGGGATATTGAGTAGACCAATATGTCCTATACTTTCCTTTATGGACCGAAGTAACATAAAATAGTCTTCTATCTGAACCACTGTTGAGAAATTTATTTCTTGCATTATTTTAAATTACATCTTATGATGATCATCTTGTCTTCTTCTTCTTCTTTTTGAATAATGCTTAATAGTTGAATAAAAACATTAAATTAAACTCAAAAGCACAATGGTAAATGAGGCAAATGTTGTCGTTGAAGTGCTACCCCAGAGTAAGCGACACATCCGACAGCATCCTACCCCCTTGCATGGAGAAAAACATAATTTATATTGGGTTACACTGTGGTAGCATAGGAGTGTGTGGGCAATGCACCCATGATATAGCATAAGGATAGTTTTGTGAAAACAAGTAACCCCTTGTTTCTCAAAGGAATAAAACAAAAATATACCTCCTTTTTCGAGGCAATCCATCATGGCAATATTCACTTTCCCTATTTAACATTGAATATAGCTTGCTGGTAATTTCCTATATCTCCCTTTTCGTACTTTCCTTTTCCGTTCTTTCTTTTCCCTTTTATAGAAAATTCTATCGTCTCGTGATTAATTTTGACAAAACCGATCCTATTACTATCCAATTATACCCATTCATGATCAAATCACTAAAATAGTTAATATTTTAATTATTATATTTATTTTAATAGTTAGATGATTAACTAGATAGTCTCGTCGATAGGATCGTAAAAGCTCCGCTTCTTTTTTTTTTCTTCTTCTTTTTTTTAAGAAACTGTAATTAACCGAGACTCTTTTGGAAAGTCAATCAACGTTCTCTAAATTCATTAACGAGAATCAAACAACCATACCCAACAGCACTGATTGATGTTAAATTCTTTTTGGCCTGTCCGACGATTGTGACGATCGGCGGTGGATGAAAGAGAGAGACTAGTACGAGCGACGAGAGGTTATTGTTGGTGGTATCAACAGATGGTAGTAATGAATGTCAATCAACAGACAATGATAAGTTCTCATCTTTTTGGTTTGGGGGAGCAGCCTTCACGGGCAAACCATGGATGTTACAACATGTAATCTAAGGTGATCAGTTGTTGAACACAGAATTTCTAACAGATTGGATGCTCTCCGATGATTCAGGCATTGGTCTATCATTGATCACGGCTAATTGAAAAGTCTGTAATATAATTATCCTGGGAAGTGTACTTCTTGATGCAGTAGCACTCTTGCCATACCAGGTTAAGAATTGCTTAAAAACATTCAGAAATTGAATAAGAGCCTCAATATTCTCTTGCATAGTGTGTATAATGAGTGCATTATCCACTATGGGTTCTGCACAACTATAAGGCTAGATTGTCATCTACAGCTTGGATTTGCTCAACAATATCAAGCTAATTGTCTTGATCTTAGGGGTTTGCTTCCTATCTAGCTCTCTTGCATGGATGTGCAATTCTTGTCAAGAACTTGCTCTCTCTCGACTGGAGTTGCCAAATAATGTGGGTGGGGTTGCTGTATCTAGTCGATCAAATGCGATAAATGTGGCATTGACCTCAAAGAAGTCATGAACTAATGACACGTGTATACATATCACAGAGAGAGGCATGGGAGGTGAAACATGTAAACCCAATTTCTCAAGTACCCAAAGGTGACAGAATTTTAAATCAAATAGATTTGATTGTTATTGAGTCGTTCTTCGTGAAGTGGATGTCTTGATCTTTTCTAGAAATATTCCAGTAGAGTTTCCACATTGCTCTTAAACTTAACAATTCATAGAATTTTACCCAAAAGAAGGGAGGAACTCTTATTTATAGATGGTGGAGATTGATGCTAGCCATTGGATAACACTCAAATGAAAGATCGAGATCAAATGTTACTGGTGACCATTAGATCATTTTATAATGATCCGGCGACTGACATTGAAGCCTCATTTTCTTAAGTAGTGGGCTAGACTAGGCTTGATGGCTTTTATTATATAAAAAGCTTATTTTCAATATAAAAAAGACGAAGGCTTATTTTAGTCCACATAAATCCTATTTTATTCAAATAAAATCCAAATTAACCTAGGAAGACATTTTTGGAGTCTACTTATCACGCATGAGAAAATCAATTAGGCCGAGAGCGGAATGAATCGGCCTGATGATCTCTATTCTAAGCCTAACAAGTCAAATCTCTCTATATCATCACTTATTGGACTTGGTTTTCGAAGTCCTGTCCCAGCTCAAAATATCGGCCCGTAGTATTAAATTGGGCCTAAAGCCCAATTATTGAAATAACCCTCTACATAAGTTAAACCAACTTAGGATTCTTAATTATCTTTAGAGTGTTTAATTACTGCACGAGACTATCTTTAGGCAAAACTTCCTTGACATGTGTGTTTATGTTGTGCATATTTTTCTTTTATAAATACGTACTGTATCTTTGTATCAATGTAAAATAGGTTAAAAAGACCTTTTGTTGAATAATGCGACCAAATATTAAATCTTATGAGAATATATCTCTCCACTCTCCAGCGCATGAAGGTAACACAATGCACTCTATCGTAAAAAACTCAACCAAAACAATAATTTTCCTATTTACACCAATTGCTAAGTATCAGTTAATGTAGGGTTAATACCACAAGCAAAATATTCAATTAGCTATCTGAACTTTAAATCAATAAATTTAGTAGCTAAACGTTGAAATTAATCAATTTAGTGTCTGAAAAATTTTTTCGTGCATATCAACGGTACCTTCGTCAAGTTCTTTCAGATACTTTCAAAATTCAGGTACTATTTTAATCAATTTTAAAGTCTAGGTACTTAATTACACATTTTGTCAAAGTTTAGATATTATTGGTGACATTAACCCTTTCATATAATATTTCACGCAACTATAACTTGTAAGAATTGTATAAAAGGACAAGTATGCAAAATCATTTCGATGATTTTATGGAATCATTCAATCTATCCTTTAATGGTTAAGATGGTTATTAAAATTAATAAAATAGAGATTTAAAATAAAATGATGGAATTGATAATCACATAAACTGACCCAGTAATAAAGGAGAAAAGTAGTAGGCCGTGATACATAAGTAGTAGAACCCGATTACATCGTAAAAACATAGTTACGTTATCTTATCTCTTTATTTACTTGAACTGGTATTTATTATTTATTTATCCTTAGTGGTTATGTTATTTGATTACTTTGATACATCAATAATTAAATGTGAATATGTGCAGCCGTAGTACCCTGTATTTCTCCAATTAAAACATGGTCATCATACTTTTACCAAACGAAATGTTTATTTTTTCCTTATTAGCATAGCCAAATTTTTATGATCACCCAATTTAAAACCATGGAACCAAGCCATAAATGTACATTATTAGGAATGGTGACTAGGTCCAGTCCAGTCCAATAAATAAGAAGTGGGTTGAGGGATTAATACTTAGTTAAATTAGAGGAGCTAATATACTCTAAAGCATGCTAACATCCAAAAATTGCTAGATAATGTTATAAATCATGGTCAAAATTTTAGTAAAGGTTTGGAAGTTATTTGCATTATCTAAAAAGTCATGTAGATATCAACATCATTTATTATAATCCAATAGCATTAACACTGGTTTTTAAGTTTTTTTTTTTCCTAAAAATCCAAGTGATAGTCGGCTAAAGTGTTACCCATAGCCTATAGGTCAAAATGTAAGAAGTTTAAGGACTCTATCTAAATCTCAATAATAGGTAAAGGGGCGTATTGTAATTAATCATAGCTTAGATTTTAAGAAGTATCCATTAAAGCCAAATATGGAACTTTAGAAGTTACCTTATCCAAGCAAACATATAGAACTTGATATATTATAACAAACATACTCCAAACAAGTACAAGTACAAGCACACAACAGGCAACACACAGCTGCTTGCATTGATCAAAATTGGTGTCACCTATGGAAGACAGATTGAAGTCCATCTTCCAATCACACAGCAAGCCATATATATTATTTGACAAACATATTCAAAACATTAAACACCACCAAAGTCCATATTATCAATGTTACCATCCATAAGTTTTATAAGCTTTCTCTCATTTGAAATGAGCATAATGATCAAACGGAGTCGTAGCTGCCTGATGATGAGACGACGGAGACGACGACGACGGGTCAGCATCATCATCATTTGCACCACCACCACCACCGTCACGATTATCCCTATAGTATCCTCCAGCATGCGGCGGCACACCGCTCGGGTCAAACACCCCCACAGGTTGGCCCATAGGGAACAATCCTGGTGGCAGCAGCGGATATCCACCGAACACTGGCGGCGGGAGACCAAAATCCACCGTGCGCTTCACAAACGGCTCTCCACGCAATGAAGAGCGTTCGCTCTCCATCTCCCTGTACCTGTTGAGAAAGAGTCAGTGGCTCAATGTAGTCATCAAACCCTAGTTTCCCCATTGCCCAAAGGATGTCCTCGCGGTTATCGTCTTCCGTTGCTCCCGCTGGCACCGGTCGTTGGCTTCCCCAGTGATGAAGCTGATGTACTCGGACACACACTCTTGGATTGTCTCCTTGGCGTCGTCGGAGATTTTTGCATGGGAGGGGAGGACCCGCCGCATGATACGGATGACGTTGGCGATAGGCATGTACTGGTCTTGTTCCCGAACCGGTCCCTTCGGGGTGCCTGTGCGGGAATAAGAACAGCTGAACCAATACGGGCTGGCAATTCATATTACCGGGTTTGGTGTTGGTGCTGAGGTTGATGGTAGTTGGTTGAGGGAAGCCTGGTAATAGAACCTGTGGTGATATATTTTCGCAAAAAATAAATTAATACATTTATCCAAAAAATGGTGTGAATTATCTTGAAAATTGTTGAAGAGCATTTAAGATAGGCAGAACTAATTAATAAATGATGATGCTAATACCTAGATTACAAGAATCCATAAAGTTTTTAAAATATTGTAAAAGTGATTGAATCAGTTCATAAATATATATATATATATATATATATACCTATATATTCAACTTTTATTTGGTCAAATATATCATACAAGGGATATAATATACATTTCAACATAAAAGAGAAAAAATTAAATATATATTTTTAATTATCAATACCCTTTGAGTTTTACTGATCCAAAAAGTTTTTTACAACCAACTTATAATTTTATTGGTTGTTATTTTCATCAATCTCCTAATAACAACTTATACTTTTCAGATAATTGACCTCGCTTATAAAAAAAATGTTTCAAAAGACAGTTGTCATGTAAAGTTATATATACACATACGCACACACTTCAAAAGAGAAACTAATATATCAAAACATAAACTAAATCATAATTATTTTAAGGTGTATAAAAAATTGTTGATAATCATAATTCATGCAGTACTGGGTTGGGTAAGAGAGAGGAAAGTTACACAGAAAATAATAATGTATCAAATGAATTGAAGTATCTTTCTTAATCAACTCCTATCATCTCATCAATAAATCATATAATTAATTATTTGACCAAATAAATATAGTAAAAAGCATTCATATCTGTAAGAAATTTTATAACATCTTTAATATGATACATCAATATTTTGAATCTTTCTAAAGACATTCACATGAGTTTCTTTATTTCTTTTTAAGTTTTTTATGGATCATAATTTATTTTTACACAATACATTTACTTTTACATAAATTAATAAAACATTCTAAAGAAACTCATTTTTGTGGTCCTTAACCTAGGAATGCATGTAAAAAAGATCGGATATAAATGCTCTAATTAATATATTAAGTATTTCAATAGTGTGATTATAGTAGATATGAATTTGAGCTATTAAATAATTAATGGATTACTATTGTTAAAAAATACGACAGAATGATAGAATTTTATATCTTTTTTATAATTGGGCTTTTAAGGTAAATAGGTTAATATAATAAAAATTCAACGATTAAATGATAAACTTTGCTATTATCTTGATAAAACATAGATCAAGTCACAAGCTTGTAATGCAATACATGAAAACGGGAGTTACATGCAGAAATACGGGACCCAAGAAGAAAAGAAAGACATTTGACCAATAAAAATTCAAAGGTCAACAGCCTTGTAAGTTATGCCATGCATTGCACTTAATTACTCACGAGACTTGGCCTTACTACACCCGACACCCGTCACCCGTTACAAAATGGGACTCAATAAAGAGCAAAAGGTTAAAAGTCCTTGCTTTTCCTCACTTGTCGTTCTCTGTTCCATGTGAGACATAACATCCAGGAAATAGGAGTAGCTAAGCATTGAAAATACATCAGCTTTGCATGTAAAATCCTTACATATAGATTGGGTCTATATAGATTTGATTGTAAATTGGAAGTAAAATATATGTCAATTGAGTATGTTACAGTTTTTTTATTTTTTATTTTATATTTTACTGTGTTTCAATTTGGTGATCTTGAGAATTAATTAAAAATATAAAAAATATATATACTATCAAAATTTATTGGATATTCAATTTTAAAGAAGATGTATATAATTTATTTATTCATCTATTTGGTACCATTTGGATAAAAGTTAATGCGTGAATGATGCTTGAACTTTATCAAAATATTCAATTAAGTATCTAAATTTTGAAATTGATCGAATTTACATATGGACTTTGAAATTGATCAATTTAATACATAAAAAAACTTTTTGTGCACGTCAACATTATTTCTATTATAAAGGATAAAACATCATATCGAATGATGGTGTTAACTAATTTATTGAATGTATTATTAGCGTGCATGAAACATTCTTTTAGGTATTGAATAGATTAATTTCAAAATTCAGGTATATAATTGCATATTTTGTCAAAGTTCATGTACATCATAAGAAATTTTCTATTGAGATAAAAATATTTTTGACAATTAGGATTTTGTCATAAATTATACTATCATTGTGATAAAAGGAGAATGTCTCATTTTAAACCTAAAAAATAAAAATAAAAAAAACTTGTGACAAAAAAAACCGTTTGTCAATGCATATAAAATTAATAAAAATTAATAACAAAAAGGGTTTCATCATGGTCTCTCATCATAAATTTTTCCAATTTTCTATTACTATGTTGTATTGTCATTATATCAATTTTTTTTTTTTTATACAAAATGTCATCATCACAATAAGTATAGTCATGATAAAGAATATTCTTACATCAATATACTTGTTATGAAAAGCTTATTGTTTCTAATAAACTGACAAACTAAATGACTAATAAATTTGTGACAAACTTAGCATTTATAAATATAAATCAATTTGTCAAAATAAGTCTTAATTCCTTGTATTGGTAGCATTTGCAATATTAACCATTTTATAACAAACACAACATCTAATTAAATAAATGTCAAAATGATAATAAGAAGGCAAACTGTCTGTTTGAATTTTTTTTCATTTTTCATCTATATCCAATCTGTATATGAATAATTAAGTTTCTATATTTTTTCCATGATAAAGACCCGACTTCATATAGACATCAAATAGATGTCAAACAAAAGAAAATTACACGAACAAAATGAATACATAAATGATACTGATAAAATAGTTTTTAAATTTTAAATATATTAAACAAGCAGATAAAAAATACATGCACATAAAAAATAAGATAAAATAAGACAATGCAAACAATTCTAATATTTATAACTAATATTTTATTATATATCGAGAACTTACCGGATAAAATATAGTTTATAGGGTTTAGTGTTTAGATTCAATTAATTTGTTGGGAAAAAAGGAAAAAAAAAAAAAAAACCCTCAGTGGCTGGCACATCGCATGTGGCAAATGAGTGATGGGATGCCAAGTTGGGAAGATAGGACCCCACTCAGAAAACACACCTTCAGATTCTCCGCCTAGACCTATGAAAGCTAAAAGTCAAATGTCATTTTATAATTGTTTTTTCTCAAATGAAACTTTGTTCTCTGTGTTTAAAATTGTTGGCATTTAAATAATGGAAACCATGGACATTTATATATTAGTGAAATTTAATATCTATCTAAATTATCTTATTTTTGTTCGTTTAACTGTAACATATGTTAAATCTTATTGTGATTGGATATAAGTAGAAAATTCAAAAAATTCAATAGAGTGGTCTCTATCTCTTTTCTTTATTATTTGTCTTTACAAAGAGAAACTAGTGTATCTTGAATGTAATTTCTTTCCATTTTATTTTATCTAATTTAGGTAATTATATAGTTCTAATAACCAAAAATATAAAGTTAGGAAGAAAAATTTTATGGTTCTCTTCGTATTTTTGCAAACCGACTTGTAAATTATTGAATAACTCAAACTTATGTCAAACAATGATCACATCATTTTAAATAATTATTATTTTAAACCCTATAATTATTTGAAGACCAAATGTAATATTTAATACCTAAATTTTGTTGCAATTAAATTCTTAAAGTTTAATAGTGTCTATTTATTATCTAAACTTTATCAATTTTTACAATTAACTATTTAAACTTTGTGAAATTTTGCAAATAGATTTATAAACTTTAGTTATTTTTGTAATCAATCACCCCACTTAGATATTATAAAGGAATTTGCAAAAAGTATAAAATAATAAATTAGTACTTTTAAGTCTTGAATAATTAATTACAGATGTTTAGATAGTTAATTATAGATAAAGTTTAGATACTAAATGTAACATTTACTCTTAATTTAATGATCGGAGAATGGTTTGAATCGTGAAGAGAATTCCGGAAATTCTCAACTTTACACTCAAATGAAATGCATCACCTTGTGCAGGTTTTAATTTAATTATATAAGGGGAGGAAGTTGAGGGTTTAGAATAAGCCATACACGTCTCTATCTATATTATTAAAATGGTTGGAGTCATTTCCGTGTCGTACCATTTTCATAATAAATTGCATATATGATAATTTATATTATTATGTAGATAGCTATTAAAAGTTTAGATGCAATCGAAATGATATATGCTAATCCTATTTCACAAGAAGGATAGTTACGTTACAGTTTCTTTCTTGCTATCCATTAAGCAACTTTAATTTAGGGCAAGAGATATACGATTACACCCATGTACTTGCATAAAATACGATTCAATCCAATCAGAAATATTCTAATAAAATATATTTATAATTAATTTTATAGCTGGATATGTTTGTCCTCATTAAAACTGTAAATAATAAAAAAAAACCCTTAAAGATTAGATTATACATTAAAAAAAACTTAACTAGGGATGTTTATTAAAAATATGATCTATTTCTATACATTAGTGGAAATAGACAAAAAAAATCTCATATACTCATTAAGCTCTATTTCGATTCGGATTGATGCTTGATAAGCTTGAGTTTGACTCCATTAAACTCTATTATTCCTATAAAAATCAATTAAACTAAAAAATAAGTTGGGATTTAGTCTAAAAATAATTTTGTTTAGGCACTAAACCCATTAGTCGTTGATCCGTTGAAGTGTGTCTTGAAACCATTGGGAGCATGGGCCATGTACTAGATTCGTGATGACTCATCCATTAACTTTTTTTTTTTTTTAGGTTAAGCTTTAAAAAATTCAAAAGAAATAAAGTTTAGTTTAAAATAAGATAAATTTAAAATTTAAAATATAAAATTAAGTCTAAAAGTATTGTACTTTTTAGCTCATTTTCATAAAGAGCTTCTTTAAATAATTATTAAGGATGTAGAATTATAAAAAATCAAAAGATATTATACAGAAGGTTAATAGGTAAAAATTAGTCCATGCTATTAATGAATGGGGTTTTCCTTTTATTAGTAGTTTATACAAATCAAACCAAATGATATATAGTTATTTTTTTGTACTATATATATATATTAACAATACAATAAATGCTATGAAAAAAAAATTAAGTTTTACAATATACAAGAAAATATTTTAAATATTAAATGTTATTTATTTTGTTTTTATTCTTATATTTATTGTGGATGGACCTCTTTTGACTTGTTGGATCCAGGGTTTCAAGTTTCAACTAGAGATCCAATTTACACTCATGGAACCATCAATCATGACTATGTCGAAACTAACCTTCGTAGGGTAATACCTATCGGTATTTTTATTAAGGTCTACTCAAACGGGGGTTACTAATGACGTATGCAAAGATGGATAACGAAGATGATCCCCAACTTTAATTTCTATATTAATCTAAAAATTTTAAGTTGCTCCTAAAGGATTGCATTCTTATCTTATCTAACGCTGAAACTGGCAAATCCTAATTGTATATCTGTTTGTTTTGGCTTTTTCCTGCAGATACAGACACTTTTTTAAACTTTTTTCTAATAAATTATTTATCAAGAAATAGATATAGATAAAGAAAAGTTGACAGTTCTCATCAAAAGATCAAATAGAACAAATATAGATAAAATTTAGATGTAAATCGGATATATTTTGCAGATATCATTTTAAAAAAGATACAGATACAGATGAAAAACAGACAATCCAAAACATTTTCTTTTCTTTTTCGAAGTTTCACTTAAATCCGACTCGATTATAGCTGGTGGGCATGTCTAAACTGAAAACTATTAGATTTAAAAATGTTTTCTTTTAAATATTTTTAATAGCTTGTGGGCATATACACACACACACATAAGTTGCAATTTACATCATATGTTATATTAGGCCTGAAAATAACGTATAGATGATTGATAATTCTAGAGAACATACAGTGGTCTGTGGCAATGTTACTCATTATTTTAAATCAACCAATGCCACTATAATACCTGTTAAAAAAACCTTTGTAATTACTGATGTTAATCAAAAGTCACTTAAAAAATGAGCTAAATACATCTCTAGTGATACAAACAATAAAAATGAAGAATCTTTCATCCAAAAATAAAATCCAATGTAAAAATTTCATCAAATTATTAACACAAGTGGAAAATGCATAAGGAGAAATTGCAAAAACATCCATAAGGTGATTACGTGTAGGTACAACCCTAAACTTGTAAACTTTATTTTCATTCCTTATGATCTGTAAAATAGTTTATGTAACTCTATGTTATAATTATTTACAATTCTTTTACCCAAAGTTTATGGTTTTCATTGACAATTTGAAGTATGTATGTGTTATGCAAATATGACATCATGCTTTAAGGGTTTAGAAGTGTATTCGCATCATAGAACAGTTTAGAGTGTATTACAATGATCATGATACATAAACTCTATTTGTGTATGATGAAATAATAAATTGAAGGAAAAAGAGAGAATCTTTTCATTTCTAAGCTTACCAGAAGACGGAGGGCTAGATTTTGCATGTCGGCGAAAGCATTTGTTAAAGAAATTGAGGCTACTTCCAGGTTCCATGCTCACCTCCACTCTCCCTCTCTAAGAAATATTAATATTTGAAGAGTAGCACTTAATTGGTACAATTTATAATAGAACAATGAAGATGGGCTTCCTTGAAGAAGAACCCCTTAATACTAGTAGAATGAATTTTCTTTTTTCTTCAATAAAATTATTTGTCTATTTTTAAGTAGGGAAGAATAATAAACTTAATCCAAAGATATATAAAATGGCCAATTAACCCTAAATTTTTTTTAAATTTAATATTGGATTTTCTTCCATTAATGCATAACATTTGAATGCATTTGATGCATCTAAAATAGGTATATATCAAGTGATTAAAAGTTTGCAAATAAGTATGTTGCATTATATGGTATGTACATATCTTGAAAACCATAACGGTTCATTACAATCAGCTTACCCACAGAGTTATAATTCAAGGTATTGTTTTGGCCATGATTCCATTTAGTTTCATAGAAATCGTTTTGAATGTTAATTAATACAATTATGACCCATTAACAACTTCATTATGGATTTCTCCACCCATATGAGCTGCAATATGCTTTTAAAAACTTGTATCCACAACGCAAATGGTATTGGTGCCTAACTAATAGCAGCATAATTCCAAAAACATGTTGCACAAGCAATATAACCCACCTATCTAGATTTTTCCTCTACCTCAATGTTAAGTACAAACAGCATTCAACATTAAATTATAGCTGGATAAAATTTAGTTCACTTCTCTAATCTTAATAGATAAGTAGATAACATGATAGAATTATTACTTATTTATAGTTACTAAAAGATATCTCTTAGGATCTTTTCTCCAAAAATTCTTTTAGAAATATTTATTTTCATTTGAAAGATTTGTATCAAATTAGTTTAAACTAATTTTAAGAGCAACTCTAATGTTTAGGGTATGTTAACTATAGTTTAAGGCCAACAAAAGTTTTGGCATGGAGTAAAACATGATTTAATTGAATATATGGGAGGAGGGGGGAGGGCTAATTATTCATCATATGAGGATCAAATGAAGTTAGTGGCTGGATGGTTGGTAAAATGGCTAACCAAGGGATAAGGTGGTTAAATAAGGTTAGGTGGTCAATTGGCTCAACTTCTTTAGTTTGACTTGTCTTGCTTTTATTGTTTCTCCACTTTTTGCCTTAATTTGTCTAAGCTTCGATTAAAGATCCTAGAGGCTCTTCTTCTATATACTTTTAAGGCTTTGAATTGTTTTAATCTCGTTTTAGTTAACTTGCAAAAATAAGACTTCACTATTTCTAACAAATGATCTTAATTTTAATTATATTAATTAATCTCAAAATAATTATGTTGGCCGACTATCTCATTATTACCAAGCTTCGATCAACAGTGTGGGACAAATTTGATCAATTTTTTCTCTATGGATTGCTAATGATTAGGATGGAACATGGACATGTAGTCCTATCATGCATTCTATTTAGGATAGACACATTAATATGATTGCCATAATGGGTAGATTTAACCAAGTTCTCCCATTATTTGGATTGACACAAGGTTATATTTAGAACACTATTGTTATTCCTTATATCGTATTGGCTTAGAATTCGATTATCTTTAGTTTAAAGTGTGTTAACTAGCAATCGATTAGTGTGCTTTATTGCCATTTTTAGATCACCAAGAAAGTATATGTTGGAAACATATTTCAAAGATGTCAAATATAATGTTTTTTTTTTTTAAGGACACTTCATCCTTTGAATTGGACAAAGACATCATTGGGATGGGACTTGGTCTAATACTTTGGCAAAGCATTATTAAGATGGGACTCAACTTGGTTTGTCCTATATTCAAATAATGGGTTTTTGAGTTTTCATCAATCTTTCTTTCAACCTTGAAGGAAAGTTTGATTTAAAGAAGGGAAGAAAATTGTTACAACATATGGCAAAAGAATCAACTCAGAGCAACATAAGTTGAGCAACAAAAATCTAGGATTGAAAGAAATATGTTTATAACAAATAGCGAGTTATTGTAACAATAGTATTGTCAGAAGTTACAAGAAAAGCTACTATTGAAAGCTATAAATCTTATTTAATCAAACTATAAATAGCACAAATATAGGAAACAATTAAAGAAGGGAAAATGTTCAATTTAGTATCTAAACTTTGATAAAAAGGTTAATTAGGTACCCGAAGTTTAAAAAGTTCAATTCCATACCCAATTAAACTTTAGTATCCCTAAACACTACCTCACCCAATCGCTATTTAACACGTGTCCATTACTTTAAGAGATAATAAAATAGTTAAGTAGGGTTTAGGAGTATGGAAAGTTTAATTAGATATGAAATTTGACTTTTTGAAGTTCAGGTAACTAATTGACTTTTACCAAATTAGGCATTATCCCATTAAAGAAAAAGGTAACAAGTTACAATACATGAAGTAAATCTCTATCTCCTTTCTCTTTACTTTCATCGGGTATGACTCTTTAACGGCTTTAATCAATGTAAATATACCTTGCATACATGAGGAATTAGCAATAAGGTTAGAAATATGTACAGATTTAAGAATAATATTAACAAATACAAGTGAATAGAGAGCTAGGGTTTGCAAATTAACTTTGACTTTGAGGCTATACTAGAGAGTTGTTGGAGAGAAATAGAGTAGATTAATTATCATCTTGTCTTAAGGTTAATAGACTATTGGGAGCTTCAAATTGGGTTATGATCTGAAGGATATTAGGCCAAGAAATATTGGATAGAGCCTCACTAGTATCTTATGTCAAGTTTAGTTATATATTAATCGATTCTTATTAGCCACCATTGTCTATCTTTTAACCATTTAACCATGACCAATATCCACATTTGGAATAGAGCGACAAAACAAAATAGAGTTCTTTTTCTTTTTTTTTTTTCATTTTTTGGAAAAGCATTTTAAGGAATGTGATGAAATAAAATTTTAAGTATATGTACAAAATTTATTAATTTAAAGATACACAATATGGTTTTGATTTTGTAAATATTAAAGAATTTGATATTTACATAAGAAATTAATGCTAGATAAAATTTTATATCATCTCACCCAGTTAAGATGTTATGTGTTTGAAGTATGAAGAATTAAATGAATAAAAAAAAAAGAATAAAACTGATGCACCTTAAAACCCTTGTAATGCTAATCAGGTGTTCTTTTATTGCACCTGCATTAATTTAGTCAAAATTTGACATTAAATTTTGCACCCACCCAAACTTAAAATGATCAATTTGATACTTAATCAATCTTTTATTTTTTACTCTTTACAAACTTCTTAATACCGTTAGAATAATTTGCAAAACTTAGGAGAGATAGTCTATATTTACATTTTATTACCTCTCCTAATGATGTTTAGTTCTAATAGGTTGTTTTTTCTACATCAGCTAACATAACAAACAATTGTAAAGTAGTTAAAATGACCATCAAAATAACCATAGAAAATTTGATATGGTACTAACTTGGCTAATTCAAAGTTTATATATCAAATTGATTTTTTTTTTAAATTAAAGCATTGATTTAACATTTTCCTCAATTTAATAGATCTTTTATATTAATTAATGGACAACTAATTCAGAAATCTTCAGCCTGAAAAAAGATAAAGAATTAAATAAAATATGTCTTCATTATGATTGGAACTAAATTGGTCCCCAAAAGAGTTAAAAGTTTTGGCAAACAGGAGGGTTCATTCAACTTGAGACTAGCCCAATGGGCTTAACCATGGAAAATCGAACGAGAAATTATAAATTCTAATTTGGAATTTTGGACCAGACACTAAGCCCACCAGCCACCACTACGGACCTGCCATATCTACAACCCCGTCAATTACACCACCGGCTCTGAACTCACCTTCACCGTCGGACCTACCATAGCTACTAGACCACCACCGGTCCACTATCATGGCCAAACCCATCTATCGCTGAAGCAAAAAATTGTCCTATGCAATTGCTTTTATATTGTATGTATGTATGTTTTCTCTTATAATGTTTAGATCATATTATACTTTACTTATTGTGATATACTCAAATAAATGGAAAAGAAATTTATTCATCGATACAATTTTTATGAATTTGTCTAACCACATATTGATAGGGATTAGGGTCGTAAATGAGCCAAACTGCTCGTGAGCTACTTGAGTTTGACTTATTTTAGATATAATAGGCACCATTTTTGGAACTGAATCAAACCGAAACCACAAATTTTGGGTTTTGAAAATGAGGAACTGGAACCATCTCTCATGGTTCTAGTCTATTTCTACGAAATCACCTTCTTTTAAGTAAAAATAAATAATTTTTAATTTTTAATAAAATAAATTTTTAACTCAAAATAATTAGTTATTTGGTCTAAAAGTGTTAAATTATTTAACTAGAATTTAAAAAAATTATTAAAATGTTATTTATTTATATGCAAACACAATTAATATCAATTGTGGTTAGTAATATGAGATCACAAAATATTCTAGAAGATAGAAAGAAAATTACAATATAAAAACTAATATCGCCTTATTAAGGAAATGAATTTTGCTTTTATATAAACTAAATAATATATGGTTTTAAGTTACGTTTATTTGTGTTGTTGATAATAACACATTAAATATTATAAATATGTAATAAATTTTGATATTCACACAAAATAGTGTAAATACTAATAATTATATATTTAATATAATTTTTATACTTTTTTTCTTTAAATTTTTTTCCAGTGGAATTGACTCTACTCGGTTTTAGGAGTAGAACGGCCTAAGAATTAGAAAACTGGTGGTTCCTTAACTAGTTCTAGAATTACCAAATATCTAATTCCGATTTAAAAACTGCTAGTGATAGTTCTAGTTCGGAACTACCAGTGACGGTTTCAATTCGGAATTGCCAGTGATGTTTCTAGTTCGAATCTGAACCATGTCTATGTCTAGTTTTAGGTTTAACTCGGTTTAAGCTCGATTAATAAAAGATCTAAACTCGAACTTGTAATAAAGTTTGTTTATCTAAACGAGCTGAGTCTAAACGAAGGTTCACAAGTCGACTTGTAAATAGGCGCGTGAACAAGCCCGTTAACAAGTTTATGAGTTTTATATTTATGATATATTAATATATAATAAAAACAACAAAACTAATTGTTATTTATATATGTGTATATATTTGTTGACTCATATATATATATATATATTGTTTCTATGTTAAAAAAAATGGAAAATAGACTATCTAAATAATACGAGCTCAAGCTTAAATTTCAGTTCAATAAAAGCTGGGTAGGCTCGATAAAAAAGTCAGCTTGGCTCAAGTTGAAGTAAAACCTGTTTAGGCTTGGTAAAAAGCTCAACTCGATCTCAATAATTAATTCAAGCTTTCAAAGGCTCAACTTAACTTAGCTTGTTTGTAACCCAAATAAGAATTATAAGGTAGATAATTTTAGAATAGACATCCCCACAAGGCAGCTTCTATTTGCGACCCACCCCTCCTTAAACTAGCAAGTTCCAAACCTGGATCCTGCCTAGTCTAATTGAGTTTGAACTAGTATAGGACTTGTTGGGTCTCCAATGGATCCATCAGGTTCGGGAGAAAAAAAATTAAAAAGATATAAATAAATTAAAAATAAAAAAAATGCAAAAATTTTTAAAAAGCAAATAACATTAAATGTTTATTAAAAAAAATGGATGAGTAGACCTAGATTGTACGAGGCCAAAACCTAACAGCTCTATGATGCAAGACCTACCCTACCCTATCTAGGGTAATTCTAGGTCTGAAATTTCTACCTCATACTAGAATTGACTCGTGGAAATGTCTAATGCAGAGTTCCAATTGTTACAATTATATATAGAAACAAGGTGAAATTCATGTCTACAGTTATTTAAAAAAATTAATAAAATGTTAATTATGTAAAAATAATTCCACAATTTCTATCATATTATCATATTTATTACATGCAATACTACATTTTTAATGTATGTCGCTTATATTAAATGTAATATAGCTAGAGATAAGCGAGTAAACCTAATCTACAAGGTATCTACCCAAATCATACTTGACTAGATAAGATATAGGTAGGTATCAAGGATCACAGGATAGGTATGAGTACATATTTTCAATGATCTGCTCTAATAGGAAGATATGCATATGAAATTTTCATATCTTGTATCCACCCGAAACATATACTTTAGCGTAGAGGATACAGGTTCAAAGATATCATATATCAACCCTGTTAAATATTATAAAATAATGTTCATATATAAGAAACAAATAATAATACTCTATTTTTTATTTTCCGTTCACTTTTACTCTATTATCATTTATTGACTACCTTCCAAAATTTTTTATTATAAAAGGATTTGTAATATTTTGTTTTGTAAGTTTTTTTTTTTTTTAAAGAATCATGGTTATATATACATACCTGAACCCTCAAATTATATAGAACTATTTATCTTTAAACATCAATTAATATAGAAATAGCTTCAAAGTCTTTAATATTAGAATTTGCTTCAAATTCTATAATTTTGTTTAATATCACCTAAACTGGTTCCATAGGTATTTGATGTAGATTTCAATTTTCAAGTATAAACAGATTCTATTTATCATAGAATTTGTGATATTAACAAATTACTTTTTTAATTTCTTTTCCACATTATTTAGAGTAAATATATGAAAAATGGATAGATTTACATATTATATGAAATTATATTAAAGACTATAAATTTAAAGCTTAAGAAAGAAAAGAAAAAAGACTACAGGTTCCATAAGATAAGTTTTACAAGGTACAAATTAGGTATATGATACCATAAGATAGGATCTCGATATGTTGGGCAAAGTATGAGCGGTGCTTACCAGAGTGTGTTTCATATCCGATCTATCCATTCTCTACCCACCCACCCTAAGATATAGCTATATCGTATTTAATACATAATGTGACACTAAGATATTATTTTAGTGATTGCTTTATATCTAATTGATATTTGCGTAATTTTCTTAGCACATCTCTACATAAACAATTAATAATTCTTATTTAAAATCCGTATTTAATTGATATTTGTGTAATTTTCATAGCTCACACATGCGATTGATCAATCAAAACAGCTGTTGCCAAAACAAGGGACTGCAGGAAATATAATTCAAATTTTTTACTACTGTAAACAAAATTTTGAATTTTAACCAGTCAATCCAATCCTTTCTTTGTTTTGAATACTTTTGCTTACAAATTCCTGCATTTGGCAAAATAGTTAAGAACACCACAAAGTAAACTAATCTTAACTAGAATATATATCTTATAATAAGATGGATTATACTGCTAAAAAGTAGCCAGTCCATTCATGGCCATATTGCTTGTCACCCAAGAAAGGAAAACAGGGTGACACGGGCTGTATCTTAGGCAAAATCCTACCGTGCAGATGATGAATCCAGAGAACCATGCCTGGAAATTCAGTATGATCCTAAAATACTAAATTCTTGAGCAGCCTGAGTGAAGTACCAAACAAAAACCACCCAGTCTCTCTATACGTTGGGGTATGTAGCCATGACCAGAAAAAGGTAAAACATAATCACACATACTTGGGAGCTGCAGCAGCTGTGCCTAATTGTTGGAGGGGGTAGATTTATGCTTGTATCCTTTGGACTGCTTCCGTGATCTTGCAGTACCATTTAAAGCCCCTTTTCGCTTCTTCGGATTACCATTTTCTATGGCTTGATTAGCAGTGTCTTCTGAATCTATGTTGTACTTAACCATGTTAGTTACAATGGCATAGTCAGTGGTCTCACTATTTGAATTTAAGTCAGCTCTCTCCTCGATGACAGCGTTTGTCCCACAGCGTGATTCTTGTATGGTGGTATGGTTTAGCCCTTGAATGACCACATCCCTATCAGGCTTATAGGAAGTACTGGAAGGCTGGATGGCAAAAAGGTTAGACCTTGTTAACATAACCGGCTATAAATAAATCAATAGACTATTTAATGACTAATTTTTGATGAAGCAGCTCTATAGCATTTATTGATGGAGGAAGACAATGGTGACTATGGAAACTAAAATAGCATAAACTGCATTGATGATCCTACATTTGCAAAGCGAAAACCTCACTGCAGATAGCCCCTCAGCATACTCACCTTGGGATCAAAAGCAATATTAATCTCGGTGCTTAGACAACCACAGCCATCTGCAAGATGCAATTTCACCAACATGCAAAAAGCTCTAGAGCTCTCAGTCCTCCTGCATGTAGTCATACAACATGCAGATTGCTACAAGGATTCTAAACCAATAGTTGCATGCTGTTGATGTGTTGCTAATAAATAGAAAAATCCCATCAATTTGTATTTGGTCGAAAATGTTTTCTGAAATTTTTCCATATTTGATATAACAAAACTTTAAAATTTCAAATATAATAGTAGTAAACTAATCAGCAACCTCTCAGGTAAATACGGCTATATTTGACCAGTCTAGGAAATGCCCTCACAGAAACAAACCCACCCTGATGAAACAACATCTTATATTGAAAGAAAATAAGGAATCATGACCTTGTATTATATTACACACAAGTCATACCTTTTAAGCCGAAATGGCTGCTCAGAAAGTGTAGCAGCCTTATAATTCTCTTGGTCCAAGAAGGAGATCTGGAATTGAAAGGAACACTAATCAGCGTTCACAACAAAAAAGCAACAATTTGAACCATTCCACAATAATGAAACTCCATATTGAGAAGATCTGTCCCAACTCTCTTGAAAGCACACAAAAGAATATTCTAAATGAGATTGCTGCTGCAGTGATGTCACCTCAACAGTTTTAATAAAAGGCAGTGAAGCTTTCTGTCCATGCACACTTGCCACTTGTAGAGTCCAGTTCACAAATTTTCCATCTATGTCAATAAAAAAACGGTGAGCACAAAAATACTAGAAAGCGCATGGTCCAATATGGACTTATTCTTCTGCCAACAATGCTCCAAAAACAAAGAACTGCTTGCTTAAAAATTGTTGAAAGGAGTAATTTTTTCAAAAGTAGCTTGCAATGAAGCATGAAATGACTTCCACTATTGTAGCATGAAGTGCATCGTATCAACAAGAGGGTGAAGAAGCTCAATTGCCCGTTTATCAAAGACAAATAAACCTCACTCAGCCTAGTGTGACTGTCAAAGTAGGAGTGCCAATTGAGATTATCTTTCTTGAAAGATGCAATGGACTAATAAAAGAAAGAAACATGGAACATATATATATTATTAATGGATGAGATTAGAATATTATTCTTCAAACTGATAGCTTATGTGCTGCTTAGTTCATCAAATAATGAGGTGCCCACGGCTAGGACAGGTATGGTCCCAGTTGGAAGCAATATAACCCTTCTAATTAAGACTCTGATTACAAAGTAGGAATTCTGAGAGATACCTATGCTCAAACTCTTAGTACAGATGACCCTCAAATAATCAATCCTGACAAATGGAGCAATCTTCAGATTCAATGACTTCATGACACCTGCGATGACCTGTGGTTCATATTACTCCAGAATTTGTAGCAAGGTCCAACCAAAGCCATCTCCCATCACATGACATAGATGGAGAAAAAAAGATTTTTGCAAAAATCCTTTTTTATCATTGATTCTTTGATCACTTTGTAGAAGAAGCAACCAATGAAGAGTTGAAAAAGGCTTAGGATGCAAGTGCTAGTATATGAGAAAAAAGTGGGTACCCTGCACCTCATCCAAGCATACTAAGAATAAAGGCATGACATGGTATGGCATGCAATGTAGCCAGTTTAAGCCTCACTAATCATAATAAACACAATAATGTCAGTGAAGCATGTCATACCTCATCTACAAGACCTCGAATGATCAAAGATGCATGTTTGTCCTTTGGGGTTTTCTGCACATATGAATCATACAAGTTTCAATTGATGGGTTAAGGGGGACAACAAATACACAAATAGGAAATGAAAGAATGCACTTCAAAGGACTAAGAATGCCTTGTCAATGTAATAGAAGTAATTTACAACAAAACAAGCTTCCGGTGGTTGTGTCTTATTGCTGTGCATGAATCTAACTAGAGAAAGTTCAATTTCAAAAAGTTCCATTGCATTTGATACAACAGAACTACATTCCTTGTTGTGTGGCCAAAAGAGTTCAACAGCTTACTTTAATCCAGGAGTAAATCCTACCCCTTTTAAACAGTTACCTTCATAACACAGTTGTCAAGCAGAAAGGTAACATTAGTTACAAGAAATTAAATTCGTATTAAAGAACAAAACAGCAGCCCAGAAATTTTGGGAGTATAGCATACTGTTTAATAGAATATTTGTTGACAAAATATGCTACTACGCTATTCCTATGTATACGTGAAAGTCACATCTAGGTTGTGATATATGATAGCCTGACATAATAACTCCACCAATTGCCCCACAGATAACTAAAACCCGGAAGTTCAAACCAGTTAAAGGTCGTCTGGTTAAAAATTTCCACTCACTGCACATGTCTTTCCTATAATAGCCTAATTACACTTGGCTACAAATGCCATAGCCCTTTTTACTAAGTAACTAAGCTTTTGTTTAACAAGAACTACTTGAGTAAACCGACCCTTTATGTAAGAGCCACTGAAAGGAGTGGATCACCCCATTTCTTAATCAAACTATTCTCAGGAGGGAAAGAATTTCCACACAAAATTTTCTTCCATCAATTAGACATAATTAGGCAGGGCTAAAATTAACCTAAAAATAAGACTAAATTAACTATTCAGCAAAGGATAATAAAATTAAAAAGGTTTTAAAGTAATGTGCAAAGAAAGATTAATCATCTGACATTAAGGAAACAGTATTTTTTTTTTTCCCCTGTCACCTGAAGATTTACTATGACAATTTTCCCCCTACGACGCAAAGACCTCATTGGCAGATTGCATGCTGGTGTAATCTGCAAACTGCATAAAGTGGCCTTATTTAGGACTGACAAAATGACAGTAAGAAATGAAGAAAAGCAAAGATTAAGACAACAAATATAAAGTTATAAGTACATTGCTATCAACCAGAGAATAACTGCAGTTCTTTTGCCATAAAAATGTTTGCTAGATCTCAAATGAAGCTTGACTTAGCTGACAAAGCCATACTCAAATAGGGAACATATACCAAGCCCATTTTTTCATAGATATAGCGTCTTCAAAGTTCAATCAATTAACAAATAGCAACATGTAGCAATGTGACAAAACCTACCATACCTTACTATGTCTGATGACTTGTACGTCTGTCCTAAAGTCATTCATCTCATAAGATCAGCATATGCAAAATTTAAACCTCAAAAGTTTCATGATTTTCCTTTCCCCTGATAAGCTAACTCCCTAATATATCATCATTATTATCACATATCAAACAGAAAACCTAGAAGTATTCCTTTAGCATATTACATCAAACAAGCTCGTTCTTGGTTGGAACAAGATGGATTTCACATTCAATCAACTCTGATTCTGAAATGATAGCCTACACATAACACAAATATAAATATAAAACCAAATATATTGAAAATGCTTTTATCTACCGTTTCCCATAGATGATAGGGCAGGGAAGGGGATACGAAATCCCCTCTCACTGTGTTGCATCATAGTGCCAGTACCACTTATCTTAGAGCCCATTTGTATGTCAAACACTCTTTTTCTTTATCGGCAAACCTCTATACAATGAGGGAATACCAGCCCTAAAGTTTGTTACATAAATACTGAACATACTATTTCCTTCTAAGTCTCTTTTCACGAATCCATGAAAAATTAAAGCCATCTTTATTGAAAGATTGGTTGCACCTTTTCCTATTATCAATATACTGAGCACCTGTTTCTGATTTTGACTTCTTTATATTCTGAAGATTGCACTCAATATTGTCCTTATCTGCTACCCAGGTCCTAGGAAGAAAATGACATCATCTTCATAATATATAATCATACATGTTATAATGTGTTTTCAAATCACACACATCAATGTATCTTTTTAAAACATACATGTTAGTACTCTGATTGTCCTATCAGTATATACGGCGCAAACTAATTGCTTTTTTCAGAAGTTTAGGATTCCACAGTAAGGCTAGATCATCTCTCTGCTATCAAGTTTTACAGTCAAGTCTTCTATCTTTCTTGAAGAAATCGATAGCAAAATGAACATGTTAGAATAACTAACTGTATTAGTGTAAAGGTATTTTTGTATTTTCACATTGATAACATATAATAAAATATCATGATGGGGTTTGATTAACTCCAACACATTCTACCGAATTAACATGGTATCAGAGCAAGAATAACCATAATCCACCACCATATCGTCTAAAATACACCACTGCTACCGTACACAAACCCTATCAGGACCAAAGCCGTGATTTTCAGTCAAAGTACCAACCCTTTGACCAACGACTAAGAAAGTGCGATCTCCCCCCCTTTTTTCTTCCTTTTTCCATGTTTCCTTTTGTTGGCCTTTTGAATTGCAAGGCTAGCTTGAGGTTTTCTTGAGGATAGAGAGCAGGTACTCGTTGTATAATAATTTATCAGAATCACAAACAAAATAAGATAAAGAAATGAAATTCTAGGAAACTCAGGATTGCAAAATGTTCCTGTAATGGTTGAGGAAGTTTTGTTTGCAAAAGCAAAAGATGTGGCTACTATATGGCCTTTTAGGATGTCATATTCTTCTAGTGCAGATCTGTCGGGATAGTGGGTGTTGAGACTCTTGTACAAGTGAAGTAGTCTCACTCTTATAATCTCCTCTTTCTTGAAACCAAGGGAAAGCTTTGGCAAAGTAATGGAATTGCAAGTGAAGTAGAGATAAAGTAGTTGAAGATTAAAAATAGTGTCTACATTGAGATTTAGAGAAAATGGACATACCCAAACACATAGATTTCCATGGCAATGAAACCTAATCATGTACAATCACTTTATTAAAGAAAGAATATGATAGACTCCTATGGTTTCAATATGTTTTGCAATCATCTACTTCTCTACTTTTAGCCTAGTCCGGTAATCCTACTATTTGTCTCGTTCAAGGTTCTCCAAAGTCTTGGGTAGTTGAATCAGATGCCACTGATCATATGTCAAGTACACTTTATTGTTTTTCCCAAATTACACACTCCTTTACTTTATCAAATGTCACTCTTGCCTATGGATCCACTTCACTTATAAGCGGGATTGGCATTGCCACATCTATCACATCATTTCCCTTAAATCAATTTTATATATACCCTAATTGCCTTTTAATTTACTATCTATTAGTAAGCTCACCACCTCCTATAATTGCTCCATTACTTTCTTTCCTTCTTCTTTTGTAACACAGGATTTGAAAACGGGAAAGATGATTAGGGGAGGACATAAGCAAGGTGAGATATACTACATGGATTTATCACCCCCTGCTATTGCTTGCTCTATTATTCAACTAGACCCTATGCAAATGTATTGTCGTTTTGGTCATCCGCCTTTAAAAATACTTCGTATGATGTGTCCTAGTCTATAGTCTTGTCCCACCAGTCCTGTCGATTACATAAATAGAGTCATGCTTCGTTCAATCCAAAAGTCAACAAACGGGCTACTGCTCCTTGTATTTGGTTTACTCTAATGTACGGGGACCTACTCGTATTACTTATCATTTAAGTTTTAGATACTTTATCATATTTATTTATGGAAAGTTAGGGATGACATGGATGTATTTAATGAAGAGTCGTTTTGGGTTATTTGATATCTTTTATGCATTTTATTCTAAAATTCAAAATCAGCTTAATTCCTCTATTCGTGTGTTTTCAACTTATAATGCTAAGGAATATATGACTAATTCATTCCAATCATATATGAAAAAGCATGGTATTGTTCATCAAACCTCATGTACTTATACTCCATAACAAAATGAAATTGTTAAGCGTAAAAATCATTCTCATTGAGATTACAAGGGCACTATTGATTCATATGAATGTGCTTAAACATTTTTGGGCTGATACAATTCTCATTGCATGCTTCCTCATTGACATAATGCCCTCTACAGTGCATGACAATGTCGTTTTGCATCTTCTTCTCCTTAATCAACCATTGTTTCCTTTGCTTCCTTATGTCTTTAATTGTTTTGTGTTTTGTTCATTAGTTATCTCTAAGTTCCGACAAAACTGATCCTCGATCAATTCATTGCAAATTCCTTGGCTACTCTCCTAGTCAAAAGGGGTACTGTTGTTATTCACCCGAACATAATAAGTTTTATGTTGTTATAGAATAAATGTAATAACACATCCTATATTTATAAGCTAAAGTTTTTAGAGGAAATAATTATGGTACTAACTTTAATATGGTATCAGAATATAATGTCAAAAGTTCGTATCCCTACCTACTCATTATAACCCTTATAAAAATTAAGCCTTTTACTTGATGGGCCTTAGTCAAAATTAAACTCCCAGCTCACAAGTGAGGCGAAGTGTTATTAAATAAATATAATAACACACACCATATTTACAAGCTTAAGTTTTTAAAAAAGATGATTGTGGTACTAATCTTAATAGTACAGATGTGTCTTTCTTTAAGTTAACTCCATATTTTTTCATACTGTCTCCATCTACTAAGGATGATGTGCCTATGTCATCTTTTTACGATTCACTTTTAGTTGATCAAGGTACTTCTACAACTTTGCCACTTTCACAGGGATTCTCCCATCTTAACTAGCTAAATATGCAGGATTATGTTCGTCTAGCCCACAAGACTCTACATATCCACCATATTCTCCATCAAACTCAAATCCTCCTTCATCTGATCATGATCTCCCCATTGCATTGAGAAAGAGTAAGCGATATATCAATCATTTTATTCCCCATCCACTTTCAAATGTCATTGCATAATTTTTTCTTTCACCTTTTTATGCTTCCGTTATTGCATCATTATATGCTATTTCTATTCCAATTTCTATTGTAGAAGCTTTAGCTCATCGAAATTGGCTTGCCACTATGCAAAAAGACATTTTTGCTCTTTATCATAATAACACGTAGGATTTGTGCCTTTTCTTAATGGTAAATCCACAATTGGATGCTGGTGGGTATTTTCAGTGAAAGTCTTACCTAATGGTACCATCAATCGATCGAAGGCTTGTTTAGTTAGTAAAGACTACACTCAAATATATGGTGTTGATTATTTGGATACTTTTTCATTAGTAACTAAGATAACTTCAGTTTGTCCTATGATTTCTCTTGTTGCCACTGGTCATTGGGCTCTACATTAGTTAGATATTAAAAACGCTTTTCTCCATGATGATCTTGAAGAAGAGGTGTATATAGAACCACCGCCAAGCTTTGTTGTTCAAAGGGAGACAAGGTTAGTTTATTGTTTAAAAAAATCTTTATATGAGCTTGATCAATCTCTACGAGCTTGGTTTGGTAGATTTAGTTCAGTTGTGATGAAATTTGGTGTTTTCACATGCAACTAAGATCATTTTGTGTTTTATCGATAGTATGATGGTAAGAAAATTATATTGGCTATATATGTTGATGACATTGTGATCAAGAAATGACCATAACAAGATTAAGAAACTGAAGGATTCCTGCACCAAAAATTCCAAACTGAAGACATGGGCAATCTGAAGTATTTTCTTGGAATTGAAGTTACCTGATCTAAACAAGATACATATTTGTCTTAGTAGGAGTATGTGCTTGACTTACTATCTAAAACTAAGTGAAGCATGTGTTTACCAATTTTATAAAAAAAAAAAAAATACACAAATACAAATTAGACAAAAATAATTACACAAACACCAATGCAAAATCACGTATTAAATAAGCGTTTCACAAATTTACATATGAAACGTCCTTTGAAGATGCGATTCATCCAAAAGTCATACGGTGCAGAATTACATTTTCAAAAGGCATTTCATAATTTTTTAAGATAAATTGCATCTTAAAAGGGCAATTCACTTATTTTGCACGTAAATCGCATATTTAACAAGCGATTCATATTTTTTTCACGAATCGCATCTTGAACATAAGATTTATATGCACATTCGCGAAAGTCCTGTTTAACATGCAATTTTGCGTCAGTATTTTGATAATTAATTTTATACAATTAGTATTTGAGTAATTTTTATTTCAGGGGTCAATAATCATACAATTTCCTCATCTAAAACTAGATAAACCAGAGCAAAACTAATTGATTCACCTATGGATCCTAATGTTAAGCTCTTACCTAATGAAGAGATATCTTGGATGACTCAAAGCGGTTTAGAAGGTTAGTTACTAAACTTAATTATCTTATAGTAACACAACTTGATATCATTTGTAGTAAGTATAGTAAACCAATTCATGGGCTCACCTTGTACTAATCATTGAAATATTGTGATTCATATTTTGCATTATTTTAAAGGATCGCCAAGTCGAGGCATTTTGTGCGAAGATCATGATCATGTGCATGTTGCTAGGTATACGGATATTAATTGAGCAGGTTCATCATTAGATAGAAAATCTACCATGGGATATTTTGTATTTATTAGTGATACATTTATCTCATAGAAAAGAAAGAAGTAAACTGTAGTAGCAAGATCAAATGCAAAAGCTAAATAATGGCATCCGCAACATTTGAATTACTCTAGTTTAAGCAGGTATTGGAAGAACGTGGTTTTTCACAGTCAGAACCAATGAAACTAATATGTGATAACCAGACTACTTTACACAAAGCATCAAATCGCATGAACACACAAAGCGCATTGGAATCGATTGTTACATTATTCGTGAAAAGTTGTTGAATAACAAGATTGATACAACCTATGTGAGATTAAAAGATCAACTTGCCAATTTATTTACCAAGCCTCTTGAAGGAATTCTAGTGAATTATATTCGCAACAAGTTAGGAGCACATGATATATATATATATATATATATATATACACTAGCTTGAGGAGGAATGTTAGAATAATCAACTGTATTAGAGTAAGAGTAGTTTTGTATTTTCATATTGATAATATATAATAAAATACCATGATGGGGTTTAATTAATTCCAACACTTTCTACCAAATTAACAAAACATATATTAAAGAAACACCCAATGCCGTCTTCTGATGATGCTCCACAGACCCCACCCCCAGCCTAACCCAAAAAAAAAAAAAAAAAGTCCTGGAATAATGAAATGCCTCGTGAGTCTAAAGTATCCAAGTGTCGCCTTACCTGGTTCCCAAACATAGTACTAAATCAGCCATATCACAGTGCTTTTGAGCAGCATTCATCTCCTTCGAGGGTAATTCATCCTGCAGTGAGACAGAGTAAGAGCCAAATGAATGGGTGATAAAAGGGTTCATAGCCATTCAAAGATAATGCTTGCTGCCCAAGGTTATATCACCACATAATGCATTAAGAATGAGTATTTGCTTGCTTAAGAGAATAATCCAGAGGCCCGGCCTGAGTGCATATATCTATCACATGGACAGCTTATCTCAAAGACACTAAGATGCTAGCTATTGGAAGTGAAACTCTATAGCAATAATAGCAGAGAAAAGCTTTTCTCTCCTTCCTTCAGCATGACAGACAATTTGGTGATTAAGGAATGATAACAGAACATTGAAACAGAGATATCTCTATCACTATATAGTTTCTAGCAAAAACTGGTTACATCATTGCTACATGACATAGAAGAAGATGATGTAATAAGTTCATAACCTAACTAGAGTATTTACACTACATGCAAGGCATTATAATTCCAGCAGTCAGACTCTGTTGTTATACACTATCTTCTGTATTATCTAAAGCCTTCAATCACTAAATTGGTCTGCACATGCACTTAATAGCAGATTTGAACAAATACTCTCTTGACACCGAAGTAGGAAATTCCCAAGTCAATAGATGCAAAAAGAATGCATGCTTAGCTGACCCTCAACCAACTGCAGGCAAAATACAAAAGGAATGGTACCTCCCAATCAAGTACTGTGTCTCTAAGTTTAGCAGAACAGTTTATGTCAGAACAACGTCTCGGTGTTTCCTTCAGACCAACAGATTCCACTTCAAAATCCCGAAAGTACCTTCAGGGATAGACTGATGCTGGTAAGTTTTCATGCATTATTTAACACACTGTGTATGCACCAAAGAATACTGAATTAGAGATATGAATCTAATTGTAAATATCCCATACCCTAGTCCACAAGACGGACAAGCTTCCATAAAGGAGTTTCCATGCAACTCAGCGAGCTTGTTCCTTGGGATACCAGAACGAAGATGAAGTCCATCAACGTTCTAGCATATGAAATGAAAAATAATAATTTAATCAATATAAGCATCAGCTTTGTCAAGAAACTTTATTTATAGTACCACATAGTTTAATATAACAGCCAACCAAAAGATAACACAAATTTTGCATACTTGACTGATGAGAAACTTCAACATGCCAGCCTTCTCCAGTTCAACTAAAGCCATGTGTGTGATGCTTGGCATTGCACGATGAAAAGGTAATGATGCCTGAGGTAATGCTCTACCTTCACGCTGCAAAAAAAACCAAAAACTGACTTAGAAGATATATTGGAAGAGCTTGCAAATCTGCAAACTAGAATAAGCGTTTGAAGAAGTAGCTTAATCTTCTACTTGTCTTTTCACTTGTGTTCTGAGATAAATTTGTTCGAAGATATGAAGAATTTGGTTAGTGCTACCTGTATAGAAACAGTCAATAACAAAGAGCCTACTGCTAAAACCTTAAAAGTGACGTGCCACATTGGAGGAAAAAGACATGTGCTTCGTTTGTGGATTCTAGAATGATATTCCTTCACAGTAATAGAGTGGCAACTATTGCTATTCTAAAGTTGGGTTGACTGGAAATAAATAGTTTTACTGGGGATGTAAATGAATTGCTAGTTACTTGTGCTTTGCTTGATGTTTACTCTAACCAGATTCTTTCATGCTAGAGTTGAGCTTGAGTTCAAGCTCCGTACTAGTAGAGTGCAAGCTTCAACCTGCTCCACTCAATAGCTTGCTTGCTTAATTGAGTTGGAGCAAAGCTTAAGTGAATATTGGGGATTATCAAACCCAGTCACGTTCAAGCTTCCGTATAAATTAATTAAAAGAAACATAATTTTTTTCCCCTGTATAATTGAATTTAAAGGAGCTTAGTCAAGCCAAGCTCGAGCTCCTTGGGTTAGGTGAGCTAAAGCTGAAGATCCACACTTGATTAGGCCCAAGCTCCATTCTGTTTGACTCCATTTATCCACTTATTGGCCTACTTTTCCCTACATTTGATTGACAGCAATAAAAGTACCTTCTGCTGTTCTCCCAACAATTGTTAAGAAAACTAAGTTTAACAACAAAAACTTCTTCACATAACCTATAAAGCTAATAATGTTGTTATAGGCTATATTTAGAACGTAAATTAGTGTAAATATTGACTAATCAAAATAGGGATTCACTTTTCTTTATTAGTCTATTAGCACATGTATATATATAGCTCTATGCATTAATAAAAATACAATTTTTCCGATCACTCAAATTAATATGGTATCAGAGCACAATTTGTGATTTGCATAGCAATCTTTGAGGAGTATTTGGTCGTCTTTTTTGACTAAGTCCTTTATCGACATAGCCGAGCTAAGGAGGAAGGTCATCTTCCGATTAGACATTCTAGAGACTACGACCGCTAAAAGAGCAGCGCGAGAGCTACACGCCTCACTACGAAGATCGCACGAAGCTTGACACGCCAGCGCGTGAGACGTCCGCTTCTCCTCCAGCTAACGTTGTTTGGCTCACCTAGGATTGTACTATCTAGGTTTGTGGTTTCTTTCTCATCTACGCATTTGGGTGTTGGATTTTGTGAAGAACTTTAGCGTTTGACAGACATTGGTTGTTTGTTTGAATTGTGATACCTTGATTGGTTTGGTACGTTAGGATTTGACGTGTTTCATCATCAGTTCTCTCCTCTTGTTTGATGTGTTTGTGTTTTGTTGAACTCTGGTTTGAGTTTGGTTCAGGGTTAAGTCCTGATCTCTTTCTTAATTTGTTGTTTGAGAAAATCTGTATTGAAAGTATGAGTGAATAAAGGAGACAAAATTTGTTGTTATGTCTGATGTGGCTCCAGTGATGTCAAAGATAACGGAACATAAACTCAATGTATCTAACTATTTGGATTGAAGTAAAACTGTAAGGCTTTATTTGCGAAGTATTGATAAAGATGATCATTTGACTAGTGATCCACCCAAAGATGAGAGTTTGAAGCAAACTTGGTTAAGGGAGGATGCTCGATTATTCTTGCAAATACGTAATTTCATTGATAGTGTGGTAATTGGGTTAATTACTCACTGTGAATTTGTTAAAGAACTAATGGAATACCTGGATTTTTTGTACGCTGAAAGAGGGAATGTTTCCCATATTTACAAGGTTTGTAAGGCTTTTTATTGTGCTGAGAAGCATGATAGGTCCCTGACGAGGTACTTCATGGATTTTAAGAAATTTAAGAGGAGCTTAGTATGTTGTTGCCTTTTAGTCCTGATGTGAAAGTTCAATAAACACAAAGAGAGCATATGGCTATTATGAGTTTCTTAGCTGGTCTTCCACCTGAGTTTGAAATTGCCAAATCTCGTATTCTCTCTAGTTCTTCAATTTTATCCTTGCAAAATACATTTAGCAGGATTCTTCGTATAGGAAATTTTCAGCCTGTTCAGTCTAATAGTGCTCTTATGAGTCGTTATTATGAACATGAATCTACAAGACAGCATTTTAGGAGTGGTGGTAGAGAAACTGAAACCCAAGGACAAAATTCTAGAATGGTGGTATGTCACTATTGTCATAAATCAGGACATATGAAACGTGATTGTAGAAAATTGCAACTTAAGAATCAAAGATTTCAATCAGCACATGTTGCCTCTGCAAGTGATGCATCTGAAAAGACATTATGGTTTCTGCAGATGAATTTGCTAAGTTTTCACTGTAGCAAAAATCATTAAAATCTTCATCTACTCTTGTTATTGCCATCACTGAGTCAGGTAAACCAAACACGTCTTTTTTCTTCATCTTCTAAATGGGTCATAAATTCTGGTGCCACAGATCATATGACAGGTACTTCTAGTTTATTGTCTACTTTTCAATCTCAAACCTCATGCTCTTCGGTTACTTTAGCTAATGGGTCAACATCTTATGTTCTCGGGTTTGGCATTGCTAATCCAACACCATCAGTTCATTTGACATCAGTTTTAAACTTGCCTAATTTGTCTTTCAACTTAATTTCTATTAGTAAACTCAATCGTTCACTTAATTGTTGCATCTCGTTTTATCCTGACTATTGTCTTTTCTAGAATCTTATGACGATAAAGACTATTGGTATAAACCACGAATCTGGGGGTCTCTACATTCTAGACACAGAGGTACCAAAGTCTATTGCTTGCTCTGGAGTTGTCATCTCGTTTGAAGCTCATTGTCGCCTAGGTCGTCCATCTCTTCCTTTGTTGAAGAAACTTTATCATCAGTTTCATAGTTTAGAGTCTTTACATTGTGAGTCTTGTCAATATGCGAAACATCATCGCATTAGTTTAAGTCCTAAAATCAATAAACGAGCAAATGCTCCTTTTGAGTTAGTTCATTTAGATGTATGGAGTCCTTGTCCAATGACATCTAAAATTGGATTTAAGTATTTTGTCATTTTTACTGATGATTACTCTCGTATGACCTGGTTATATTTAATGAAGAATCGTTCTGATTTGTTCACTCATTTTTGTTCCTTTTGTGCTGAAGTTAAGACTTAATTTAATGCCTCAATCCAAATTTTGCAAAGTGATAATGCCAATGAATACTTATCCAAATCCTTTCGATCTTACATGGTTAAAAATAGTATTTTTCACCAAACTTCTTGTATATATATACCGTCTCAAAATGGGATTGTTGAAAGAAAGAATAGGCATCTCCTTGAAACTGCTAGGGCTTTGTTGTTTTAGATGCATGTTCCCAAACACTTTTGGGATGATGCAGTATCTACCGCTTGTTTTTTAATTAATCGTATACCTTCGGTTGTTCTGGGTGGTGAGACTTCTTATCATACACTTTTCCTTAATAGAACTTTGTTTCTCATTGAACCAAAAGTATTTGGTTGTACTTGTTTTGTTCAAGATGTGCGTCAACGGGTTACCAAACTTGATCCCAAGTCGTCGAAGTGTATTTTTCTTGCGTATTCTCGTATTCAAAAAAGATACAGATGCTATTGCCTTAGCCTTGATAAGTATTTTGTATCAATTGACGTCGCTTTTTTTTGAAGATATCCTTTTTTCTCCATCTTTTAGTAATACATGTCAAGGGGAGGAGGAATGATTTGTTAATTTATACAGTTTCATCCACTATTCCTACCTCTAAACCCCCCCCCCCCCCCCCCCCCCCCCCCCCTTCAGGTCTATTCTCGCAGACCTCGTGCTTCTGAGCCAGCCCCTGATGCATGTCTTCAACCAGCTCATTCGTCATTAGATCCAGTCTCCAAGGACGACCTTCCCATTGCTCTTCGTAAAGGTAAACGTCAATGTACATAGCCTATTCCATCTTTTGTGTCCTATGATCATTTGTCACCTTCTTCTTGTTCCTTTATAGGATCTCTTGACTCCATCTCTATTTCTAAAACCGTTCATGAAGCTCTATCCCATTCAAAATGGTGTAATACAATGATAGAGGAGATGAATGCTTTAAATAAGAATGATACATAGGATTTGGCAACTTTACCTGCAAGAAAGAAGGCTATTGGTTGTAAATGGGTTTTCTCCATTAAAATAAATCCAGATGGATCAATTGATCAGTTGAAAGCTCGTCTAGTTGTTAAAGGATATGCTCAGACTTATGGAATAGATTATTCTTTTTCTCATGTTGCTAAGTTAACATCTATTAGATTATGTATTTCCATGGCAGCAATGCACAACTGGCCTTTGCATCAGCTAGATATCAAGAATGCTTTTCTGCATGAAGATTTGGAAGAGGAAGTGTATATGTAGCCACCTCCTGGATTTGTTGCTCGGGGGGAGTCAAGCAAGGTTTGTCAACTTCGAAAATTTTTGTATGGCTTGAAGCAGAGTCCCCATACTTGGTTAGAAAAATTTAGCCAAATAATTGAGAAGTTTGGGATGCAGAAAAACAAATCTGATCATTCAGTTTTCTATAAACAGTCTACAGTTGGTAGCATTGTGTTGATAGTATATGTGGATGACATTGTCATTATCGGTGATGATGCTACAGGTATTTCAGCTCTCAAATCCTTTATTCACAGTCAATTTCAAACAAAGGATTTAGGAATGTTGAAATACTTTTTGGGTATTGAGGTAATGAGGAGTAAGAAAGGAATTTTTCTATCCTAAAAAAAGTATGTACTTGACTTATTATCTGAAACAGGAAAATTGAGTGCTAAACCATGTAGTACACCAATGGTTCTTAATTTGCAGTTAACAAGAGAAGGTGAGTTGTTTAGGGATCCTGAAAGATATAGAAGGTTAGTTAGAAAATTAAATTATCTTACAATGACTCGTCCAGATATTGCATATTCAGTTAGTGTGGTCAGTCAATATATGTCATCTCCAACAGTTGATCATGAGCTGCTGTAAAGCAAATTTTGTACTATTTGGAGGGAACACCACAGCATGGTATTCTGTATACAAATCATGGTCATACTAATAATGAGTGTTTTTCAAATGCTGATTGAGTAGGATCCAAGGAAGACAAGAAATCTACTTCTGGTTATTGTGTTTTTGTGGGTAGAAATTTGATTTCATGGAAGAGCAATAAGCAAAGTGTTGTGTCTCGATCAAGTGCAAAATCAGAATATAGAGCTATGGCACAGTCGGTGAGTGAAGTAATGTGGATATACCAACTCTTAAATGAAATAGGTTTCAACACCTCACTACCTATAAATTCATAGTGTGATAACCAAGTCGCTCTTCATATTACATCAAATTCAGTATTTCATGAGCGAACTAAACATATTGAGATCAATTGTCACTTTGTTCATGAGAAAATTCAACAAGGATTAATATCTACAGGATTTGTGAAATCTGGAGAACAATTAGGAGATCTCTTTACAAAGGCTCTAAGTGGGGTTTAGGTTGAATCTCTTTGTAACAAGTTGGGCATGATTAATATCTGTGCTCCAGCTTGAAAAGGAGTGTTATAGGCTATATTTAGAATGTAAATTAGTGTAAATATTGACTAGTCAAAATAGGGATTCACTTTCCTTTATTAGTCTATTAGCACATGTATATATATAGCTCTATGCATTAATGAAAATACAAGTTTTCCAATCACTCAAATTAACAAATATTAACTTGAAAGACATGATCTCAACGTCTTTTCCAAGCAATATGACTTTACATTGTAAAATTTCCATAAAACTTTCTCTATATTGTTAAGTATTATAAACACACAAGGATTCTTCAATGCTATTCTTAGTTAATTGTGCCTTCCATTTCCAATCAAAGAAACATCAGAATATATCTTTTCTGTGGAATAGCATTTAATTCCAGACTAATGCTGTTTTGTGGACCAGAAACTGCTATGGATATCATGATAGTTCTGCACCTAGTAAGCACTCAAATGAAAATTCCCTCATTCTTTCTTTCTTTCTTCTTTTTATTTTAAGAATGAAGTTTATTTACGTCTGTCATAGATCATCCTGTTGTAAAGTCACATTCTTTTTGCAAGGTACGAAGTTACACTCTGTATTGATGCATTGAGATGTCTACAAGACAATTAAAAAGTTGTTGAAAGCAGCACAAAATAAAAATTGTTGCCTCTTTTAACAGGAGGATTTAGAGTCTCAACAAAATGCTGAAAAAATTTACATTATTGAAAAAGTATATGCCTACCTGAAGAGTCCAAATTCCTTTGGGACCTCGAAAATCTGGAATACCACAAGCTGTCGAAATACCTGCACCAGTGAATACCACTAGATGCTTACTCTGCAGGGGAAAAGGAATAGTTTAAAAGTGGCCATTCAACCATAATCCAGCAATCCTAGAAGATAAGAATCAATTCAACGAATTTACTCAAACCTTTCTTATCAAGAGTGCTAGCTGTTTGATCTGCATATCAAGAACAACCGAGAATCACTATAAAGGATACATCTCAGCATTTTACAACCAGCATACAAGAAAGTGACGTTTAATTTAGAAAGACAAGATCCACTACTCTTTATCAAGCTATATTAAAGATAGCACGAAAGAAAACTACTTTCAAGAATTAAGGTTTTTCATTAATATGGCAATGGATTTAGGCCACGACCACATTCTGGATGTGGTAAGAATATACATATTGGTGAAGGGCCTCCACACCAAGTCAACTTCCAAAAATGAGAACTAGGATTTTTTTAATAGAGAAATTTTACAAAACAACCAGGAAAATCAATGAAAACTTGTCACACCAAGGCATTATCCACTTTAGTGTGATATATCTCGCCAATCTTTGGTGAAGCATCCTTGGTCCAGCTACTTCCTAAATGTCACCCATCTTATAAATACCCTACAATGAGCACCCTCAATCTTGGAATTCTGATCAAATCTAGATTGCCACACTAAAAGGTGCCTCAATGCAATAGCATCGTTATTTCATACATAGGGTAATTACGATAACCCCCTATTTTTTGAATTGATATCTTTGTTAGTGTTTTGACAGACATCCAAAACCACGGGTCTGTTTGTTTTGGCTTTTTTCCGGCAGATACAGATACTTTTTCAAACTTTTTGCTAACAAATTATTTATCAAGGAATAGATATAGATAAAGAAAAGTTAACAATTCTTATCAAAAGATCAAATAGAACAAATATAGATAAAATTTAGATGCAAATCGGATATATTTACACATATCATTTTAAAAAAGATACAAATACAGATGAATAACAGACAATCCAAACAGACCCCACATCAGAGTTAGGACTCTAGAGGTCGGCTCCACAGGTCCCAAAGGTGGTCTCTATGCAACAATTTGCCCCTAATGATTTCAAGAGATGGCTCCCATAATATGCCACTAAAGACATTGTCTTGTGTGACACTTAGCTTCATTAACAACTAGTGAACTACTTTAATACAATTTCCATTGATAGAACTCCTCACTCCAAGATAGCGAATGATCTTAACATAATATGTATCATACTAACCTCCACAGCTACTTCATAGTAAATCACCCATATTAAGAATGCTCTGACCAAGCATACTTAACCTTCGAATTCTAGCAAAGTCTAGGGCATTACACCAAAAACCAACTTAATGATAAATAGCACCATCAATTTACATAGAAGAAATCTTCTAACATACAACCTTTAAGTTCATAAGTCAAGGACAAAGAAAACTCACTAGTTTATACACAAGTTGACATCAAGGCTGGGCATTCCATCAACTAAATTCACAAATGAAAGTGAACGTACATGGGATCTATATGGCTCATCCATTTTCAGGAAAATGTTAATGTGTGCACCTAAACACTAGTCAAAAATCTAAAAGAAGAAAATTTTTACCTTTTCATGTACTTAATAAGTACTTTGAAGTTAATAACTTGCACGTTTCTTTATTGAACAAATTTGAAAAGTATCTTTATTTTAGATATGCAACCATTTTTAATATATGTCTAAAGCAGCACAAATTACATGGAAATATAAAATTACACATAAAACCAAACTGATCATAAACAAACATTTAATCCAGACAACATTGCGGAATTTGGAATCCTGGATCATGTTCTAGGCTTCTAGTGGTTCATTAAATGTACAAAGATGAATACACGAATCAAATGCAATCCCATGAAAGCTTAGAATATTGTTTTGTGAATAATAACAATTTTGAAAACAGGAGGGAAAAATTAGGAGAGCTTACATCTAATCAACTGCCCGATAACATAAATTGAGGTTTGCCATGCAAACAAAACATTGAGATTTTTATGTAAAATGCATTACTAGATGACAAGCAATTATCTGTTGCCATGTTGACCCTTTACTTTCATCCTCTCCAAAAGCATGGAGTCTCTGGTTTTCCAAACCTGGAGGAAACAGCTTACATCTATCTCTAAGCAGCATCTGTTGTCTACCTTAGCATGCTAAATTCCAAAATTTAAAGATAACAGCTATATGACACAATCAATGCCACTTCATTTCCACTAGAATTGGAACTTGCAACCATTTCGTATTTATAAACAATAATGTGCAAGTAGAGACAAAAGAACAAAACCGTATACTCCATTAAAGAATTGACGATTTCTTGCCACTAATGTTGATCATTCAATGCCGTCGGCATTGCTTTGTCTTCTCTTTTATAAACAATCATTGTTTCATAAAGTGACCCTTGCCGATGGCAACTTAACTAATATGATTCTTAACCAAACCATCCAATAATGAATTGAATGATTCACGTGCAAGGATGCTCTACTTGATCCTATTACATCGGCAGGAAAACCCTCTCTAAGAAAAATTCTAAAAAGGGCAGGAATGGTATTGCCCTTGCACTTTCTGGGAATCGATTCAGAACAGCATAAGCAGCACACGACAGCGAAAACAGGCATCACCACAAAAATCTAACATTTATGTTAACCAACAAAAATCTTTGAAAATTCCAAGTAAAAGTGACACGTCTAGTAAATTCAATGAACGTTTCACAAACAGTACAAAAAAGATTCAAATACCCTAGAAACAATGAAATAACATTAAACTCTTCAAGAAAACAAAAAAACACGGTACACATGATTCATCTAAGTAGCAACAAAACAATACATTACATAAAAAATACCAACAATACAACACTCTTAAAATACTCCTAGCAGTCTCGAGTTACTCCATTGAACTTTAACATATACAATATTAAAAAAAAAAATGCAGCATCAGTATCATGACATGCAGCACAAAAAAGCAACTGGGTCTTTCTCTTAAAGGACCAAAAACATTAAAAAGTGAGTGCAAAAGTTGACCAAGACAAGAAATAGAAGATGACCCAGAAGAGTAAAAAGTGCGGAGGAAGAGGAAGTCGGATACTTTTTCTTGTAGAATACGAGGTGAGTGAAAGTACTCCTTCATGCCAACTTCTCCAACATCTTCTTTGTATGAGAGCTTCTCCGCATAACCTAGAGACATTCTGTGTGAGTGTTTTTTTATGTCCTTTATGTCTTGCGTATCTCTGTCCTATGGCTTATATGAGAGTGTTTGACGAGAAGACATGATGTACGAGTTTTGCCAACTTCGTCCAACTAGCTGCTTAGAAGTCAGAAAAAACACACACTATTTTTTACTGCTTACATGGTAAGTCCAACGTTACAAATAGAAGAGGAATTAAACTTGTTTAAATGGGCCATTTTTAACTTTCTAGGACCCAATTGTGCCCATGGATCCAAAACGGCCAATTGGGACCAGTTGTTGTTTTCCCGTAAGAGCAGCCAATGATGAAGTGCTTGTCACACTTTGCATTGTGAAGGACCCTTTTTGAGTTCTCCTGTATTATACACGGGAAAAAAAGATAAGTAGATACTTTGTCCATCTATTTTAAGTAGACCTTTTATTAAGTATCTATCATGTGAAAAAGGGTATCATAGTAGTACCCAAAGTGGTGACACATGTGGTATCATTTTTTCACTTGACAGACCCTTAATAGAGGGTCTGCCTAACATAGGTAGATCAATAGTTTATCCACCTTTTACTCTATACATAGGTTTTCTAGAAAATATGAGACCTGGGCTAGAGGTTCAAAAGAGTTACTGATTTATTTATTTTTAACTTTTTTCTCATTGTATGGTTACAACTTTTGAAAAAGACATTGAATTTAATCAATTCCATTAAAATACCAATGTACGATCTACTAAATATAAGATTGTAGCTAGTGGTTGTTTTATTAAATTTATACTGTGGATTTATAAATTAATAAATTGTAGGATTTTTATTTTAGAACTTTAGAGATAAAATTAAAAGGTCTTAAAGTAAAAGTTCGTTGAGATGGTATTTATGGATTTTAGATAAGATTCTTAACTTTACAAATGTTGAGCGCACACCTATAGTACATGATAGTTTTAAGGAAAAATGACAACTACATGCACTAGTCACATCTTTTCACTTAACATATTAAAAGGGAACTAGGCATTAACATAATTTTCTTTATATACTTAACATATATTTTTAAGATTAATTTGGTAAATTTGAAAATAAAATATATACCTGTGAATAAAGAAACCCAAAGATATTGATGGCTTTAATACTATAAATATTATGTTTTGATTCAATGAGCAAAGTAGATGGTGAATATGATTTTATAACTAATTAAATGAAAAAAAAAGGAAAAGAAAGGAATAAACTAATGATTTAGCTTAGTTTAGTTCATAGTTCAATTTAATTAGTTTATCAAAGTGCAAACTGCAAAAGATATTTGGCATCAATTCAACCAGATATTTAAAGAGAAAAAAGGGGGAAAAAAAAGAAGAAGACATTTTGGCGGTTTCTCTTTTATCTTTTTTGTTTAAATAAAAATACCCCTCTTCCTTGCTTCTTCCAATCAAATATTCCCCTCTATTCTTCTTCTAACAAACATCATTTTTATTCACTATTCTTTTCTCTCTCTCAAGAAAATTTCTCATCTTACTTGGAATCCTAAAGTTAGAATCTATTCTTTTTCATGAATGGTTATTAAGTGCCACTAAATATTATTTATGCGGACATTTTTGTGGCATTAAGGAGAATTAAGGAAAAGCCTATTGTTGGTATAGAAGATATTGATACCGTATTAGATTATGAGAAGTAGAGTTTAAAATCTCAAGTAGTGTATACATAAAGTGTCGAGCTTCCATCAATAAAAGGTTATGTATGTTTTCTATTGTTGTTGTGATAATTGGATATGAATAAGTCTAAAGCATCGTGAAGGAGGAATGTTATAGGGACAAAAACTGTTAGTGCAATGTAAAGAAAAAAAAAAGTATGTTAGGTTATAAATTGATTGTAGTTACAAACCATTCTTTTGTGAAGAAATTCTTATTGTTAAATTATGCAATTCCTAGATAAAAAGAGTTTAGATTATTTTATAGAATTAGTGATTGATTATGAAGAAAGAAAGTACTGGAAAAACATCTTTGAAAAGGGTTATGTTTTGCTTTGATACAAAGAGAAAATTTGTAGAAGATGGTTTTATGATGTGTGGTCAACTTGCATAATAGGCTAATTAACTAATGTAACTAGATATATGACTCAATCAATTAGCTTTATATTAAGGTTGATCAACCTGCCTACAAGGTTCTAGCACATGACTACCTTATTGGTGTAAGATCAATTTTTAGCTAAATGATGTCAGATTTTAACTAGTTTTTAACAATATTATATGTTTGTGTATCAAGTTTTAATTATCTAGTTTATCATTTGCTTTAGATAACTTTGGTTTAGGTTTGTGAGTACCTTATTACTTAAAATATTTATGTTAAAAACTCAAGTTGATATAAGCATATTGAAAACTTAATATCATGTTTCTTGTGTTTGACTCTAGCTAAAAAATCTAAGAGTACCAATATGTTCAATGCAACACCCACCAATCAATATGTGGTGCCATCCTAAGTGAAGTTGCATATTGAAAGGATCTAAGTAGTTTCAAGAGATGCTTATGCAGTGGGGTGTTAATTAGAATAGCTATCAAGGTTATAGGTCAATATACTAGAAGGAAGCTATAATAGCATTGTACTATAACATAAGTTGCCTATATAAATGGTTGTAGCAAATCAATATCGCTAATAGTCAATTAATAGTTTTATTGGGATGACATGATTGGTTCTTTTGGGAGTCTTAGTGAGTGCCTATCCCTAAACCTTTGTATGTTCTAGAGTTGCAAGACACTATGAGTCTTGAAGCACCATGTATTGGTTGCTTTTGGTTGTTTATTCATTAAACTTAAAGTTTATGCAACTATATCATACGTATGTGCTTGTAGAGATTATATATTAGGCTTTACCAATTATGGTTACTAAGTATACAATGTTTTTCTAATACAAGAGAAGACCTAATGAGTAATGCTACCAATTGAGGTTATAAAGTAAGATTAATGTCTATACTAATAGACCAAAAGAGATTTCAAAATGACTATTGCTGTAGTTTGTATGATTCAACCTTGATATGGAGTTATAAAATACTAAAAACAAGAGATGTCCATGTGTGTCATTAGAACATATTACTATGTAAATTGTGTCTTTGTATACGTTTGAAACTTTAACCTACTTTAATTGTGAGTATGTAGTGGGCTATTCAGGCATCTTGATTTTAACATGAGTTGTGAACCTAATTTAAACTCAATGGCCGAACAAAATACAAAAAGGAGGATTTTCCTTCCCCATTTGGTTTAGTTCAATGTTTGATATAATATGTGCCCATAATACAACTGGTTAATTAAAAGTATATGAAATCTTAAACATAATTTGATCCATTTAATAAACGTGTCTCATGTTTGAGCAGATCAGAAAAAGTTATGAACAAATTTAGTAAATACTTAGAAATGCAAAGGAAAACAAGCAATATCAATGGGTTACTTATTAATGAGAAGGAAATCGTTTTTCTAACTCATGTTACCATCTCATTTTAATGTGGCAACATTAAAGGAAAAGCTATACTAGTTTTAGCCCAAGGTAATCTTTTTTCTTATATTAGATATTTCAAATGTCAAATATAGAAGTTTATTTCTTTCATTTCCTTTAAGCTTCCAAAAGCAATACCTTTCCTTTTTCATTTCATCTCATCTTATCTCTCTCTAAACTTAAGCAAAATTCAATCCCATAAATTTTGTTGTATTCCTGGTGTCTAAAACTTTGCAAAACTAAAAGTCAAGTTTTGTATCAAACTTATCTTATACATCCCAATAACATCAAAATTGTAGCAACTCATCATTCATTGTTTTCTTAAGTTTCCAAATTCTAAGTTTCTTTTAAAATAAATTATCAACCATACAACCTAACATGATTCAATTTGTTAAAGTCTTATCTTGACTATTTTAGGTATTTGATATCATCAAGTCAAGAAAATAAATTGAAAATTGTGATTAATAACTAACTCAAACAAATATCAAGTTTTGGAAAAAGAGTAATACTTTATTGTATTTACACAAACTATAGTGTGTGTCTCATCTTTCTTAAGTTTGTAGCTTTTAAAAGAGGAAAAAAAAAGTTTGAATAAATTGGAGACATGATAGGTCATATAGTTGAATAATAAAGAAAAAGATAAAAATCGTACCTTTTAGCAAAAATGAAGTCATTTGAGATTTCAGAAGATTGAAGAAAAGAAGCTAAGTGATAGATTTTTGTGTTTATGCAATGGGGATAAATAGAGGCAAAATAAAATTAAAAGTTAAAACATATTTTCTATCCCGAGAAGAGGTTACGAGATTTAGCTAGGTTTATTTTCTATCTTGAGAAGACACCAAATAGATTTATTAGCTCCATCATATTTTTCGCATTTTTATCGTCTGCTTCTCCCATTACGATAAGATCATCAGCGAAGAACAAGTGTGAAAACTCCATATCAACCCCTTAAATTTTGATTGGTTTCCACAAACCTCTATTAACAACAATTTGTATCTAATAGATAAATCCATTGACATAGTGAAGAGATAGGGTGAAAGAGGGCATCCCTATCTAATTCCTCGAGAGCTGTGGAATGACTCAGATGTTTCTCCATTTAGAATGACTTGAAAGGATGTAGTGGATATATTAGAACTAATCAACTTAACCTAATTGTCAGAGACGTTAAAAGTGAGAATAGCATCACGAGTATGGTCCCATTCCAATCGATCATAAGCTTTTTCTAGGTTTACTTTCATTAGCATCGAGCCTTTTCTCCTCAACTTCTTTGCACATGTATGAAGCAGTTCTTACATGAAGATAACATTATCAGAGGTGTTTCAAACCTGGGATGAAGCTAGTTGGTTTGAATTAATTAACGGATCCAGGAAAAGGTGTTGTCGGCATACTATAATATTCATAATGATCTTATAAACAACTGTGTAAAGGTTTATAGGTCTAGAATCACATAGACCTTTTGCTCCCATCTTCTTTGGAATGTGAATAATTAAAGTTCTATTTAATTCCTCAAGAGTTCTGCTAGTTCAAAAACACTCCTGGACTACACGAACAATTGCATCTCCAACCTACTTCCAACAATGTTTATAAAATCTAGCATTTAAGCCATCAACCTCAGGTAATTTATTGGAGCCGATGCATTGGAGTCCATTCAGGATTTCTTTTCTATTAGGTATATGGATAATCATTTCCTTTGCATCTTCATCCATATTTGCACCACCAATAAAAGAAAAAGGGTTATCAATCATGCATAAATATTTTCCCAAAGTGAATAACTTGGTGGAATGTTTACTTGCTAGATTTTCTTGGTTTGTTGTCTCGAAACTAGAGTTCCATCAGAGTCTTCCAAGAAGAAGATTTCAGATTTATTTCGCCTAGACATAGTGGAGAAGTAGAAGAATTGAGTGTGTCTATCCCCTTTAACAATCCAATTGGATCTAGCTTTTTATGCCCATAAAATTTCCCCATCCTTCAAAACTTGTTGGAGTTCTTCCTCAACAAGGCAAAGTTGATTTAAGGTATTTTGATTGGGAGATATACTCATCCTAAATTCTAGATCCGAAATTCTTCTATTAATTAATCCCTTCCTCTGGTTGATGTTGCCGAACACTTTTCTATTCCATTGCTTCAAGTCTTTAATAAACGTCGATAGGTGGACAAGAATAAAAGAAGGCTCTATCCCATTTACTATTCACATAATCCATGAAATTATGGTGGCTTAACCACATGTCTTGGAATCTGAAAGGTCTAGATTTCTTCTTAGTTTATATCACATTCGGCAAGGTGTTGAGAAGGATGGGCTTATGATTCGAATGGATGGAGTCCAGGTGAAAAACTTTGCAATCTGGAAAAGCTTGCAGCTAGCTATCATTAACCTAGGCTCTATCTAAGTGTGATTTTATAAGGTGACTTGGGCTCTTACACTTATTAGTCTAGGTGTAGGGAGTGCCCACAAATCCTATATCAATCATTCTGTAGCGGTTCATGCAATCTTGATACATCATGACTCTATTTGGGTTTAACTCATAAACAAACCCCCCACCCTGCCATTTTTTTATGTTGAGAAAATGACTACATTAAAATCCCTAATAATGATCCAATGTCCAAGTATAAACTCAGTGGCCTTCATTAGATGGGTGAATTACATCATTTTATGAATGTTTAGGGGTAATTCATTTAAGATATCAACATTTTGATTGGTTAAAAAAAAGTATCAACATTTGTGGACAAAAGTTTATTTAAAGTATCAACATTTTGAGTGGTTAAAAAGAGGTATCAATGTTTGGTAAAATGAGTTAAATAAGGTATCAATAATTAACCATTGATGGAAAATTAAAGAGATTCATTGAAATTTAATCCAAACGTTAATACCTTAAATGAACTTTACAAAGCGTTGATACATCATTTGATACACTTTACTAAATATTGATATCTCTTTTTAACCACTCAAAACGTTAATATCTCAAATGAATTTATCCCCAAACGTTGATGTCTTCAGATGTAATTTACCCTTCATCAGATTATCCTAAAGACATTTCCTATCTATGTAGTTTGTACTAACATAAACTAGAGTAACAAAAAGAGGAAAGGGAATGCAATTGGCATGGATGTTAGGTAGACCTTTTGGCTAGAAGAGAATAAAGTAGCCACCATGGTGTCTTCCTCAGCCCGTAAAGTAATAATACCCCCACTCAAGCCTACAACATCCACATAAAACATCTTATTGAAGTCTAATCTACGCTAGAGACTAGCAGCTACTCCTGCCTCATTCTTGTTTCCAAGAGGACAAGTGGGTGGAGATTATAATAATGTTTTAGGTCCTCTAGTGCTCTACACTGGAGTGGTGCATTTACAACTTTAATGTTCCACAACATAATTTTGGAAGGCATGTTTGCCCTATTAGCATTTTGAACTTCTATCATATTTTCATCAATCAAGGTGAAGATGGTTCTATGCCAGGCGTCATTGGCCATTAAAGGGTGTTGGAGACGTTGAATTTCTACAAGGAACCATTGTTGGTGGTCATCGGTGACCATCATCACGGGGTTTCTTTCGGATGGCTGAGATATTTATGTCACAACCTCTACCGTCTCCAGAGTGAAGACGATCGGTATAAGGAACCTTTGGAATTAGATAATATCCTCTGTCAGAAGGATATGTGCCACCACTGTGCATGTTGCTTGCCATTTCTGCAATGTTGTGAAACGATGAAGAATGGCTGGGGTAGTTACCTAAATGATTTGTAGAAAGCCTTCACGAATTGTATGAATGGGAATGTTGTTGAAGAGCACTTCCTCCTTTCCCATTCGAAAATTGTCTTGATATTGAATTTTGGAACTTGATGGGCTTGTAGCTCTAAGTTCATCAGTAGGTATGCTTGTATCACTTCTACTAGGATATTTCTGGAGAGATTGTTGATATTGGTTTGCAAGGATATAGACTCGTGGGTGTCTGGCACAATCTTTGATAAAAGGGTGTAGAAGCTTGATGTTCAAAATGATGTGTGCATTGTGTACCATTTTGGAAAACTTGATTCTTAAGGATTGTTAGTCTTTTTGGTGTTTTTTTGGTTTTGTTCAACTAAAGGGGCCATTTGGGAAGAAAAAATAATAAGGTATTTAGGGTTGGCATTCTTCTTATTAATGTTGATTGTCATGTCTGAGGAAACATTTTGGTTGCTCATTTTCGACGAGTTGAACTCCACTGGTATGTTGGGAATAGTTAGATCATTAAGAACTTCGGGGGAAGGGTTGTGTGTGCCAATGGGAGTAAACTCTTGGGAAGTGGGGCCACTTAGAGGGTTTTTATTTTTCTGTGCAGGAATTGATTTGTTGGGTGAGGCATGTTTGATTTTGTCTTTATCGACAACTGGTTTATGTTGTTGGATTTTTGAGCTTTTTTTCTTTAGCTCCACTTTTATCTAGTCCCCATAAGCATCAAGGTTGTCTTTCATGTTGTCATATCTTACTGATTAGAATCTTTACTACTAGAGTTTCCTGTTACCTGTTCGTCTTCCGCCATCCTTATAATTCCAAAATCATTGACCACTTTGCTCTCTGGACATTTATCCTCGAATCTATGTCCAATATGTCCACATGCCTTACATAATGAAGACAGTCCCTCATATTGTACTTTGTATTTTTTTTTTTTTATCTTCAATGAAAATTGTGTGCATCAAAGGAGAAGAATATTTGACTTGGATGCACAATCTCACAAAACAACTTCTTTCATAATGAGTGATATACCTATGCCAAGTCATAAGAGAGTTCTCAAGAACTACCAATTTTCTTCAGAGCTTAACAACAAAAGCATTCAATTGGTAATTCATTGATTCAAGCCCAGATGGCAACGGATCCTATCTTAGAATTTGAAGGTGAAAAGTTTGGGAACCAGCGTCTAATCGCCAAAAAATAACCATTCACAAACCATGGTCCCTCTCTAATAATATATCAGACATCTCCTTCAGAAGCAAAGAAAATAAGATAGAACCCTTTCCCTACACTAAACATAAAGAAATCAAGACATTGTCTCCAAATGAATTTATTCGCGACATTAGTGATTGATAACCATGGTTTGGACCAATTAATTTAATAATAAGGGTCCGTTTCCATTTTTTTTCGAAAAGAAATCTTTTCTTCTTTCTAGAATAGGATTTTGCAAGTACTATAGTCGATTTCACGTATATCATTTAGATCAACCTCGGATTTCAGCATCTGTTAATCTTCATCACATTGAAGAGGATCTTGATCATCAAAGAAGGCTGCTTCATATTCTCCTAGATTAAGAGTAGTCACCTTATCACGATATGAGGTCATCTTAGGATTTAGGTTTAGATTGCTAGTCAAAGATTTGAAAACAGTCTCATTGGAGAAAAACTTTTCCAAATCCACACTCAGAATACTTTTTTCCTTCATTTGGAAAGGTCGCTAGATTAGTTTTTGGTCGAAAGGAAGGAGGGCACATTAGGGTTAGCCCTTTTCAAAGCGTCAATAAAGGTTTCCTTTCTGTGTTCCATATGTAAATCTTGATATCTTATAAATCAAAATATTAATGGATGATGCATTTATTTTCGCTTACACATAACCCCACCACACCTTCTTTTTCCTTTAATTTTTTTGATAGTGAGGCTATAGGTCGTGTGTCACATATGTAGTGGAAAAATGTATGCCTCCTGGAAGATCTTGCTAAATTTATTGGAAATTAGCTTAAAAGCATGTTTACATCAGTTGATCAAAGGTGGATCCCACAAAGTGGGTAATCAATGAGCCTACTCAACTTAGGAAAATTTCTATCCTCTCATGATAGTTATGATAGGGTCACCAGCGTTGTGTTATTTAATGATTTAAAGTTATTTCAACTTTGATAGAAATCCTTAATATTGTTTACATTAATTTTATAAACAAAATGATTTTCATGATAGAATGGTAAAAGTTTTCTTGAACTTACTACTTGAGAGGTTTTCTCTCTCTTTTTTCTAATCATATACTACTTTAGAATTTAAGATGCGCTTTATCTCTTTCTGTCTTGCTCATGGTAATTTTTTCAAACACTGGGTTTTTTTCACATAAATAACGTACTAACATTTGGGTTTTCCGAATGTAAATCTTGTTATGTCGTGTGTTACATATGCAATGAAAAAATTGTATACCTTCCGGAACATCTTGCTAGATTTACTTTAACATTATATGCTACGATGACACTTTTGTAATGTCCATTATATGCATAACGTGTTCTCAGTTGTATGAAAAGTTATCTATCTATCTATCTATCTATATATATATATATATATATATATAATAATTAACATTTTACTTTTAGAACCGGAAGCATTGAATTTAAGTTGATTCTAATTTAAGTTTGTCCTTCAAACAATTATTGCTATTACATAAATCAGACAGAAGTTTTTTACTTTACCACTCTAATGATATTGAAATAATATAATAGAAAAATTAAATCGATTATAATAGAGAAAAAAATAAATAAGACAAAATATATTTCAACAGATTATTTCACAAAAAAAAAAAATTCCAAACACGGGTCAGAGTTATTAATTATTATGAAAGGCAATTTCGCTAGAAGATACTTTCTAGTCTAAGCTCTTGTAGAAAATTGGACTGGTGAGTCAACAGTCAAGGAAAGAGATGCTTGAGAAATACTATCCATTCATTCATTGTCCAATATCCACTAGAAATTCTTTGAAGAATAATCATGACAACATCCATATCCTGGTCTCCTCCTCTTTGGTAGGTCTTAGACCTCAATAATTTTTAGGTAATTTTTTATTTACTCTAATGAAAAAGAAAAAAAAAAGCATAAATTACATTTTAATCCTTTTAACTTTTTAGTTTGTACGTTTTGTTCCACTTTAGTTTGTATATTTCGAGTGAATTCATATCCTAATTTTCTTATTTTGATATTTTATCTTTTAAAAAATGATAAATATAACACCAAGAAAAATAACTTGTTGAGAAACAAATAAAATAAAAAGAAAATCCTATAGTCTTGGCATATTTTTTAATGGCACAATTTCTATCACCTACTCATCAACTGAGACTCATACACTTAATATATTGCTTATTATATTTATTTTAATTATTAGATGATTGACTAAATAGTACTATTGATGCGACCATAAAAATTTCTTTATCTTTTTTGTGCATTCCTCTTGATTGACCAATCGTTGCACACTTATTACCCCTTATTTATATATGTTATATATATATATAAATTTTATTAATTTATATAATATATATAACGTGTAATACCATTAAATTTTTATTTTATTTCCCTACTCCTCTTGTTCTCTTTGAAATTTTTTTCATTTTTAATATAGGGTTTGTTTATTTCTTCTACATGTAAATGGCACACATATGCTTTCCAACAAATTATTTATATAAAAAAACAGATATAAATAAAAAATAAATAATTTTACTTATAAATATATTAAACATATTAGATATAAACTATATACAAATAAAATATAGATACAAATCATATATAAATACAAAGATAGGTGGATCCAAATGGACCCATAATCCAGTGATGTGCTACGAATCAATTACCCATGACCATCGTGCAATACGTGGTCCTTCGTCCACAGCCTGGTCGGCCAAGACAAGATGCGTGAGTTTGTTTGCTTTGGTAACTTCCAAACTCATCCTGTATGGTAAAAAAAATCTCCATCCACTTCACCATAATGCTGCTCCATCATTGCCTCTACCAATCTTTATATAATTTCTATTTGAGTTGCTTACAAATAGTATCTATTGAAAATGATTGGACCTAAAATCTATAAGATATAAAAGGTCGGATATATTTTCAAGTATGGAATTTTATTTTGCTGGTTAAGTAGTGGTTTCAGAACTTTAAATTCCACTTCTACATAATAAAATACCGGATATACCTCCATACCCAACTAATAGACTTGTTAATGCTTGTACTCAGATGTAGCTGGCTTTCATGTCTTACAGATTCATTTTAATTTTAAAAAAAGAAAATTGGATGTAGATTTCTTGAAAATCCTTGGAATAATATAATCTACATTTGTTTTGTATCTAGTCTGTATGATTTATATATGTGTAGTTAAGTCTTTATATTTTTCTGTTTGATTCTTAACAAATATTGTAATTAAAACATACATCAAGCAAGTTTCAAAAATAAAAAAAAAAAGGGTAAAGGACAAAACAAACAGTATATTGATATGTAAGAAACTATAGAATGAATGAATTGGAATGCTACTGAAGTACCACTATGACAAATCATTTCTTGGGGAACATTCACCAAATATTATCATTTCTTTGTATGGGAACATCCACCAAATATTATGGAGTCAATGTCTATAATATAATATTTATAACAATAATACGCTTGGTAATAAATATGGTTAATAAATATGTGGCAAAATGAAAGGTAATTCAAGCCATTGACATTAATAATGATGGAAACGAATCACCAATGACTATATTTCCTATATCAAACATGACATAAGAGCATTTTATCATGGGTTGCTTAGCAACATATCAGTATTTGAAGCAATTTTTCTTGCAAAGCAACTCTTTACTTTATTTCCGATTACTTCTAGAGAGTTACTTATCTATTATTTTTAAACTTTTGTGGATTCTATCTTATTTTATTTCCTTAAAATAATTTTTATAATTTTTTAAAGATTAAATAAGTGTGAAAAGGATCAATTGGAGGAGGAGTAAAAAGGTTGTGTTTTGTGAAGATTAAATAAGTGTGAAATGACTAATATGAGCAGAAGTGAGAAGATTGCATGTCATAGCAACTTTAGCTGCTAAGCAACTCACTTTATTGTTGAACCATGCAGAGGTTGCAATCTTATTTTGATGAGAACATACATAGCATAAATACTCTATAACTTAGTTAATTTATATTTAATAAACGAAACATATTTATGATATATATGAGCTATGTGTGCATATATATGTTTGTGTTTGTTATTGCAGGTGGCTTTAAGCACATTTTAGGCCTTGATTCATTTGGAATCTTTTAATGCTCAAAACCTAAATGTTATAGAGATCTCTCTAATTTTTTGTAACATCTTAAATCACTTCAATCAGAGTCTAAATGAGAGATATGGCCAAAACATGAAATAGTGTCGAATTGCTAGCGGCAACTGGGGCAAGACGACAATCTTAATTTTGGGCTCGATTTGGATCGGCTTGCCAGTAGGCTCTTTCTATGTAAAAAATAAATAAATAAATAATCGTTATAAACTTTGAAGTTCGACTGTTGGTGGCTATTTTGAGAGGCAATAGCTAGCTTATTTTGAAAGCTTATAAATAGAAGTGTTATGATGTTTTTTATGCAAGAAAGTAAGCCTTAATTGGTAGATATTATGTGAAAATACTCTCTCATTTTATATTTATGTTAGTTTGAGTGAAAATGTGAAATGTGCTATAGTGAGTTTAGTTGGCAAATATTATAAGGCACAATTCACATGTTTGTTTATATTTTTGTTGTATGTTTTAGTGAAGCCCTCTTGTGTTTGAAGCAAAGGTGAAGTCCTCATATATTGAGATAATTGAGTGAAGTCCTCTTTATGAGGCATTGGTGAAATTCTCATGTTGAGGCATTGTGTGTAGCTCCTTGGGAGCATGTTTGTTGACATGAAGGAGTGGTGTAAAGTCCTCCTAGGCAATTGTGGATCATAGAGACTAAAGGGTGGACCAAACTTCATGTTAGATACGGTGCAAGCTTTTCTTCCCTTATCTCTTTATTATCATTGTTGAAATTGCATGAAATGGGCATAATTGACAAAAGAGATAATGGTTGGATTAAGTAAGCTTAAAATCAATTTAGAAACCTGCCTTATATCTTCCACATACATGTGTAAACAAGCCTACTTAGATTTTTCAACACAAGCAACTGCCACATCAACTCATATTCCTTGGAATTTTCACTAAGTACTCGGGTTTAATCCCTTGGTTGCTTAAGGGGTTGCTTAAAGTACCATATCAACATCTAAAGCAACTTTCCCTATTAAATAACTCTATACTTTATTTTGGTTACATTAAGAAAGTTACTTATCTACTTTTTTAAATCTTTTAGTGAGTCTCATTTTATTCTATTACTTGAATATAATGTTTATTTTTTATATAAAAATTAAATAAGTGTGAAAGAACCAATGAGAGGATAAGTGAAGTGTTACTTTTTATAAAAATTAAATAAAAATGAAATGACTAATGGGGGAGAGGAGTGACAGGATTGTTTGTCATAGTAAATTTTGTTGCTAAGTAATCCATTTTATTGCACCAGCAACTATCACATTTAGAGGTGGGCAAGTGGGTTAAACGGGCCAACCCGGCCCGGCCCGCTTTGGCCCGTGGGTTAAACGGGCCAAAATTGCCTGACCCTAACCTAACCCACTTTAGCCGGTGGGTTAAACGGGCCAGCCCACTTTTTGACCCTTTTAACCCACTTATATATTTTGTGAATTAAATGGGCCAAGTTGACCCATTTAACTTATTTATACTAATTGAATAAGATATATATATAAAATAAAAAAGAGAGTTTTATAAGGTTATATATATTAATGATTAATTTCATTATTGTTTTAATTACTTTTTATATAAAAATAAGTTTTCTAAAATAACTTAATAGATAATATATTTCATTTAAAACAATAATAATATATTTTATAAAATTTTATGGTGCATGTGCATCAATTTGTCATTCTTTGTTATAATTAACACATAAATTTAATTTCAAGTATAAAAAATCTCAAGAATAACCTTCGTTAATACATATTTACCCTATAATTATTTATTTTATTTTTATAAAAGTGGGTTGGTGGGTCAACCCACTTAACCCGCGGGCTAGCCCACTTTGGCCCGCGGGTTAAGTGGGTTGGGTAAAATTAACCACTTTTAAACGGGCTAAAAAAAGCTGACCCTAACCCGCTTTTAAAGTGGGTTAAACGGGCTGGCCCGCGGGCCATTGCTCATTTGTCCAGCTCTAATCACATTATTCATATTTCTTGGAATTTTTACCAAGTATCTAGGGATAAAGATGGTTTAAGTAAGCCAAAAGTTCACTTATACGTCTTCATGAAAAAATTCTTCGGTACGATACTTTTTTTAGTGAGATTTGTCTCGTATGATTATTGAATGGCTTAAATATATTATAATTGTGATCAATCCCTTAATATTCATTTTTACATTAAATTTTTATAATCGATTTAATAATAGTATTATGGAAGGGATGGTCTCATGACAAGATTGTAGAAGTTCCTGCTTTTTTAACATCTAAATGGATACACTGGGGAAACAAATCTTAATGGATATAATTTAACAAATATTAAAGTCATAGCATATTTAGCTTTAATTAATGGATGAAAATTATACTTTGTGATAAGTCAATAATAGTATTACCCATTTTTTTTTCCCAAAATAGTATTACCTATCTATTTTTCTCTTTCTAAAATCAGTAAAAGTAAAATCTTGAGGAATAAAATGATATAGAGAACACTAACAAATTTGAGTGAAATATTATTAGCATTGATGGATGCATCATGATGTTCTTTATTATTTATGTATAGGAATCTTAGATGTGTTGTTTCCTAATTCTACTACAAGTAAGATATTAAAGTTGAAGAATCCTTATAAATATAATTAAAATTGTATACATTAATTTTTCTTTAGCAACTAATCTAAAATTAACTATCTAATTAATTGCAAAAAAGTTGATAAGTTTACTAGCCTATAAGTCTAAAAAGTCAATAAAGAAAATTAAACCTTATAATGATAGTGACATACATAATAAAATTAGACATATTTTAAATTTATTTTACATCTACAGTGTTAGTACCTTAGTTTTTTGGTAAAGTATCTTGAATTTGGACCTTAGATAAAGTTAGTAGGGTATTTGATAAAGAATAAATGAAACATTAGAGTAAGGGCTATTAATGTGCATACCTCTCTTATTTTGATGAACTCGGTGGAATATAATAAGGCATTAGGAGATTGACAATTACTTGTAGTATATCAAATTATAGAGATTGTGGACGATCGTAGTTATTTGTACGTAATGGCTGAAAAGCCACTAACCTACTGAAATGATCTAAATTTAATTCCTATTTAACTTCCATGTATATGTTTTATTTGTCTTAATTATTGAACTAAATGAGCATGTTGATTTATGAGAGTCATGTTTGGTAATAAAATATTTGAAGAGATGAGTTGGTAATAGTTTAAATGTGTCTAAGTTAGTATATTTTGAACATTACACATGTGTTATTTTGCATATGTAATGAAATTAATGTCATTGTTTTATATATTAATGTGTGTATAGTATAATTAATATTTGTGTCTTTTATGTATTAATATGTTTGTGTTATATTTAAATTGATAAAATCAACTTTTGAATTGTTTAAGAAATGGTTGACTGAAATTTTACTCAATTAAGCCCAATTTTCATGCCTCAATTACACCCAAATGAACTCCAAATTAACCCAAATTCAACCCAAAGTCTATTATGCCTTAAAAGTCAAATTTAAGATAAGAATAAGTCCAAAATTTACTTCATCAAGCCCTCTTTTGGCAGCCCTCAAATTTCATACTAATTTTCATCTTCTTTCTTTCCTTTTCTCTTTTCCTTCACTCCGAGTTACAAGCCCTAAACCAAAGAATAACACCAAGCTTATTGAATCAAAAATCTCTCCAAGCTAAGGCTTGCTCATGTAAGTTAATACAAGTATAGCTTTTGTTTTATTTCCTTTCTTATAGTATCTATGTGAGATCTTGAATAGAATGAGTTTAATGTCTTTTAAGTTGTTTGTTCATGCATTGATATAGGTTGGATTATGTTTTGTTGTTGTGTGAATTTGTTTATGTGTTGTAGTAGTTATATGAAGTGTTGGGAAGGAATAATGTTAATTGGAGTAGTTGAAGTTGAGGATGAGTGGAATGGGATTTGAAGTGGTTTAATGTGTTGATTTAATGTTCTAAGTTGCTAGGATTGATTAGTGTAGATAGGAAATAGTATATGAAGCTAGAAATGAACTTGAAGAAGGATTAAAGGTGTTATAGTTTAGAAATTTGCAAAGTGCAAAACAGAGGAAATAAACTCTTTTCGAATGGGTCTGTTTTTGAACGTATACTGGCATCTGGCACTTCAACGCCGCTGGTGTAGAGGTGGTGTTGAAAGTGAACAAAATCGATTTTTTTAAAGCCGCTTCAAACATTACTGGCCTTTGCAAGAAAACTTTGCCAACATTTTTTTTCAAAATGTATGCCGACCATTAGGGCTTCAACGTCACCGGCGTATGGGCTGTGTTGGATTGGAACATAATCAAAATACTTTACGTCGGACACAATGCCACCGGCATATATTTTCCACGCTGCCGGCGTTCATTCAAATTTTGCTTGTGTAGGAAGGCCACGTATCCCCTGAGTTTTTCAAATTCAAACTTCTTCAATCTTCAATCTTCAATCTTCACTTCATATATGATCTCCTAATTAATATATAAGCTAGATAAACATGTTTTATGCATGAATTATATATTAAAACTATATGCAAAGCTTATTGAATCTCCTTGTATAATTGATCTAGGATTGTGATATATATCTATAGATGTGAATTCTCCATTCAATTATTAATTGTTTTGATATTCTTATTTCAGTTAAAGGTTCTTTGGTTAGTTCCTCTCCGAGTGAATATAGTGATATATCGGATTCGGGTACGCAATAGCTTGTTTGGTGTTTGCTAGGACTAGGCATCCCTAATTTGATCTAATTCAATTCGGCTTAATGATTTGATGAGCTGGATGTCTATTACGCTGTTTAATCTGGTCCGAGGAGCAGCAAACCTATCATGATGCAATGAAATGTTAGTTAGGCGCTTAACTTAAGTCATGATGCAATGACTTTGCCATGATGCAATGGTACGCTATGATGCAATAGCGATTCATTTTGGTTAAGTTGGTAGCCGATAGGAAGAATAGTATCCAAGTAACGTTTACTTAAACTTAGGGGGAAATACCATGGTTTAGTTCAAAGTTTATGGGAACTTGTGAACTAGGCTCATGTTGTGGACTGAGTTTAAATAAAGTCGGGCAACAATTTCGAACCCTAAATGAAGCTATTTTCTTTATGGAATAAATATAGAAGATATAAGTATTCGGATTGCTTATATCAACCCCCTGAGCAACTGTTGTTACTCAAGACTCCTAAATCCTTAGAGCGTGATCTCGGGGTTTGAATACCCTCCTGTTGTTTTGTAAAAGAAAACTTAATACGATAATCACTTGTCCATTGATACATTCCATTTGATTTAAGTTTGGCTTGATAACTTGTTCTTGTATTTTGTTATTGTATACTGGGCCTTTGGCTCACTTTTGCTGCTTTGCAGGTAATGATGACGAGTTATATGATGATTTGGGTTACGGGTCAGACTTTAAGAAATTCATGGACGAGTGGGATGAATAGGACTCGAACACCTTGAATTTTTTGAGAAGCTTTTCTTAAAGCAAAAGTCTTTGTATAGAAGGCTTGAGAAATAAGCCTAAGATGTAAAGACCTTAAGATCTCTTAGGGTTAGTTTTTGTATTAAAAAAACTTGTAATTTTTGTAGTGTCTTGTATTGATACTAAACTTTGTACATATGATGTATATATATGTATAGATTGCTTTTATTAGTAATCTTGTTTTGTTAAAAGTTGTTTATAAAGTTTTAGTAGATTTGATCAAACAATTCTCATAAACTGTTAGTTTTAGGACAACCTTACATATAATGTGAAAACGTTACATGTGGTTGGGGACTCGGTACCCTAAATCTCGAGATTTAGTAGTCGGGTCTTTACACCTTCGCTATTAGATCATAGGGTAACTGGTTAGCTGGTTATGTTGTATCGATCGTATGCAATTCAATAACAAGTTAAAAATCTCATATTCAATTCAAAACTATGTATGATCCCATAAGGATCTATGATTACTAATAATTTATAGCTGCAAACAAGCTGAGCTACTCGAGCTCGATCGGTGTATAAGTTGAGCTCAAACTTTAATCCAAGCTCGTGATCCGAGTTGTCAATAAGCTCATTTTATGCTCGTAGATAGGCTCGCAAGTAGGCTCGTTAGCCAATTTATAAGTTCTATATTTATGATGTATTAACATGTAATTAAAACAAAAAAAAAAAACTAATTTCTATGAATATATATGCATATATATATATCAACAACTCGTATATATTATTTTTAAGTTGAAAAAAATGGAAAAGAGGTTATTTAAATGAGTTGAGCTCAAGCTTTAATTTCATACTTAATAAAAGCTCGTCAAACTTAATAAAAAGCTTGATTAGACTCAAGCTTGGTTTGTAAACGAGCCAGGCTTGAAATAAATCTCATTTAACTAAACGAGCTAAGCTCGAGCCTAAATTTTAAGCTTGATGAAAAGCTCGACTCAAGCTTGAGCTCAATAATTTTCAAAGGAGCCAAGCCCAAGCCTTTAAAAGCTTGGATCGTTTGCGTGCTACTATTCTTCTATTGTTTAACCTATAAAATCGAGTGAATTAATATATTATCTAATTACTAGCAACAATAAGAATAAATCACAAGCCAAGTATTTTAAAGATCAATCAAATTGCAAAAATTTTTAGATTTCAAATCGCTGCTAAGTATTTCTGTGATTATACTAAGAATAATTCCAATTTTATTGTTGATTTTATTGAACAATAGTAATATCTAATGTAATTTAATATCTTTTCAAGATTATTGAAATCTAACCCTAAGTTGATCAACCAACATTTCTTTCCAGTTCAAACCCCCAAGATGGCATTAACGATCTTAAATTCCCATATTAGGTTTGACCCTAATCTTGAAAATTTAATTGTTTTATTTTCTAGGATTACATGCAACTCCTTTTCAATTGTGTAGATTTATTCATACAAACAATCTTTCAATTAATTGGCATGAAATCTAATTAAAAATTAATATTCTAGATTATCGATTCAAGATAAATAATAAAACACTACACAATTGAATTCAAAGAATCAATCAATAAACTGAAAACAATAAATACAAATGACATAATTAACCTAGGTTTCATTAAAATCAAAACAAAATATTTACTTCTCCATAGGAGAAGCAATAATAACACAAGGAATATAAGAAGTTAAAGAATAAACATTAACTCTTTACTTTTACAATCCGTTGAAGCACACAATCTTAACTAGCAAACTAAAATATGTAATTAATAATGTAAAATTCATTTTTAAGCTACAAAGGGTTCTTCTCTTTATATAGATGTTTCAAGGCTTAGAAAAGGAAGTTTCCAACACTCAAAATAGGAAGGTTGAAGTTTGGAAGGTTACAAAAGTGTCTCCTACTTGTTTAGAAAGCTAAGGCTCCAAAATAAGTAAATAAATCTTCAAAGTAGAAAAGTAGGAAGACTCTATAAATGTCGAAGTTTGAATCTTCAAGTCTTCCAAAAAAATCCCAAGCTATCTTTTCTCTTCAGTAGAAGCTCAAACTTTCCAATTTTAAGTTGTTTTTAGAGAAGTTGGGGCACCAAGAATGACATGAGTATGATGTGGTTGGGTTGAATTCTTATGTAACTTTTTGTATACACGATTCTTTTAAATTTGAGAAGGACACAACTAAGACATGGTTATGTCTCATGGTTGTGTCACTTTAGTTTTCTATTTTAACTTCCAAGGCACGCTTTTAAGAAATTCAAACAACAAGAGGGAATAACACAATCATGTCTTTCTTATGTCAATCACAAATTCTCGTCGTTTCTTATCTAGATGACCTCCAAACTTCATGAAACTTCATGAACTTCTTCATTTTCTTGAAATCAACATCTTGGAGGCTTAAAAGCAAATTATAAATATTTTAAGTGCTATTTTCATAAGTTTATCCTCTAAAATGATCAATAAAAGCATAATTTAACACTTATAAACTAGGAATTTATATTTATTATCACGCAGGAGAGAGTATTTGACCAAGCATATAGAAATTATTATTAATTCTAATCGGCAAAGTGCTTAATTGATGCGGAGTAAGCTATAGATGAACGAATATATAGTGGAGGAAGGGAGAAGTATGTTTGGACCATTTGGCGTCTTAGTTAGAGTGAGCTAGGATTGAGAAGCCCTCTATCTGCCCATCAACACATAGGAAATCTATAATATGACTAAAATTAGATTTAGACATTAAAATTGTTATAGCATTCAAGTATTTGACTTTTTTTGCAAAATTGATAATGGAGCATGCAGTTATAATGAAGAAAAAATAATGATAAATTTCAGAAGTTTGTTTAGTTTCAGTGAAATTAGTGACCTGGATAATGTATAGGTCTCAAGATTTTCTGCTGCAAATCTTGCAAAGCAGTACCTACAAAATCATGCGTCGGGACTCGTAATAAGTGTTCGTTCATCTTCGACTAAGGGGATTTATTCGCTTCCACTATTGCTCTCTCTCATTTCATGTTATAGAAAAGTATAGTTGTTAATTGTTTTTATGCGTCATGCTTAGTGCTGTAATTCCTAAGCTGCTGAAGTTGTATTCGGTGATAACTTAAATTCAACTCGATTATAATATAATAGAGTTCGAGTTTAAGCTACTCGAGTAATTATTGAGTTTGAGTTTTAAAATATTTGACTTGAGTAGCTCGTGAACCTATTCGAGTTTTTTATATTTAACATAAAAAAATTATGAAAACTTGTGTTTTTTCAATTTTTAAAGCTATTTTCATATCTTGTCTTTTTTTTTTTTTCTTTTTTCCTTTGTATCTAGTGACCATATTTATATTATATTTAAGATTAAATCAACTAAAAATCTATTTTAATCCTAAATTCCAATTTATTTTTTTGTTTAATTGATTTTATAAGAATAATTTATCCCAATCGAGTTGAGCTTAAACTTATTAAGTATCAATTCGAGTCGAGTTTACGCTTTGAATTTTTTATTTGAGTCCAATTTGAGCTTGACACCTTATCATCTTGACTTGATTCATTTAATCATGCCTGGTCTTGTGACTAAGCATGCAAACACACCAAACTAATTTACAAACTACTTGAGTTTGATTAAAAAATAATCGAATTGAATCAAACTCGAGCTATTTGAATAAATTATGGAGTTGAACTCAAACTTTATATATTTAGCTCGATTAGTTCATGAGCCTAATCGAGCTCGAGTTGAGCATAAATGTTAATCGAATTTGATTCAAGTTTGAGTTTTAATATTATTTTAATTAGAATTTAAAATATATATTTTAATAAACGAAGCCTAAACGAGCTTAATATAATCGAACTGGAGATTATATAGTTTTATTTCAAGCCGAACTCGAGCTTAAAGTATTAAGTTCAGTCGAACTTGAACCAAACTCAAGCTTTGAAATCTCGAATCAAACCCGAACTTGAGCTCAGTACTGTACTATTTCGATTTGACTCGTTTGCAACCCACTTGTGACACCATTCATTTATTGATTAAATCAATTGGATTCTCAAGTCAAATAGTTTATTCCCTTGTTATTTATTTATTCATTTTCAAATAAGATTTTATTGACTTTGCCATAATCAACCTTCTTTTTCCACCTATTTAATGCCTCTAAAGTTCCTTGGAACCAATTTTATTAAAATGAAGGTCAGTCTAGTGCCATGACGGCTCTTTACATTTGTTATTTATATACAAGTCCTTAAATCGGTCGATGAAGTAGTGTATTAAGCCTTCTGCTTCACAATTTTGAATCCTGTTACCCGTCAACCCTGGGCCCTGAGTTGCTATTTACTAAAATCCAAAAATGTTACACCGATAAATACGGAAAGAGAGTCCTAGTTTGACTCGAAAAGCAAATGTTCAAGCAATATGAAAGTCAAGAACTGGCCACCAAAAACAAAAAATGAAAGTTGGCATGACAGTTGCCTCCAAAAGGGCCAATGCAAACGCTTAGGTTTGAAAAAAAAAAAAAAAACGAACTTGTGAATAGAGTTGCAAATGAACGAAGTATGTTCTCGAATTACTTTAGTTCGGTTCGATATTTACTTGAATTTGATTTAAAAATAGTCGAATCAAATTCAAATTCGAGTTATTCGAATAGTTTATCGAGTCGAACTCAAATTTTATATGTTTAGTTCGGTTAGTTTGCGACCATAATTGAATGCAAGTCAAGTATAAATGTTAATCAAATTCGAATCGAGTTTGGATATTAATATTGTTTTAATTATAATTTAAATATATTTTTTAATAAATCGAATTTGAACGAGTTTAATCGAGTTAAATTCAAGATTATATAATTTTATTTTATGCCAAACTCGAACTTAAAATATTAAGTTTGATCGAACTTGTGCTTTAAAATTTTGAATTGAACTTGAATTCAAGCTCAATACTATACCATCTTGCTATGACTTGTCTGCAACCCAACTCATGAGCTACAGTCAAGTGCTTAGCAATTGAGATGCAGCATATGAAACATATTCATGTGATATAAAATAATAATGAAAGTTTAATTTATACAATATATATAAAACTGCAAGTTAGTATATTAAAATTTAATTAGAATATGCTGTTTCGGGCCACCAGTACAAATTGTTGAAATTTACCTCAATTTTTTTAATATAATAAAAATGTGATAGAAATATTGTATAGGTTTTTTAAGGTGATATGGGTGAAAACCGTATCTAGTAAGAAGCAAAAGAAACCTATGAAAAAAATGATATTTGATATTTTTGGGGTTTGTGTTTGTAACTTTATAGGATCTAAAAAATTATGCAGCAAGACTAATTTGAATTGGGATTTCATTAATCTTTAGTTGATATGACATACAATTGAAGATGAACAGAGGTTTTGTATTGATATGACACATAATTAAATAAAATCAAAAGGGTTATTATTTGCCAAAGTCTTCAAAAAAGAAAATGATAAGAACAACAATTTAGAAAATTTGTCTTTAGAGTTTTCATTCAATAGCTTCTAAAACTACGAAATAATATCTATCACAAACTTATATACTGAACCTTTAACAACCCTAAGGACATTTAAGTGTCATAGAATATCAAATCCTAATGAAATATATCAAAGAAATATGTAAAATTGAAGTACACAAGTTGGTACGCAAACACATCTTACCTCTTTGACATGAAGATCATAATTCAAGGAAAGTTTTAGAAAATATGTTTAGGGACACCAAGGGGTGTGTTTTTATGTTACCTCTTTAAATGCATTATTTCTCCTCTCTAAAAGCTTTGTTTGGTTCTGTCATGCCCTATATAGGGTCTAGAACGTCGACAGTTCCACCCAATAGAGGATAGCGCCTTAGATTGTGTATCGACACGATCAATTTCTTGTAGAAGAAAATGTTTCATCAAAACAATTATTTAGTTCAAGGCACCTCATCATGCTTTTTTTTTTCTTCTTAAGAGGTGTATAATAATTAAGTATTATACATAAAGATTATTATTAACTAAGTAAGTTTCTAACCAATTTTAGATTTAAGAAATTGTTATTTAATTTAAATTAATAGTATCTAATGAAATTATACATCTAAAGTCATCAAAAGTAGTACATCGAAACCTTATAATACAAAGACCAAACTCTCAGAAAATAAAAATGTAATATTTAGCACATTAAACATTTAGCTCATCTCGTTTCTCACCAATATTCAAACCATGGTTCATGTAATCACAACAATCCGTATCAATCATCTTCAACACCTGAAAAAGAAAGAACATGAGCTAAAGCCCAATACAATAGCAACACAAGCACACACAATACAATCACATTCACCTAATCTAATGCAAATGTAACAACTAACAATTCATATATATTTTTAATTAAAATGGGACAAGTAATAGTGAAACACTCATACTCTACAACATGCTAGGAATGAGGGTTCTAAGTAGCTAACTACTGAGTGGGCTAATATAGGTAGTCTGAATTCTTATATCTCATATCTCCATATCAAGTAATAGCTTCGTTTAGGGTTTACAAACATTACAAATCTCAATCTATCTCAATCCATAATCTAGTGTGACCTAATTGGCACCTAGAGTCGTGAGCCATACTATACCACCTCTCATTAATTCAAGCAAATGTTACTCCATTATCGTTTCCCATCGTTTCATCAGCTATCCATCGAGTTATCTTCGATGGTTTAAGCACCTAGCTACTGTACCAGCATTGCTTAACAAGGATGTCCCTTTTGGACTAGGTCTAAAAAACGACTACACACACTCGACAAATATTTATTAAATCGTCTTTCAATATTAATTCATTTTAAATTATCTATTATAGCAACCAACACATAAAGTCACTACATACATGATAAAATAAAATATTCTAAAATAAGTCAGAAGATAAACACGATCAAGAATAAGTATCCACTCAAAGAAATTTTGTCTAATATAAGATTTACAACAACTTCACTCATCAACTTGTATTTGACTATAATTAAGATAAGTTCATGTATAATATAAGACCTTAATCTGTATAAAACCCACTAAGACTTATCACTTATTATTTAAGTAAACTTGAACTTAGATAATAATGATTAAGTCTAATATAAAAGCATTTATATATTAAGTCTAATATCTTTAATTAAAGCTTACGGTGAATATAATTATAGATATAACTCCCATATATTTGTTAATTAAGCCTATTAGTTATATTTTAATAATTGGCATTGGTTACTCTTATTGATAAAGAAAGCCTATCTTTTTAAAGCCTAATTTACATCAATATGTTATATTTATGCATAGAATTAGATAATCGACTGTAAATTGACTAGTCATGCCCAAATAAGTTACAACGACTCAATTAAGATTAAAATAGGTTAATCATATTAGAATCAAGTTAATGGACCTAAGATTTACTATTAAAACCCAATTTAACTAATTTAATCCAAGAAATTGTACAAAGTAAACCCTTAATTAGCAATCATTAATTAAAATTTGTGATTTTGTTATGTAAATAAATTATAGTTTGTTAAAATTCATTTTAAGTTCAATTTAGAATATTTTATTTTGATTTTTAAATTTTAAAGTTGGTTTAGCTTGTTGAATTCAATTTTATAGGTAATGACATTGTTTAAGTTATTAATTATTGAGAATAGTAAATTAATTTAAAAAATTACCAAAACTTTTTATTTACATCTAGAAACATCATTTTAACTTTTTCCATAATATTTAATATTTTTAATAACTATAAACATATAATAGTTTGTTTTTTTCTAGAAAAATGCCTTTAAAAGCCGAATTTAATTATTTAAAAGGTAATTTGGAAATTCACTTCCTAGACTTTCACCTATGTGCAAATTCAGCCTTCAACTTTCAAAGTGAATTTTTTGATCCCCTAAACATTAAAAAATTAGCACAGTTAAAAACAGTTAATATTTTTCATGAATGGGATTAATCCGTATATAAGTGAAAGTTCGAGGGAGTATTTTGTAATTCTTTCCATTTTGTTTTAACGAAAAATGTTATGTGTCCTTAACTATGCCAATTTTTTAAAATTTAAGGGGTTAAAAAGCTTATTTTGAAAGTTCAGGGGATGAATCTGCATATGAATAAAAGTTTAATGGGGAATTTCTAATTTCCCCTTATTTAAAATTTATCAAAAACATTTTGACTTTCTAGAAGATATTTTCACATATTTGCAAGTTTAAATTCAAAATTTCAACATTATTTATAATTATTGACACATATTTCCATAAATCAAGCAAATTAACATAATATTAATAGTAAATTCATAATTAAATTGCATAAATTATAATTTATCAATTTCAAATGATTTCATGCATTATAACATCTATAAATTTGGCTTAATATAATATATAATACAAATTCTTATTCATTTTACAAATTTCTATCCAAATTCAATGCAAACCAACAATTTAGATTAATATAATATGCATTGCACATATTTATTATCAAGTACTTAATATATTCTGTAGGAAAACACTATAAAAACATATTCTAATTTTAGTTTTAAGATTATAGCATGTTTTTGCATTACGTGTAAATCGCACAACAAGCAATAATTTATCAAAACGATGTCAAGAAGATGCTCAAGCATAACTTTTAGATTTGAAACTTATATAGTATCATCAAATCCAAATCAAATCAATTTATTGAAAATAACTTACTAGAATAGCAATATAATATTGATAAACTCCTAAACCTTTTTACTACTACTAGCAATTTGATGAAGTTTCTTATGCTAGCTTCCTAACTTCAACATCGATTTTGTCTTGAAAATCACCTAAGAAAAGTGAAGATAGAGATTAGATTTGGTATTGAATAGGTAAAATAATGGATATGAGTACTATGAATTAAAATTTGGTAGGGGTTATTGATGAGTTTGTAGAGCTTAAAAGAATATGGTTTTTTGTTGTTTGAGTTAGGATTTTTTTTTTTGTTTAATAGAAATTAAGGAGAATGAGGGTAGATTTTTGGTGGATGAAAAAGAAAAAAGAAGAGAGGAAATCATTGATGTGATATAGAATAACCCTAGATGATGTATTATGTATAGGTGGGAAAAAAGATTTGTTGTAGATTTGAACTAATTTTAGAATATCTAGTGCATAAAATTTTGAGAGATTTTGTGTGATTTTGCAATGATTAGATATATGTTTAATTAAAGAAAGTTAATATCAAGTGACATGTGCGGCAAAAAAAAAAAAAAAGAAGTAACATTTGAGTTTGGAAAATTTGCAAGTTATATTTTAATTTAGGAAATTTGTAATTAAGAATTAATTTGTTTTAAAAATCAAGGATACATGGATTATTTTGGTTTTATATCAATTTCCAATTAAACTCGGTTACTACTCAACTATGCTAATTACTACAATTCCATTAATTCTCTATTAATTCAACTTCATTTATTCTTTCAATTTATCTAAACTAAATTATACTTTATAATTTAATATTTATTTGATTGGCTAAATTATCTAAATTGTAATTAATTTTTCAAATATAATTTAATGTTCAAATTTATCCATATTTTCATGCTAATTAATATTACTTTCTTAATTTGATTTATTGAAAATATAAGGTATTTTAGATTCAACATATTGTCCCAATCTTGCTTCATCTTCTTGAGTACCGATTTAATTATTCATAGGCTTGTAATTAATATTGCATGGTATTCTATACTATATAAGTTTATATGATATAGATTCCATGGTTACTCTAATGCATCATATGATAAGTTCCAATTTTGAAATTTAGGACTCCAGTTCCAATGGAAAGATAAGAGTAGGAATTTCTAGTATGAGGTTGTTCATTGAACCGAACTGCATCTACAAAATATGATTCTTTATATTTCGCATTGGTTTGCGGTTTGGTTCGAAGATAATCTAAACGATCATGGTTCTGTTTGAGGGGTTGAATTGAACTATACTGTTTAAACTAATCTAACCGTTTCACATTAAAAGACATAAAAAAAGGATTCATTTTGTTTATAACTATTAAACATTAGATATTAAGATCACATGTGATATTTCACTATAATATTACGTATCTGCATTAGAATAGACTTAAAACAAAATCGCAATTCTAAATTCTAATACCATTTTTGTGTTTACAAACATTCTTGAAAGGGAATTGAGTAATAAATCAACTTATAGATTTATTAGAAGAAACTGTGATTCTGTTGCAACTTATGAAATGTAAATTACACTTATAATCACATATGTATATTTTTATAAAGATATATTGTATATATGTTTTGTATTAATATTATTTATTACTAAATATTTTTTAAAGCAGTTTGAATTGGATCAAGCTATATTTGAAGTGGTTCAATTTAGAATTCAAAGCAGTTTGTATTGTAGGATTTAAACCAAATTGAACCATAAACACTTTTACTCTCTGTCCTAGTTATCCTATTCTGCTCACTATTAATCTATATATACGTGTGTGGTGACACCTTAATTTTAGGTCAATAAATCGTCACATTATCTTTAGTTAATGTGTTAGTAGAAATATTAGCAGTCGACGTTTCAAAGGAGTAGTAAATACAATATACGATTCTTGAACACAAATTTGGCATATTTGCCTTCTAACACGCAGTCCCTTTTAACACGCAATACCGTTTGACATATTCGTGATGAATTTTCCAGCTGACTTAGCGTTGATGTTGCTAACAATTTGTTATGCTATATATAAAATTATAAATACTTAAAGAAAAATGCAAAATTAATTATCTCAAACTTTGTGATGTGATGATAGATTTCTTAAATCACGCGGAATTATTTTATTTGGTCATTCAGTGAGGAATGACATGTCGGCATGAAATTTTGCATGGGTAGAGATACGTTGGCCCTAGGACAGATTTTGCACGGCTTACAAAAAACTTGTTAATTTTTTCTGGATACCTATAATTATTTTAATTTGCATGCAAGTGCATGACTCTGCTTAAATTTACGATTTAATAGCGATGGTTTTTTATTTAATTAACATTATTTGCCTTCTAATAATTAGGTTGATTTAATAGTTGATTGATATGTCTTATTTTTTATTATAAGATAGTTTTATCCTTTATAGATAATTAGGTTACTAGAAGAATTCTATTTTCATTTTACAATGATTTATGCCCTTTAGTTATTTTTAGGACTGCTGCAATCAAGTTGGTAAAACCTAATTTTTTATCGAGTTTGAAATTTAGACTTGAGTACATCTAGTTTACAAATCGAGTTCAAGTCGATTCAAGCTTTTTTCTTGAGCCTACTGAGCTTTTTTCAAGCCTGAAATTTAAGTTCAAGCTCAACATATTTAGAAGACCCATTTTCAATTTTTTTTTCAAACCTAAAAATAATATATAAGTGTTACAATAAATATGTATATAAATATTAAATAAAAATTAGATTTTATTGTTTTTATATGTTTATATATAATATATCATATAAAACCTATAAATCTACTAACGGGCTTGTTAATAAGCTTGTTCATGAGTTGCTTTGTGAGCCTAAATTAAGGCTCAAGGTCAACTTATTTGGATAGACGAACTTCATTTTAATTTTGAGCTTGACAAGCAAGCCGAGCTCGAGTAGCTCATGAGTAGTTCAAATCGTTTACAATCCTAAGTCTTAGACTCAAGCTAGTATATAACCCATTTTTATCCTCTCTATAAACTTGTATATATATTTCCTTTTTAGCTATTATAATGGGAAGAGAGGATTATAACCTCGTACCTCTTATTTAAAACACCAAAGATATGCCGTTAACTATAAAGTTATTAGCACTAAGCCCAAGTTGATTCACCCATTTCTTAAAGAGTAAATCACATCGAAAGGTCTTAATATCTGGAGGGTAAATTCATCTGAAGTATCAACATTTTGAGTAGTTCAAAAGAGATCTTAATGTTTAGAGAAATGATCAATTGAGGTCTTCATTAGTATATGTCAATAGGAAAAATATTTAATTAAAATAAAAAAACCAGTATCAATGAGGACCTCGATTGAATCACTTCTCCAAACGTTAGACCTCTTTTGAATGAGTTGAAATGTTGAAACCTTAAATGAATCTTACTCTTAAATGTTGGGACCTTCTGATGTTATTTACGCTCTTTCTAAATAATAGAAAATAAACAGTTTGACCCAATCATGAGTTCAAATTGTACTTCAAATTTATTATTCCATCATAAAATTTATTTTCAAGTTAAGACAAGCATTTTACAAAATCGAGCCTGTAATTTTGGAAAATTGAGCTTTTTAACAATAAATAAATAAATAAAAAGAGGCTTTTTAGATGTAAAGGGCATAAATTTATTATTTTTAATGCCTTAGGCCAGTTTTCTTTAGGACGATGTCACACTCATTACTTTAAAATTATAAGATTTTACAATTTTACAACTTAAGTTTCAAGTTATTAAATTATACACTATTTTGTTACCATTACTATCTACTACCTAATCTTTTTTTGTTATTAACTATTATTTTATTTATTATTGGCTAAATTACATTATAATACATCAACATTTAGGTAAGATTAAATAAGTAATTAACGATTTAAATTATTAAATATAGAGATCAACGTTGATAAAATGGTCAAATAAGAGATTAAATTTTAAATGACTAAAAAAATGTATCATCAATATATGAAATTGTAAGAATATATAAATCCTTTTTTAATATTTATTTGTCACCTACTTAAAATATTAATCTTTTTTAATTAAGTAAAATTTTTATTTCTCATATGACTTATTTTATTTAATATTAATATTTTTTAACTATTTAAAATATTGATATTTTATTTGAATTTATTCAAATTTTGATGAGAAGAAACAGTTTCAAGGCTCGAGTTTGGAAGGCGAAGATAAAAACATACATGAAATAACCATGAAATTTCCCACTTATATTTTATATGTGTGTTATAGAATTTATATATATGCTTTTGATATGTATTGAATGTGATTTGTGTTCATAATGAATTATGTGTTTTATTATTGTGTTAAATATTCAAATACTCTAGAATTTATTAAATATTTAGTTCATAAAATTTAAATTGCATTAACATGTAAGAATTATATTTGGAATGTAGTAAAATGATAAATAATCCATGCACATAAGCCTCATCATAACCTAATTCTTTTACCTTAAAGGGAGCTTAAACACCTCATTAATTAACCAAAGACAAGTTTATTAATTAGCCATTGATAAGTCATTAAGTCCCCTTAACCTCTTATGCCTCAAAAGTCAAACCTTAAGATTATATCAACTTTAATAGTGCAAAATTCGTGCACAAATTTCAACCTCCAAAATAAAACTTCAAAAGTTTCAAAACCCCATTTTCTTCTTCTCCAAAGCTCCCCTATGGATCTATATAGATAACCTCTCATTTTCTACATTTTCCACCATCAAAGCATGCTAGAGGATCACAAAACCAAGGTCTAAAGTTCTATGGGTAAGTATGATTTTCATGTCTTCAAAATATGCAAGTTCATTGTTTCTTAGCAATAGGTTTTAAGCTTAAATTGTGTTTGATGACTTATATACTTGTTGGTTGCATGAGGAGTGTTTTGTTGTTATAGGAGTTAGTTGTATATGTAGTATAAGAGATTAGAAGTGTTGAGAAATGCAAGTGGTTGATGACTAAATGTTGGGTATAGTGATTTGGGGTTTGAAGTATGATTTATGTATGATGATTTATGGTGGAGAGTTTGATGTTGTAAATTGGAGTTTATGTTGTTTGAATGATGTAATGAACATATAACAAGCTTTGGGAAGTTTATGATGAGTTTGAGAATGTTTGAAAGTGAGCAAAGTGTAATAAAACAGGGAAATCAAAAACATTTTTCGTATGGGTTAAATTTTGGTCGTACGCTGGCATCTGGGGTTTCTACGCCGCCAGCTTATAGGCAGTGTTGGAAACCAATAGAATTAAAATTATTAAAGCCGTTTGAACGCCGCCGGCTTTCGCTGGAAAAGTCATTCGGCGTTCATTCTTTCATATTGTACGCCGGCTACTGGGAATGAAAGCCGCCGGCATATGTGTAGAGGCTGCCGGTATGTGTAAGGCTGCCAATGTATCTAGGTACACGGCCGGTTTGCACCTCTTGGACGTTTTGAAAAATTTTGGGTTTTGCATTCTACACAGGCTCAAAGCGCCGGCGTAGAATGAAGGCAGTCGGCGTACCATTGACGCTGCCGGCGTACCATTGAGCGTGCCAGTGTTGATTTTCATAGTGTCTAACATCGGCTCAAAGCTACCGGCTTTGAGTGCCGGCGTGTCCCTGCGCTTTTGATTTTTAAATTTTTTTTTAAAATTTTCCGAAGTTTGATATTTACTCAATTAAGTATTTATTTAGCGATCTAGGATATAATAGGATGTTTAAGTGCTTTATCATGACTTTGTATTAATTTATTTGAATTTCCTTTGATTAATTGTATTTTCAACTAGATAATTAGTACTTGAACTAAGTGTGAGTTTATAATTATTTCTTTTACAGTGAGTGATCCCCTTTCGGTTATTTCCATTGACTCTCGAGCTAGTACAGGTACGCAGTAACTTGCTTGTATGCTTGTTAGGATAGACATACTTAAATTTGATATAAATTCTAAATGACTTAAGTATTGCTTGTGTTTTCACCATTGAATCCGGTCCGAGGAGTGGTAACTTATCATGATGCAATGATATGTTAGTGTAGGCGCTTAGGCCAATAGTCATGATGCAATGACTAGGCTCGGCGGATAATCGATAGGAAATGTAGTAACTGAGCAACATTTACTTATTCTTGAAAGGAAATAGTATAACTTAATTCAATGTTTATGGGAGCATGTGAATTAATTTATATTATGGATTGAGTTAAGTGAAGTTGGGCAACGGCTATATAACCTATATGAGATTATTCTTTTCAGTGTAACGTTATCTAGGAGATATAGATATTCGGGCTATCTATATCAACCCCTTGAGCGTCGTAAGCGTTACTCAGGATCCCAAAATCCCATGGTTTGTCCCGGATTTGAATACTCCAATGATGATTTGACCAACGATTACTAAAGAAAGATAAATAAAACATTAGTGTTGCATTGCATTAGACTAGGTATGATTGTCACTACGCTTTTGAGTGTTGTTGCTGTGTACTGGGCCTTTGGCTCACTGTTGCTACTTTTCAGGTGATGATGATTGTTATGATGATATAGGTTATGGGTTGGATTGGAAGAAGTTTATGGATGAGTGGGGCAAGTAAGAATCGAGTGCAGGATGGCAAGGAAGGAAAACTTTTGAACAAGTCGTTGGTTGAAATATTGTATTTTGTATTTTAAATAGAGGCTTGTTAGTTAAGCCTTGTTTGTATATAAAGACTTAAAGTCTATTTTTCTTGTTTTGTGGTGTCATGTGCTTGACACAAAATTGTAAATTATTTCTTTAACAGTTCTATATGAATAAATTACTCAAATGAGTAATCCATTTGAAAAAAAAAGTCTTTATATAATTTATAGTGGGATTAAACAAACAATTCACATAAATTGTTAGATTTAGGACAACCTTACATAAATATGAAAATATTATATGGTTGGGGATTTAACTTGCTAAATCTTAAGGATTGATGGGTCGGATCTTTACAATACATGAGAAAAAGGTTTCAATCATTCTACACCTTTATCTGAAAATCAAGCTTTACATATATATTGTGATATTATTGACGCAAAGGCCGTGACGGCCTCCAACTTTTTCAGCCAAAGTTATCAATGTCGGCCCTATTAAAGCATTCAAATAACATTTGTTTCGTTAAATCCTAAGGTCTCTGTTCGTTCCTTTGGTGAAGTTGCATTGATTTTACTAAAATATGCGGTCAGGGCCGGTTTTCTCTGATTTGCCTTTTGAATCCAATTCTATATTAATGGTTTGATTTTTCTTTTAAATTTGGACTTAAGTAAATGGTTTGATTTATACCTTTTTTTTTATAAAAAAGGTTTAAAGCGGTTTAATTTTTAGTTTGAACTGTTTTTCATTCTTAAAATTAAAATACAGCCTATCAATAGATTTTAATTATATATTTATTATCACCAATATAAATATAAATGATATAATTTAAAATTAATTATTTAGCCAATTAAATATGTAAAAACTTATAATGGAGAAAGGTTTTATCCATCATTTATTAGTCTTATTTTCTTGAATTATTTTGAACTATAATGATATATTGGACTGGATAAAGTTAGAATTTACTATCCCAATATGAGATGCATATATTCAATTCGTTGTGCTTCAAATAAACACATTATCAATTACATAAACCAATAAATAACAAAGTAATAAAAGTGGAAAAATAAGTAAAATAGGTAAAAAAATTAAGAATGCTAAAAGCTAAATTGTAAAATTATCATAATTTATAGACGCATCACAACAATTGAAATATAATATAACCAATCTAATTTAGTTTTCATAAGGATACATATGTAGATAAATTTTTTAAATAATTATTTTGTTAATAAAATAGTTGTAAAAATAGCATGTTTGAGTTTTTTTTTTTTTAAATATATATAAAACTGGTTCCATTTGGTTCATAGTCTCAAAGCAAATCTAATTAGTTTACTCTTTGCTAAATTGTGAAGGATTGTCTTGAAAAATCAAAAGTATAGTGCGATTCAGTTCATAGTTTGATTGGTTCTTTTGTACATTCTATATGCAATTTTGCTTTGGCCATTTCCTTTTTTTTGTGCTTTATTATGAAAAAAATACTTGCTGTCTTGAAAATGCTGTCTCTATCTTATCCGAGCCAATGGACACCTGACACGTGTTAAATGAATTAAAAAAATTTAAAAATATCCCTAAAATAAAATAAATAGTTATTATCACTCCATGTATAAGTATCACTTTATTATTGTTTGAGACAAAGTTAAGACACAATCACTACACAACAAAACATTTTCCTTTTATTATTATAAAAATTAATGAGGTTTGGCACTTTGAACATGGTTAGAGATGCAACCGAGTGAGGTTTTGGGGAGGTCATATGAACCTAAACCTGAATCTGCTACACTATATGGCATACCAAACTCGACCCTCTAACTTTGTAGGGTTTTTCTGTTACATTCAAACCCGCCCTACATGGTTTACTCTAAAACTCGCTACCTGCTCGGTTACTCATGACTATCAATCCGATTACTCGCCCAACCATCCGTCCAATTATCAACTCAAACCTGCCTTGCTTATTGTTTTTTTTTCAATAGATTCAGCAGACTTAAGCTAATAAAATAATAGTCTAATAATATAGCAATTCAATTTCTCTTTACCAACCTGTTTTTAAATTTAGCTTGTTACTGTGTTTATATTTAGTAACTGTATTTACATTATAATTTTTTTTTTATTATGACCAACAGGTTGGGTGGGTATCTATCAGGTTTTAGTCGTATCTAAACCCAATTATAATACATTTCAGGGTTTTTTATCTATATTCAAACTCAACCTTATTATTCTATAGAATTCAATCCTATAAGATATTTATTGGATTATACAGATCGGGACCCGTTAATGGCCGACCCGATTGCATCCCAAAACATGGCCCCTATTCTGTTGACTGTTGACTCGGTCAACCAAGTCCATCTTCCTCTTCTCGATTAGGAATTGCAAATGCAGTGAACCTGCAGCATCTTTCCAGCTCGTTTTCTGCTCATTTTTTTAACCTTAACTTTCTCTATAGTTTCATCAAATCAATCATGAAACTGCAAAGGAGACATTTGAGTAATACACATTTGACCCCCATCAACAGCATTTTTCTAAGAAATCGAAGTTAAATTGACCTTCAAAATTTCAAAGATGAATATAACTATGTCTTTCAAAGCGAGATGATATTCGACGATAATGCATTTAAACAAACTTCGAATTGAGGATTAAAAGAAAAAAAAAAAAGACATATTCCATACATTAACAGATCCAAAATCATGTTTTGATTCGTAAGTTTCATTGAAACGGACTAATTCAATGTCAAGTTGACGAACCGTAATGACGAATACTGTTTGGAAACCATTACTGCGAAAGATTCGTCCTTGGACAAACAAGCTCAAATTTATATAAATAAGGGTTTTATTATCTATCTCCATTATCAAACTTCAAGCAAAACACTTCCTATCCACTTCGATTTCATCTTTCCCGGCCTTGTTCTTCGTACCCGCGGAGCCCCTATCTCGCTCTCTCTTCGAATTCTCTTATTCAAGAGAACCCACCACCACGCCGCCGTCGATCATAGTCAGACGATCTCCGATTAGCCTTCGCAGCCACGTGCCAATAACGGTAGACATTATTTTTGCCCATATTTACTTTAACTAATAATAAAAGTAAAAGAGCAAAAATAATAAATGAAATTTGTTCTTTTCAGTTATGTTTCCTTATGTTCTAAATAAAAGAGTAAAAAAAAAAAAAAATTAAAAATATTTTCTCTAGTAAAGGCTACCTTACCTTAAATCCCTTTTTCCCCTAAACAATCATCAAAACACTAAAAATCCATTACAACTTATAAAAAGTCATAAAAATTACAATAATAATAATTTTAACCAGGTCATTATGTAGGTTATGGGAATTGTGGTTAGAATTATTATATATATACATATATATTTATCATTTTTTCTTTTTTATTGGGTAGATATTTGCCTCTTGTTAGCATATAAGGTGGAAGCAGTCCGAACCAATCCCAACTGTTCTAAGTTGTTAATTTTTCAAGTGTAGTGGTCACTCAAAACCTTTAAACCCAATTTGTCTAAATTCTTAGTCGAAAGTCAATATTGAATGGGATGTGCTTAATATGGATTGAATTAAGGATAATAAACTTGGAAATCTATGCTAAACAAAGGTTATATATGTATTATTTGTAAACATTGTTATGAAATTCTACATGAAAGAAAAAAAAAAAAAAAACGGTTCTCTCTAAAACCATGTCTCATCAATTTATCTTGTATTGTGGTGATAAATACCTTTTAATTTCATTGATTGTGTGTTATATCATCCCATCGAAGTAAGAACTTTTGCTATATTCTAATTGTGCATAATGTCAACTCAAATCAAATAAACCTAGCTTGATTTGATTTTAGCATGGATAGATGAGTGGGTAGGTGGGATTTGAAACTTTAGCCATACCCTTTCCTCGAGTGTATGTGGTATAAAAATTTGAATCCAAAATCTATCAGTTATAGTAGCTTGTATTATTTTGTATCCAGTGTCCTATAAAACCCATAGGGTATAGGTTGCTCGACGAACCTATAATTTTATTTTTAATAAAATTCGTATATCTTTTTATTTTTCTTTATTAAATTTCAAGTTGATAATATTATTTACGAATTGACGTTATATGTAAAAGTACATTTTTATATATTCATCATAAACAACACGTTGAAAGGAAAATAAAAAATTAATATGTTAATATCATGGGGCTTTGTAAAATGCAGAATTCTTTAGGTGTGGAAGAAAAATCTACAACAAATATCAGTGGAACCTGTTTGTGAGATATAATACAAAATTACAAAACACGGAACAACTTCTTAAATAAAACTTTAGAGCTATTTCTATATTAATCAACTTTAGAAAATAAACAACATTTTTATATAAATGAAAGTCCAAGTACATAAATATAATCTAAGTTATTTCTAAAATAAAATAATAAGTTCTTCTATAATAAAAATTCCCAGAAAAGTAGTTTGCAAATAGTGATATTGAATAAAAGCGATCACAAAATGAAAAAAAATGTTTATTATTTATTTTCTTATAAATTGATATTATTTTATAATTTTTAATAAAGTAGAAAAGGTTACAGAATACCTTAAAATCTACACTCTTTATATACTAAACTATAGGTTCTACAATAAATTCGTACTTGCATTTTATCTTATAACCCTTAATATTCACTCGAATCCTACGTGATCAAGCAGGATATGATTGGATACCCTATTTGATAGGGTTACCTGCTCAGTCCAAATATAGATATACTCTTAGAATTTTAAATGTTATAATAATAATGTTATAACTTTAATAAACTGCCAAATAACCTTAAAAACTTCAGCTTCTTACAACTCTTTATATTTTGACTTTGATGAATAACACTTTATGTAAATTTATCAAAGTGTAGTTTAACAAACCCTAAATTTTTACCTTAATATGTCTTTCCTTTGAGCTAAAGAACCAAATATTGTTAATTTTTCAAAATTTAGGAGGATAATATACGAAAGTTCATAAATGTGTATATATTATACCAAGATTAAAATTTAAGCGATTATATGTGATTTCTATAAATAATTATTAAGGGTCCCTCTTCAATGGATTTATTCAAAGGATTATAAGATGATATTTTTACGCGGAAAGTAATATTAGTATTGGGATTTCGTACAAGTACATTTTTGAATGATCCTTTCCTTAATTATTTTGCATGGATCTTGTAACACCGTGTGTCGCATATCATGTGGGAATGGAACTAAATATATCTTGACCTTGAAAGCCATCTCTTGAATGATCATTTCCACAATTATTTTGCATGGATTTTGTAACACCGTGTGTCGCATGTCATGTGGGAATGGAACTAAATATATCTTGACCTTGAAAGCCATCTCGTCGGAATGGCATAAACATGACGTCATCACTGTCGCCTTTGCCGTTTCCCCCAAGGCCACGATCGTGTCGAAAAAACCTATCCGAAAGTAATTCTTTGAGGTTTATTTATTTATTTATTTTTAATTTTTTGGTCTTTATATACCATAGTACACAAAGTCATTTAAATATTACGAAGAATATTAAAAAAAATATTCAATTTATAAATATAAAAGATTTGAATGAATGACGGAAAAATTCCAGAGAGCTCAACTAATTAAACAAAAATTAATAGTATATTACCAAAAAACTTTCTATATGTCCATGAAAGAATAATTGTATAATCTCCTCCTTGTGATGCATGTAAAGTTGCTATCAAAGCATGTATATATAGTTAAGTTCCTTGTAACAATTACTTCTGCAAAGGATTTCATTATTTGAGGTTTTTTACAATTATAGTGATTTCATAAAGGACTTCAATAAGTTCTTTTGTTATTTAAATTTGTTTTCAAAAGTTGGAATAAACTAATAGAAAAATGAATATGTGATATTTAATGTATTACATGACACATAGGAATTAAGTTAAATGAAATAGAAAGATTCTTGAAAGAGATAGGTTGGTGGAATGCTAATATGTCATCTATGAATCTTATTTAATGTTTTTATTACCGTATATGTTTTTACAATGATTAGTTTTCTCTCATTTCATAAAAAGCCTACTTTGAAGATACAGCTATAGAATCGTCATCTTTTCATCATTAAAGGGTATAATAAAAAATTTACATCATTACAACTTTATTATAGATCAAATTGCAATTCAATTCTTCTCTTATTCTACAAGATAAGGAAATGGATTGTAGAACATCAATCATATATTTTATGAAAAAAATGCATAAAAAGAATGTTATGAATCATATCTTGATATATATTTTAAATAATAATAATAATCTCATCAATGCTAGTTGCTTACCTTAAACAGATGCGATAAATAGAGGTGCCTAGACATATGTATGGTTTGGTTTTAAACCGAGAACTTAATCGGAATCATCATAATCGGACTGTCACCTATGTTTAGCATGTGCCTGCACAATTTTATGGTTTTAGAACCGAAACTAGAAATCATTGGTTCCATAGAACTGAACCGGAACTGTAGAAGATGATTTCGGTTTTCATTCCTTATTTTCAAAATCCAAAACTAATGATTTCGATTTCGATTTGGTTCGATTCTATTTTGAACCACACCTATGTTTAGCATGTGCCTGCCATTCAACTTTCGCGGCCAATAATGCAGCCCCTATTTCTTTAGTCACCGTCGATTCTCAACAATATGGTTGCCCACACCACACATTTCTTTTTCATCTCTTCATCGCATATGTTTCTCCGACAAATTATATCCACCCAAGCACCCAACTATACTATACTCTTATCGGCCGATCCACTATCAATTTCACATTGGTTCCATTCTATTTTAATTATCATGTTGTACAACCTATAAAAATTATCTCACTTTTTCTCATAAAATAGTATGAGAAAGTGAAACAAGCCAATGGCTTAAAGAGGTTTTGCCAGCCACTCCATTCAAGTGAGCCAATTTGTGATAGGTAAGAAAAAGAAGAATAGGATGCTTGATACTATATTTAGATGAGAATTAAGGAGTAATGTGACGAATGGTATCAACACTTTGGTGAGATTTGTAATAAGGTTTCTAAACTTAAAAATTATCAATTTAGTAATTAAAAAACTTTAAAATTGATCAATTTAGTATATAAAAAAATTTAACGAGGTATTATTATTATACATAAAAAATTCTTATAGATATCAAATTGATCAATTTCAAAATTTAGGTATAAAATTTATCAATTTCAAAATTTAGTACCTAATTATATATTGGGTTAATGTCACGAATAGTACCTAAACTTTAACAAAACACGCAATTATGTATCTGAATTTTGAAATCGATCAATTTAATACCTGAACTTTGAAATTGACCAATTTAGTATTTGAAAAAACTTTTTCATACATGTCAATAGTACCTCCGTCAAGTTCTTTTAAGTATTAAATGGATTAATTTCAAAGTTTTTAAAGTAGTAAATTGGTCAATATTAAAGTTTAGGTACTAAATTGATCGATTTCAAAGTTCTGGTATCTGGTTGCATATTTTGCAAAAGTTTAGGTACCATTTGTAACATTATCCGTTACATATTTTGTCAAAATTTAAGTATCATTCATGACACTAACTCAAGAATTAAATAACAAACAAATGACAAGATACTATATCAGTTTTGCAGATGTAAAGATTGACTGAAGTAGTTACATGTATACATATATAAGAAAATGATTTAGTAGGATGATTTAGAGAGAATGACGAGAGAATTGAGCAAAGGTCTTGAATTACTAATTCGATAATACTATTTTAAACTCACTAAGGTAAATCCTCTAAATCATCCCGAATATATGGTTGGATTCTTCAATCCCATAAGTTCTAAAGCTTTATCTATGCTTGCTTGAAATATTTGGACAACAAACTCCTGTGGGGTTTTGGTGGTAATAATCAACATTTCGTGAGAGTGCGTGTTAGAACAAAGTGCAACGCCTTTGACCTCGTACAAATGTGCTCTTATTTATTTATTTATTAATATATAGAAAGATAGATTCACACTTGAATTCCATTGTATTGGTTACTACTACGTATAATTCCTCCTACCTAATTTTTTTTCTCTTCCCTTTTGAATATAAATTTCCATAACATTTCTATTTTCATAATCCTCTCTTTAACATAATTGTATAAAAAACTATTACTACACACAAGCTTTTCGAGAATCATGGAGAAATAATTTCTTACTAGAGAGGGAAGGGATTGGATGATTGAGAGAGTGAGAAATCCCTTTTCCTTTCGCAGTCTAAACCATGTCGAGTTCTGCGGTGGATTCCATGCTGGTACGCAATCATCAAGTGCTTGCAAACGGTAGTCGTAGCCATGAACTGCTCCTGCCTGCAACAAATGATCATTATGAAGGAGTCATTGTGGACTTAAAAGAACCAATGGATCCTGATAAGTTTACTATGCTTCTTAGAGCTTCAACGGCAGAGTGGAAGAGACAGGTTCTTGTTACATTAATACTATGCAAGTAATGTAATTCGTTTGCTAATTTTGTTGTAGTTCATTTATGTTGAAATATAAACATAAAAGCACTCCTGTATGGCAGTGGTGGAGCTAGGATGTCACATGAGGGAAGTGCAAAACCATTGAGTAATAAGTATAAAACATACAAAATCTATAAGTTTAAACCTTTAAATAAGATTGTCGATGGCTTTAACCTTTAATATAGTATTAGTGTCAAAATAACGGGTTATATAGGTTTGAATCTCTGCACGCTCATTTCATCCATTTAATTAAGTCATCTATTTGATATGCACAAAGCATGTAAATATTCGTGAACAATTTTAATTAACATGACATAAAAATAGAAATACTACAGATACACATGTATATGTCTTGTATTTTTAACGAGCGTCAATCCATGAGAACCTTGTTGTTAATATGTTATTCATTTGTGCTTTTTGATCAATTTAATATAAAAAGTCCACCTGATCTAAAAGGTTAATCCTATTAAATTCGAGATGGTTTTATACACTGATTTACACACGTCTGTCCAACTTTAGCCTGAATCTTTCTCCCTTTTTTGTGTGTCCACTTACAGTTTCCCTAAAAACATTATCGATGTTTCATCCTCTATGTTCCCTCGTGTGTTTTTAACATTTGATCAACTTTTTCTCAGGGCAAAAAGGGTGTGTGGATCAAACTGGCCATTGGACTTTCAAATCTTGTTGATAGGGCAGTGAAGGTAATCACTTTTTCAAATCATGGCTTTTAAATCTGTGTTTTGACAAATACGCAGATTCAAATAAACACCAAACACATGCTAAACAGATTACAGAAAAAAAAAGACGAACCAAATACAACCTTAGTTAGGCATCAGTTGCACATTCCTTGTGTTACTTAAACCATGACTAGATTGCTTAGCAATTAACTTTATCCGGTCTATGCTCTTTCTGTTGAATGCAGGAGGGATTCTTGTATCATCATGCTGAGCCAACTTACTTGGTGCTTGCTTATTGGATTCCCAAAACTCCTAACACGCTCCCTACAAATGCAACACATAAGGTTGGCGTTGGAGCTGTCGTCTTAAATGACAACAAAGAGGTAATTATGCTAGTTTGAGGACACATTCAGAATTTTTGACCAATACATCTAAGCTGGTGGCTTCAAATTATACTCTGTTCAGATTCTAGTTGTTCAGGAAAATAGCGGTAGATTGAAAGGAACCGGTGTGTGGAAAATTCCTACTGGAGCTGTTGAGCAGGTGGGCCATAAGAAATGCAATTACTAGAAATTTTTATACTTACGTCTTATTTAGGTTGTAATAAAACCATGAAGGATCAAAATGCAGGGTGAGGATATTCATGAAGCAGTGGTGAGAGAAGTGAAAGAAGAGACCGGAGTATGTAATGAGCATACATCCATTTTTCTCTATGCTTGAGCTTAATTTAAATGGTAAAGTCTCTCATAACCCCATTTTGAATTCATAACTGCAGATTGAGACAGAGTTCAAGGAGATACTAGCATTCAGGTATTGTTTCTTGTATGCATTTGCATAGACAATTGGAGAAGTTATTGTACTCAAAGCCATGATAATGTCAAGATCCTTAGAGGAATTTGTTCACCCTTATACCTTGGTTCAATGGTAGCAGTCCTCCTTAAGTAATCGATCTAAAAACCTACATCATATCAGCAAACTTGGTCTTTCAAAGAAGCTGGCTGAATTTTTCGTGTATAGAATGTCTTGGGCATTAGTTTTACTTAAAAGGGTGTACTCTATTTCAGGCCAACACACAACTCACTCTTTGGAAAATCCGATTTGTTTTTCATCTGCCTGTTGCATCCACTGTCATTTGACATAGAGAAACAAGAACGTGAAATTGAGGCTGCGCAGGTAATTGTTGGTTCAAGAAAGAATGTTAGGAACTAGGTTTATTGTTTTCTAAACAAGGACTCAAAACCTTATTCGTAGTCAACAAATTCTGCTGAAATGCTAAAGACAGATTGTCTGCTTGTGTTTTAATCCTCAGTGGATGCCATTTGAAGAATATGCTGCTCAACCTTATATGATGAAGCATGGACCCTTCAAGTGCATCACCGACATATGCGCCACAAAAGTAGACAAGGATTACTTTGGATTCACTCCACTGCCTGTGAAGTCATACAATGGTGATCAAAGTTATGTCTATGTAAGCAGCAGAGATCTAAATTGTCCAGCTTCTGCCGATAAGAACTGATAGCATAGACTTCCATTGTTTCTAAGCCTCAGTTGCTCTAAACAACAGTAGCATATAATAGACTAAGCATCATCACTACCTGTTTCTAGAGGACAAGATGGGGCTGCTTTCATGGTAGTGCATTAATAGGTCTTCCTATGATTGTGTTACATTCACTTACTGTGTCAAGTTAATTTACATGAGGACTGGTTGCCTCTTTTGGCATGTTATGCATTTGCAGCATCAAATCCATAGACAACTGTGTTCTCTAGAAGTAATAATTATCATAAAGTTGATTATTGTATATATGTTCTATATTATGTATAGATAATTTATATAGGATCAATAGTCTGTTTTATATGATATTATGGATACAATAGGTTCTGTCTTATCTCATAATCTTTGTATTATATAGTGTACAATGATCATTATTATCAATATAAATATGTTTTAATAATCATCTAAGGCATCAAAGTATGATTTATAAATCTAAGTTATGTCCTTAAGACATTTATCATGCATAACCATCATAAATTTACAATTCTATAGTTTTATTTTTGAAATTGTGTAAACTCTAGTTCTTTTATTCTTTCAAATGCCTCTATTAGGAAATCAAAATAAAATGTATCGTGCAAAGATGGCAGCAACATCTGTATTTTTTTACTATCACTAATCAATTAAATTTCATTATCACTCACACCATTTTAGACATTACATAATTAAATTACTGGGGCATCTTTACATTCATATCATGGTCCAGCAAATAAATGAGTAAAATAAAGGAATATTATATTATATATATTGAAGAAAGCATGTGACAACATACCATATGTATAAATTGCTCCACCTATTCACTTTGCTAATGAATAAGGTTACGATGGAATAATTGCTATTAGCGAGGGGTGGTTATAAGATTTTTGTTTTTTTTTATTCAAATCAATGTATTTTAAGAAAAAAATAATTTTAATATTAAATTGATATTCATAAATTTAAATAATGAATAACTTTTTAATACTTTTAGTAACAGAAATTTCTTATATAATCGCTGTTCTGTTATTATTACATTGAACAAAGTGATCATTACATTATTTCTCTCTTCCTCTCTTCTTTTCATTTTCTTTTTTCTTACATCATTAAAAAATTTATGAATTTCTTTTACCAAAATAATTTAACAAAATTGCATCTTTGACATGCATTTTTAAGTCATGGAACGAAACACGCATTAGAAAAATGTGAGATATATGTTGTCTGTTTCTCCAATGTGAAACATGTGAATCTTGCTGCACCCTATGCGCATGCCAAACTTGCACAACTGCTGCGACTTCTACACCTTATGTTTCCTATTTCCAAAATGAGAGTCTGAAGTTCTACCAAGGATGAATATCATACTCTTTTGCAGTTTTATCAAGGATGAATATTATATTCTTGTCAATGTATAGGGTTGTTTGGATTGTCGGATTTTTATCTATGTCGTATTTATATATAATCTGCATTTGTGTCTTATCCATATCATACCTGTATCATATCTTTTTTGTCAGTTTATGAGTAAAACTATCAGTTTTTCATTGGTATCTATTTTTTAACAATCATTTGTTTAAAATAATAAAAAAAATGAGGCTAAAATGATCAGAATATGATAAAATGAATAGACCTGTCATAGCCGAGTCTACTTGAATCTATGACCTTACTCATGAACTTGAGTCCCAATTCAGTGCACTATAACTCTCCATTGTGACAACATTGAAATAGTCTATCTATCAACCCTTCATGTTTAGCATAATAGCAAGTACTTAGGTATTGACTATTATTTTATTTGATGGTTCCATTAATCTGATTATCATTCTATATACTCTTATATAATCTTAGAGCGTTATCGTACTTGTCCTTATCCTTGCCAAGAAGTTTATATATATTTTATTGATGACAAAGATCATTTCTATGGCATCAATTTAGTCTTTTCCATAAGAATAATTGATTTATAATCTTATTGCACATTGTAATAGTTATCGTGATCATCTGTAATACATATTTTGCCCATAATCTTGGACTAATGAAATGAAACCTTCCAATCGAGGACAGAGCATGTAAAAATAATTACTAAGCAAATTTTCCACAATACATCTGTCAAGCTTACACCCACCAAAAACACTCCTCAGCCAAGAAAGTTTCCTGCCTCAAGCCCACACCATTCACACACAAAAAAATGATTGTAACAGAAAAAAATCAGAATAATGTCAATACCAATACCAAACTATCCCACAAGGACTTCACTTATTTTCACAAAGAAAACCAGTCTCTAACCCAAAATACTGCACTGAAATCGCAAGCAACAAACCAAGGACCAAGAATCCATATCTTTGCACGCTGACCCTCATACAACCATTGGTAGATTGGTCTGCCGCATCTGCATTAGGTCCATCGGCAGGAGCCTCTGCTGAAGGTGGTGCTGGTGGGGATTTGGCCTTGGCCTTTGATGATTTAGGTGATTCCGCATCCGGGGTGGGAGCCGGGGCAGGGGAAGGGGAAGGGGCTTTCTTGAATAGTTCATTGGGTAATAGAACCTTGTCAGTTGAATAGATTGCTAGTGGATCTTCATCTAGCAAAGTTGTGGTTATCTTTACCGTGTTGATCTTAGTCTTTAGTGTCACCTCTGTACCTTCGTTTTGCACTGTCAGATCAAACTTTCTTGCCCCATCAGTTGCAAGTGTGTTTATTAATCCATTGCTTGTTTTCAGCATCGACAGTGACTCGTATACCGGTATGCCAAAGAATTCTAGGAAGGAAACTTTGTCAGCAGCCGACAGGTTCTTAAATTTAGGTAAAAACGCTTTGAATGCGTCGTCCACTGGGCAGAAAACTGTCAATCCTCCAGAAATGGCATCCTAAAAAACAGTCATAGAAGAGAAATATAATTAGATTAGAGTATGTGATTTATAGAGATTGTTAGGCGAAATGAAGAAACCATATCATGTTGGCTAGAGATTGACTTTGAGGAATTCGCTTGCGAATGAAACAATTAACACAAATTTGTTAGTATATTAAGAATGTGTTAGTTTGATGGAAAATATTTTCTGCACTTCTTTTAGTATTTGGTTCTATGAAATAACAAATTTATAGATAAGATAATTATAATATTAACTTTTAACATAATATCATAGTATAGGGTTTCAAGCCTGTCAACAGTGCATCCTTAATCATACACTATTTAATTAAGTAGGCACTTAATGAGCCTTAATGAAATTCAGCAAGAGGACTGGGATACTATCCTTAAATTACATCCTAACACAATAGAAATTTCAAGAGAAGCTATTAATAGCTATTAATGTCAACTTACTGATGGGGGGATAGTGCTAGCTGGGGCTCAAAATGGCAGTGATGAACCTGGCTTGTCACTAGACTGGAAACTAAAAATGGTTATATTATACACCTTATGTGTGAATATTTTCAATTTATGGGGTTTGTGGAGATAATTATCTTTTGGAATGCCAGTGATGAGACCAACTAAATGCTAAAAATTATTGGAATTCATATGATTAGGAAGTTTTCAAGAGTAAAAAGTAAATTTGTCCTTAAATGCTGTGTCAAGTTGAAAATATATTATTTATATTAATTCCATATGGGCTAGCATCTCTTATTTGTGAAATTATATCTTTAAGCCCTTAAGTCTGAAGAAAAAAAAAATAACACTAAAAAAATATTTTGATGCTATAATACTGTTCTATCCTAGGATAAAATAATTAAAGCACAATAAAAGCATTTCTACTCATTATTATATAAAGGATAAGATAATCATACAAGGGACAACAAAGCACATTTTAAATATTTGGAATTTAAATGTTTAATTTCAAAAGGCTTATAACCCTAAATAAGTTATGTCATCATTTAATTCCTAATATTCCCTAGTCACGTAATTAGGAATGCTAGAATTGGTTAGAAATACAACCACAAGGTCATTGAACGTGGGCTGACTACAGGCCTTGATGGCCGAAGTCACTTCGAGCCCATTTAAGATAAAGCCCTCTTAATTGGGTCAGTACTTTGTGGAAAGCCTAATCTAAGGCCTAATCTCTTAGCTCATAAGAATGGGCCTGGTTCATTAGCCCGTTAAATACATAAGGGTTTTTTATAAATAATTTCTATTATTATTATTACTATGGCAAGAGTCTATGCATGCTACATTTAATTGAAAAGAAAACAAAGGATAAGGGCAATCAAAGCAAAAGCCTCTATATTTGCATTAAAATTCAATTAAATCTTTTTAAATAAGCCAATTAAGTTATCGAGATTTATACCCAAATCTACTTAAATCTTGTAAATTTCAAGTAAGCATCTAAGCTTTGCTTTATTTTTTTTCCCTTTTTGCCCCCCAAAAACATTTGAGTCCATATTTATCATGCTACACTCATAAATGATGAAAGATATCATTTGGTGCAAATAATATATATATATATATATATATATATATATATATAAGATAAATGCCTGATTTAAAACTAATAGGAATTTAGGAGGGAAAAAAATTATCGAAACATACATACATATATAACATTTAGTTGTTATTGAAATTCACATTAACACACTTAAACTTATATTCTTGATGGATGTAATGTTGTCAAATGCATTGGATCCCATTTTGATTGACCTTACATTTCCAACCAAACATTTGACTCATCCCACCTAATCAAATAATATATATACATTATGGAAGTGTACTTAAGTTTATAACTGTCTTAGATTTGCGTTAATTAATTTCATAAGAACGTTAAGTAATTATTATTTTTTAAGACCATTAGTTTGGCACATGCAATAAATAATTTTAGGCTTAGCATGCTCTCATATTTTAAATTTGTTTATATTGATACTTCCTTGTTAATCACTCCACCTTCCGGATCCTTCTCTATTATTTTGCATCCAAGAAAGAGAGAGAGAGACATTTAATTACCTTTGCATTTCACGTGAAATCCTGTCTCTTTGGTCAACAAACAGTACATTGCCTCACATGCACGTTCCACGATTGACTATGATATGAGTTTATTGAAATTTTATTTGTATTAATATTTGTGATCATGGTTGCAACTGATTTTTTTCTGTTAATAGAACGTGAATACATTGTAGTTAATCATTAAAAAAAAAAGTTTTCACATTGTCTTTATATATATATATAATTATTAAAAGTTGAAAAATCACATTTTATGTTATTGATATATTTAAAGTTTAAAGCCAACCTAATGATATAAATACGCCAACTTCAAACATAACAATAAAATTTGGATTTAAAAACCATATTAGCACAAAAAAAAAAAAAAAGACATCTCTAATATAGTTTCTCAAGTCAAACAATTTAACCATTCATAATTTAATAGAAATTACCTGAATTTTTTTAAAATATACAATTAGATATTTAAATTTTAAAATTGATTAAATTAGTATAAAAATAAACTTTTCGTGTACACTAATAAATATCATTAAGGTACCATATCATACACAAAATTAATTCATCTTAATGTTTAGTGCTAGATTGAAAAATATCAAAATTTAGTTTCCAATTACATATTTTACCAAAATTCGAATAAGATTGGAACCTAAAAGAAATAAACATAATTTAATACTTCTTCGCATTCAAACGCCAATTAACACAAAACAACGCAAAAACACATGCAAACAAAATTATAATAATATTCTTTTTCCCTCACCTGATACGGGTTCAAAGCATCGGGATTAGCCTGCAAAGTATCAGCAAAAACCTTGCAACCATGTTTCGACATGCCGACGTCAAGTTCATCTGGCTTGGCTCCGGCGTCGGCGCCGCCGCTACGTTCGACGGGATAATCTTACTGATCTGTATAATCGATATGTTATACGGCATTTCCTCTAGAGACTTAACAAAGTACACGTCCAATTTTCCACCATTATCCTCCGGACCAAAAGCTACTTTTCCCCCCTTAACATTGGTTATGTTGACGAACCCAGATGAGCCAGTGGCCGAGCCGGTGGTCTGGTACAGCGTGGCAGCTAGGGCTGAGCCGTTGGAGATTTGGTGGAGCTTCTTGGCACCGAAGTAATCGAGTAGGACGTGGAATGAGAGTGTGCCTTTTAGGGTGGCGGTGGAAGGATGGGTGGCGAGGAGGTCGTCCATGGCGGCATTGTCGACGGCGAGGACGGTGATAGTGGTGTGTGCATTGATATCACTTGCAAGGTGCGTTAGGGTTAGGTAATGGTTGAAGGTGGAGAATGAAGGGTATTTGGCAAGCAGGCGTGTGATGTTGAACGCGTCGGACGGGTTGAGTAGGGTAAGTAGGAAGAGGACAACAGACCCTGCCAGAAGAGCCGGGTGGCGCTGAGGATGCATTGTGAAGAAATATGTTGGAAGAAAAGAGACAAATCAAATGGGGAAAGTCGGAAAGACAGGATTTGGGTTGTGGTTATGAGTTTAGTGTTAAGGTGGGGGAAGAAAGGGAAAAAGAAATGAAATGAAGAGTAAAGAGTGGAAAGAGGTTGAATAAAAGGGTGGGAAGTGAGGGAATAGGAGTGTGGAAGGAAAGGTAGGGCTTTTTAAATGTAGATTTAGGGTTTATAACATGGGGTTCAATGTTGGGTTTAATTACAAAAGGAACCCTTTTTGGGAGTTTGTTATTGGGGGTGGTTAATTTATTGACATTGAGAAGCAATATATATATATATATATATATATATATGTGTGTGTGTGTGTTGTCTGTTTTAAGACATAATTATCAAATGGAAAAGGGAATAGTTTGATAATTTCTATGTTTGTATTAGTTTATTTTTATGTTAGTATTTTCATGTATGAGTTAGGTTGATATAGAAAGGAAAATCAAATTTATTTTATCTTTTTTTTAATTGTTATAATGGGCGGCTGTGATTTAAATCTAGTATATTTTAGTCAATAGATAAAAAAAAAATGATACCTATAGAGGCCACAAGGCTATTAACCAAATTTATTTTATCTTTTATGAAATATCTTTTTCCTTTAAGGAAAAGCTTTCCATATGTTAAGTTAAAAAAAAAAAAAAAGGAACAAAAGAAGAAGAAGAAGAATATGCTCACAATAAGAAGTTGCTCAATGATACACGCTTGAGGTTGGTCATTCATGAGGGCAAGGAATTTATTTGGAGTTCTTTACAAATATTTTTCTATTGATATTTGTCAATTTACAACTCAAATATGATTGATTATTTATTTTCTTTAAATATATTATAACCCTCTTATGTTATTTTTATTTATTTATACCTAATGGTATTTTAAGAAGATAAATTGAAGAAAATTAAGAGAAGGTAATTAGATAAGGATTTATATATTGTTAGTGGAGAAAGTGAGTATAGTCTTTTCTACCATTTGGCAACGCTAATTACGTGCTAATACACAATGGCAACCATCCTAAGCCTAGGAGGATGTTGCATTATAGGGTAACAATAATATGTGTTTCATTTATTAGGGTTTCTATTATCAGATATTCATTAATTTTTCCGTATTGTGTACAGCATAGGCACGGTTTATGGTAGTTAGTAACTTATTATGACCTTTTCGCTTGCTATACCACACATATAAAGAAAAATTTAAATTTATAAACGAAGTACCTATATATATATATATATATATATATAAAAGTTTTGTAGTCGCTACGCAAGCCACTGTTCTCACTCCACTAACTGTCAAATTGTGAGGTAATAAAAATATATTTTAATGCCTTCTAGATTCTGAGATATTAAATAATAATTCCAGCAATTACAAATAACTGAGTAAACATTTATCTAGTGCGAAAATATATATATATATATATATATAATTTTTTGAGCTAATGTATATAATCTTTATAAATTTAAACCCAGTTTTTTTTCTTTTTTTTAATAGAAAATAGTAAATGACTAATTTATAAGACTTAATTAATATTAAAATGTATTTTATAAGTTTAGGAGGTGCTATCATTTTGAGGTCAAAGTATAGTAATCGTGGGCAATATAAAAGAATAATGCATGCATGTGTATGTATATGTATGTATGTATGTATTCTATTTGCATCTATAATAAGCTTTTGTTTAGTTTAAGAAAAGATATATTAATCAATTAGCTAAGTGCAGCTTAAGAAGAAAGGATCATTTGAATTTTCGAGTGATTAAGGTTGTCTATTCACAAAGTTAACCCTTTGGTTTCTAAAATATAAGTATACTTTTGAACTGAACGCGATGGATTATATATAGGAAAAGCATGCAAGTGTACCAAATTACTGTTCTCCTGCGTGCACATTGATGAAGGGGATACGATTAGAGAAAATTAAAGTTTCTGAAAGGGAAAAAAGAAAAGAAAAAACATCCCATGTGCAAATATATATATATATATATAAAGTACGATTCTTGTATATAAAATAATATTATGATTGCCCAAAATTAACGCCATTATAAAAATGCCATCAGTTAAGCAACAGAAGAATATAATGAAGAAGAAAGTTCATGAAGTTCTTTCATACGAACACATTTTTGCATGACTCGATTTATTATTTTTTTTTACCGAATTTTTTCTTCCTTGAAAATTTCAACCAATTTTCTTTATTGAATTTTCCAACTTGATTTATTACCAAAAAAAAAAAAAATTTTTTTTTTCAAGTTTTTACCATTCTAAAGTTAACAAGTGTTTGGAATTAGAATTAACACTTGGTCATTTATTTGTCAGGAAAAAAAAAAACGAACATAAGTCACCTTTCTGCAAAAATTCCAAAACAAAATTCGTGTTTGTATAACTTTCATGACAAATTACTTATCTTAGTGAACCTACAACCATATTAATACAATTTCAATATAAAAGGATATTTATAAGTATATTATTTTAATTTTTTTATTAAATATTATCTATCAATCTACTTCATTAGAAAATTAACTTTGATATCAAAACTAGATTTCAATGATGTTGAAATTTTCATCATCTTAAATCGAGGAGACATCTTAAGTTACTTTTATTAAAGCTGACAAATCATCAAATTGTCGTCTTGAGTGACAAAATTCTTTTAATTTTTGACAAGAAGCAACGTCTTATCGCTTCTAAGCTGAAAAAACTTTTCAGAATTCTGTTTCCGTTGTTTCCTTACTTTTCTCCCTCTCTCTCAAACGAAAATAATATTGTGTAAATAGTTGATTTTGAATTACATTAGAATCCGAAAAAAGTTACATGTAATAAATTTGTGTTGAATGTTTCATAAGAGGACTGCGAATCCTTTTCGCCAGCTAGTAAAGATATTAAAGAAATCGTCTTTGGAGACAGATCACGTGATTTCAGCATCACTTGATCAGAAATCTAGGCAAATGGCAATTACTTTTTCTAATTTTGAAAAATAACTAGCATACACGTCACCAAAGTCCTCTAGGGCAAGTATAGTATATATCCTCACTAGCTTTGTTGAGTCTCTTTAGATTTCGAGCTTATACCCTAATGTTCCTTTTGTATGAACCCGAAAGATCGGACCGGGCGGTTGGAACATTGCAACTTACAAATTAATTTTAAAAAAATTGTTGGAGTAGGGAATCATTTAAGGGCCGTTTACTTTAGAAAGTAGAAAAAAGGAGAGAAATCGATACGAAAATAGATCTAAATTCATTCTCTCAACTTTTATCACTTGATCATGAAAAGAAGATTACGTCGTAAAATCATTATAAGGTAAAACAAAGAGAAAGATAATTCGAAGAATTTGAAGCCAATAAATATACCTTGAGAGTAACCGTGACCTAGAATGATAGGATAATATATATATTCTATTGTTTTGGACCTTGGGTGCCTTAGTTTGCTTGTAGAGTGTTTTAGATTTGGTCTATAAATTGTATGAACCTTTAAACAACTTCTGATTTTTGGAAACCAGTGGTTGTCTGGTACAATTACTCTCATTGTCAAATCAATAAGGTATTGATAGAATAAACAAAATAGTGACCTTATGTGCGTAGATATTGTCCTTAATTGATGTCCCGGAGCATTATATAATAGGGGTTAGAGATTGTTGGTTATCTGAAGTGGGTACCAGCTCATAAGGATAATGGAGGTCATGGGAGTGCGTGAATAGTGGCTAATGAGTCACTAACCAATGTTCGCAGATCATGAGAAGACTAGTTATTGGAGTTTAAGTGGAGGCCCTTGTTCAAGCAAATAGGGAACCTTATTAGCATCTCAGCTATTTGGATTAGGGTAGATCATTAACATCCTAACTATTTAGATTAGATTGGGCTTAAGAAGCATTTTATTAAAATTTATCTATCAATATATTGTTTCATTTGTCTTAATTTTTATTGAAGTGGTGGTGGTAATGTTAAAGCAAGGGTAGGTGAGAGTTTAGGGTAGTAGAGATGACACTAGAAATAGCTGTGGTAGAATGGTCACGATGGTAGTGGTGGAAAGAGTTGGCGATGCATAAAATGGGGTAGTTGGTTAATGGTGGACAAATAGTTACGCGATCATGATGCTAATAATGCTATATTTTTAGCATTAGTAATTGTGCTAGGAGTAATGATGTGGTAGTTTTTGCAATAGTAGTGGTTATATTAGGTATCGTCTATTTAAATCCAATAGAGATGAAGACAATTGATGGGATTTGACTTGTTCATTAGGCATGCAAAAAAAAAAAAAAAAAAAGATTGATGGTGTAGCCATTCTAATGCTTAAGTTAGTTTGCATCTCAAAGATATAAAATTAGGATTTGTATGGAGATATTAAAGTGACATTACCTTCCTGATAGTGCATAGCGAGGTATATGTAGTAGATAGATCCTAGGCAGTTATGCACATTGTAGGATCATGGAGTGGTAGGTCGTTAGTGGTGGTTATTGGGGAAGTGAGGTGGAGTCACTAATCCATGTTTAATTGTGCCTTTGAGTAGAATTGATAGTGGATGGAAGGGATGTGTTGAGTGACCTAGGCTCTAAACTCGCTTGGTCATATTATTTAGCAAGTTGACTTCCTAAGTTAAAGGCATTGGGATTCTTGTAAGGCTTGGAAATGGTGATATGATCAATGACAATAACAATAGTACTATAACAGTGACAACAACTATAATAGTGGTGGTGTTGGAGTTGCGAGAAGTGATAGGTAGGAGGAATAGCAGTGTGCGTGCTAGTTAAAGTGGCAATGGGGTTATAGTGATGATTGAGTCATGGCGGTGGTTTTAATAGTAATAGTGTCGATATTGATGGTGCATACATGCTATTGGTGCTTTAGGTGCAATGGCCATAATATTAGTATGTTGATGGTGATACTAGTGGTGTTAGGGTGAAATATATGGGGATAATAGGGATGTAACTACACAGGAGACTGTGGTGATGCTATGTAGTGGTGAGTAAAGTAATGGTATTGATGAAGCATGGTGGTATGATGGGCAATGGTGTAGTTGTAGTGAAGATAAAATTGCCATATAAAATAATTAGAAGATTATTCACTAATTCAACATCATAAAAATTAATAGTCATTCCTTCAAAAAAGCACAAAAAACCCTTCAAATAGTTATTTTTAATACATGTTTTAGTAAAATACACGAATACATAACATCTTTAGGAATAACTTATTCTTGATCGCCTTATATCAAAATAGAAATTGACATGTGATTGATTGATGAATAAATTTTTTATTATTTTTTTGAAATTCAACATGTTATATAATTAAAACACTTTTCCTTTCCTTACAATTTATCTAGTTCATCAATCAAGTTGAAAATGCCTAAAATGAATCTATATATTTATTTATATAACAAGTTAAAATAAAGACAACTTGCGTAGAAAGTTTGGATATTTCATTATCATTTGCCCTCCTTACGCAAATGAAAAAGAATGTGTTGTTTAAGTATGATTCCTCACAAATGGTAATAACTATGTATATTTGAACTTCTTGAATATTTATTTTAATTTAATCCTTACAATATATTTTGCCCCCTATTTTGTTCAATCGTACTATATAAAGCTTCAATTCTCAGTGACTTTTTTTGGGTCACTGACTTTAATTTAATTCTTTTGATGTTGAGCAGTTTGTTGCTGTGTAGGAGTAACATGGGGAACTTGGACTAATATGGAGAACTGGAGCAGGGATCAACTGTATGGAGACTGGCAATATAATAGAACTATTAACTACTGCATAGATTTGAGCAATGTGTTGGACCCGCCCCAATCTAGGTTCTAACCTGACAGGTCACAAGTAATATTCAAGACCCAAGCTCGGACCTGCTGTGACAAAAGTGCGGATTATAGACCTATTATTGGCATTCTTTTTTTTTTTCTTTAAATTAGAACTAAAAAAATTCCATATTACAAGTAATTTTAAATTAAAACTTAAAATAAACGCAGGGTCCATAAATTTGTAATTTTTTGACTAATCTTTTAAAGATTTATCATGGATGTGTATTTATTTATATATAATAATCACATCTAATTTCAAGTTGGTGTTAGTAACATGGGAATTTAAAACATTTAAAAGGTTACAGTGAATTTAAACTATAAAAACTACTCTCACATTATTAAGAGTAAAAGTTTTTGTTGATAGAATTTTACATAAACCAAAATCAGATATACTTTCGAAGTACATTTATTTATTTATTTTATTGTCAGTCACAACATGATAAATGCGATGAATGAGAAATAATTACCTCCACTTCACTTGAAATTAATTTAAATTTTAAATGCCTTATAATGATATGTTTTTATTTTAATTTTTTCCCTATGCTACGTTTTTTTTTTTAATTAGTTTGTGACTCTTCCTGCCCTCTTCAAACATCTTATGTAAATGGGTTCAAAACAGGTCCACCAACTTTCGCTTTAGTTTGTCCCAAATCATCAAATTATATGTAAGGGGTTGATTCCAATACCATTTATAATATGCCAACTCTTAAAAGTAATCAATAATTAAACCAATAAATAACTAATGAACCTTTTCAATCATTGAACTAAATTCCTAACTAATGTTGATATTGTATGTACTGCCATGGTCTTACAAAAGCAATAGTAGACAACATTGGAACCAATCCGACCCATCACCAATTGTTCTTGAACCAAGAACCTATCCATGAATAGCAAGTCCAAATCAACTAAAGATTCATCGGTTCTAGAGGGTCTTTCTAGTGTGGTTCCACAAAAATAAAAAGAAAAAAGAAAAGAAAAAAGAAGAAAAAAATTAAAGAAAATTTGTATTAAAAAAACAAATATTTAACCATGTGAATAATATAATTTTATTTACTATTGATGATATTTAATTTGTCATTATTAACAATATAAGTAATAAATATATTTAAAATCATGTGTTATTGAGTTTGTATATACTTTTAACCAAAGTGAATTTTTTTTGCTTAAGAATGTGAGACTTGTTTTTATATTGTTGGGATCTATTTGTATCTGGAATCTTTTATCATATTGCTAATATGCAACTAAAATAGTATTTCAACTTAATATTTATTTTACATTTTTTGTTACTTATATTAAGTAAAGTTTTTCTTTGCCCAAAAAAATTATTTAATTATTTTTTTTTTAATTTCACGGTTCCTAGTTCCATCAATTTTGGAACCAAAAACCGATGATTCGACTCCGGTTCTAGACTTGAGCTGACCGGTAACGACGTCCAATCTTTACTCATGTAGAATATCATAAGAGTAATAAGGGAGATTTATTAAGTACGTGTGCATATTTTGTATTACTCTCATAAGGAGTTTTGATATAATCCATGCATAAGAGATTGGTATAATATTTGGGTTTCATGTAATAATTTTTTGCATATGCACTTTTCCATTTGTTCCTTCTTCAACCATGCGGTTTTATATATGTGTGTGTGTATGTAATATAATATTTTTCATTAGGCATTTCATGTCTTCCTTCATCTCTTCTCTCTTATGGTTCTTTATAATTCCTTTTTCTATGATGTAATCCTTGTTTTGCATAATTGGATAACTTTTGTGCAAGGCGTCGTCATCGGATAGGTTGTATCACAGTCTTGTTGATTATCGAGGGAAAATTAGGCGCTTTGATAGTTATAGCCAATAGAGAAGGGCGGTAATAACACGATAGCAAGCATTATCCATGCTCAGCGGCTAGGGTCCATGGCATAAATTTCGAGAAGGTGGAGTTGGTGACAAATCCAAAGGAGGACCGCACGAGGCCCCAGCAAGGAAATAATTAATTATTATAATTTTATTTAAATGATGGATAGTGCTTGTTATATATTATCTATATATTAAAGAGCAAAAATTATAATGGCAATATTTTGTTGCAAACATGAGATCATAGATTGAATTTATATTAATATATTTTACTTTTTTTTCTAAATTATATTTTATTATTTTTATTTCAATAAATATATTTCATTCCACTTTAGCTGAATTAATTATATATAAGTCTGTTTGGATTGTTGGATTTTTTATCTGTATCGTATTTAATTTGTATCATATCTATATCGTATCTATTTGATCAGTTTATAAGTAAAACTGTCATGTTTTCATCGGTATTTATTTCTTAAGAAATATCTATTTAAAAAATGATAAAAATATGATGTGAAAATTACTAGAACATGATTGCTATTGAGGATTCCACCTTAGCATGGCCATGGCCTAGTTTCATGAGACTGTACAGAATTTGGTAAATGCAAGTTGATTAAGGAAATACTGTAATATATGGGTTTGCTCTAATTGTTAAATTTTTGTGGGCCAATATATTAATTTATTGCATATCGTAAACTGTTTAAATGAATCAAAGAAATAAGTTTTTTTAAAAAAGTGATTATCTGGTTATTGATAGATAAGACTTTTAAAGCTCATCTTTTCAGGTTTTTAAGTATGAGTTTTAATGGGTAGCAATCCATATATTTTATTTCACCTATTATGATTGATCATGGTGAAATAAAAATAACAAAGGCTATAAATAAGGTTGAGGTCCTGGTCCAAGTAACGTGAGGGTTTATTCTATTCTACCTTTTTCTACATCTCGTCAATGAGAAAAATCAAGAGAGTAGACACTACTATAAATCAAAAGACTAAAATTCAGTAAATGAATTAGCCTTCTCCATGGATTCAAGTATGTTTATGCACTTGTTTTAATTTTATTCATGTACCATAATTTCATGCATGGGATTTTTGAGTAATTTGTATATACTAAGTCTATCGATTTTCCAGCACTAATATCTGTTGGCAAATATTATCGCATTCAAAGCACTAGTTTTGTTTTTTTATGCAATTCTTTTTGCATCCTCTTTTTAATTTATTAGAAAACTCTACCTCTCTTTCGCTCGGTATTTTTTTAATTATTGTTTTAATTTTATTCATGGACTTATGATTAGAGTTAGGCATAAGAGCCATGGTACGCGGGTCAGCCCATTTATCTACTCAAAAAAGCGGGCCGTGACCAAATTCTTTTGGGTAGGCTCCTTTAGCCCGTGGGCCAAAGTACAGCCCATGACAAGCTGGGCCAACTCGTGGGCCAGGAGTTAAAAAAAAAGAAAAAGAAAAAAAGAGAGGAAAAATATAATAGTAAGAATAATACAATAACATATTTGTGATTATTTAGGATATATTATGAAGAAAATAGATTAATATATGAATCATAAGGATTATAATATTTTTTAAGTATGTATTTATTGATTTAAACATAATATGATATCTAATAAATTATTTAAAAATTTTATTTTCATTTATAAGTAATCAAAATGGTAACAACATTAATTTTTAATATATAAAACCTTAAAATATATAAATATTTTAATTTTTACATAAACTAACATGAAAAAACAACAAAAATAAAAAAATAAAAATTTTCATTTGGCTCACAGGCCGGCCCGTTTAAAAGCGGGCCAAAATGATCCGGTCAGTTTAACCCGCAGGCCGATGCGGGTCAGCCCGGTGCGGCCCGCCAAGCTCGTTTACCTACCTTTACTTATGATCCATATCTTCTCTTTGTTAGTTTATTACTGTGATAATTTCAAAAGTGGTGACTAAACTTTCCTAAAAGTTTAATGAGGTGTATAAAATTTGATTTTGAATAATTTAGTATCTCAAGCAAGTTTTCGTGCATATTTTTTCTATTTAAAGTTTGGTTTTGATAATTGAAAAAAATTTGTGAAAACTTTGTTCATGTACCAAATTGTTTAAAATAAAACTTTGGGTATCTCATTGAATATTTTATGAAAGTTCAAGTACCATTTTTTTCACTAATTCTTAATTTTTATGATATTTGATTATGGTTGTTTCTATCTGATAATCTAATGATGTTTGTTTGATCTTGACTAACTAGTTTTAAGGTCTTAAAGTTCCTCACTCGGTGACTAAATGTAAAATATAGAATTTTTTATCAAGTGTAATATTAAATCTTTTTTTTCTTATATATTCGTTTAATTGAAAAAGAAAAACAAAGATAGAATAAGAAATTACCACGGGGGCGAACATTATCACCTGGTTCTTGACCCAGATTTCAACAACAAAGGACTCCCTTTTGAAAGGTTGAGTTACATTTATTACAGCAAACTGTTCTTAAAATTTTTCCCAATTTAGTATTAGTTTTTTTTCCTTTATATAAAAAATGTCAAATTTATTATTTGGATCTTGCAAAAAAATTTAAATTTAGTACTTAAACTTTAAAATGGTCAACTTAATATCCAATAGAAAATTTCATAATTATTTTTTACTACCTTACTAATACAATATGTTTTTTTCTTAACATATAAAAAATAACTTGTCAATCCTAGATAGTGTTAGGGACGTTTATAAAAATCCAATGATATATCATCCCTTCTACGTCTGTAAATAGAGTAAATGATATTAATAAAGTAGTAAATCATAAAAAAATTTGGTTGGATATTAAACTAATCATTTCAACATTTAGATACTAAATTGAATTTTCATATAAAGTCCGTATATCAAATTTATATTAACTTATTTTTATATTAAGGGCCTTGAAAATAATGTAAATATAAATCTTTAAAGATTTCTTTTTGAGCATTTTAAGATAAAATGAAAACGATCTTAGCAATACGAGCCTTAAAATATTGATGTCTATAAGGATCATCAGGGTTTCTAGTATCTTAAGGTCCGACCTAATTAACCCCCTCTCTTTTCTCCATGACGATGATCTTTCAAGTTGCAGAAGACGACAAAGTGAAACTTCCACCGACAATAGCCCATGTTCCACGGGACGGTTAGGTTATGCTTGGGGCTTTTATCTGACTTTTGTAATACAATTTCAAGACTTTCTTGTATGGAAGAATGTGTACCATAAATGACTAATTAACTAACGATAACTTCTATTTATTTTCTCATCCCGACAACATCAATTTTAGGTTTTCTTTGGCCACCAGATAAATATAATTTGAGCCTCGTTATGCAAGCATTCATGTTAACCAGCTAGCATGATTATATTTTAACGGTGTTAGATAATGAGATGGACTAATTTTGGCCATCAACACCAGACATGAACACCAGACAACATAAATATATGACAAATTGAGAAATACAAAATAGATGATTGATGACTTGAATTCTTGTGAAAAATATAACATAAAGTAAAATAAAAAGGATCTCGTCCGATTTAAGGGCGGATTCTTAGCTTAGTCTCAATATGGAATTAATAACAGAGTTAGTTTTAGATTTCTCCTAAACGAAAGGCTAGTTTGTTAGGAAAAATAATGCGTTTAGCTAAAACATATTTGATCTCTTTTAAAATGACCAGAAACAACTGTAACAAAATTAAAAATAATATATACTATAAACAACTAGAGTTTACATGAAAAATACTCATTAGGTATTGTCGTTGTTTTAATTTGATAGAGGTTGAATCTAGGTGATTTGGGTTTGGATCAATATGACGAGAAAAAGGCCTACAAGACAAAAGTTTGATTAGTAGTACTGGATAGGGGCTTGACATGGTCACTCTAATTCTTAAGTTAGAAATTATCATGATAAACCTACAAATTGCAATATAAGTAATTAATTGAGTGTGACATTACTGTTTTCCTTGTAAGCAAGTGAGCATTTATAAGCAACAAACCTAGTAGTTACAGGTATCATGGGTGAGTAAGTGGTTGACAATAGTTGTAAATGTTGTGGGTTAAACTCACTATTGCACTACTGAATGCCTAATTTGACTGAGCTGCTTGTATTAGGCAATGAGCAAAGCGGAGATGATCAAGGTTGGACCGCATATTGTAGTGTATGCTATTGGATTAGTGGAACGATCAGTTTTGAAAACAGGATCCCCAGTAGTGGAAATTGTTTGTTGTTAATGTTAGGTTCTGTGATCTTAGAAGATGCAATAATTTTTTTTTTTAATAACAAAACCTTTTGCAAAATCCATGTTTAAAATGTACAATAATATATATAACAAAAGTAATTGTTAACACGGTTTACATGAATTATACCTTTTCTTGCAAAAGATGTATCTTATCATCTTCGATATAGAGTTCACATGAGATATAAAACTCACAGAGCTCATTGCAAAATCTTTATTCTATTCACCACAAGGATAGTAAATGTTGTCTCTCTAGTGATATCCACACATACAACAAAAGAAACCAATTCTAATCCCTATACTGCTAGGTAACTTGGATTAGAATTTCTATATTATTTTTAGTAAAAAGAATTGTCTTTTTGGCAGCTTTTCTCTTTCCTCTTCTCATATATTTATATACATATATATCTATATATGGATAAAAGAAAATCTTTTCTTTATAGAAAAAATATATTTGAAATCAAATCTTTCAAAATAGTAAGTAATGTCTTAATAAAAGATATAATTTATTTCATAATAAATAAATAATCCAATTTATTCTAATTTTAAAATAAATATTGTTCCTATTAATGTGTTATTGTATGCGACCATCTAGGTTTTTATGCACATAGGTAATGTATTTTATATATAAACCAAGTAATCATCTAGCAATCGTTATTGGTCTTCTTATGTGATAAAAAATTGCTGTTAACCTTAACTACTATGAAATGGTTACCGTATAATTAAATCTCTTATCAAAATATCCTAATTAAACCATTGTGTGTAATATCATCAATGTTTAATCATTTTACTTGTTTTCGAGATAAATTAAACTCAACAAGACTTGCTGTGATTAGTGATTATGAGTAACTCTTATCTCAACCAAGTGGCCAATTGATATTGTCTCCTTAATCTAAGAGAGTAATAAATTCTATCTTTACTCATTATCATCCTCTTCATCTATAGGATATTGTCTTCCTTGGTACAATAATAATGACCTTTAGCCATACAGTGTGTTGTTTTAAATATCTATGTCCTTTTTAGATATTTATCTGACTAAGGAGAAATTTTAGATAATATAATGTCTTAGAATTCTCATTGATAATATACCCCATTACTATTCTAGACATTTTTTAATTATCTATGGAACATTGTTATAAAATATATGTGAGTAGAAAGTATACAAATACAATAAATACTTATCTTTTTATTAATAATATTTATAAATATATTAAAAGGTGTCTTGACCTATTATGCACAATTACAATAGTTAAGTCATAGGCCTAGTTAAGCAACCCAATCTTTTAGTGCTTTGGATTTGGCTCGAGTGGCTCAAGTAGGTCAGGTTCTAATTTAGACAATCAATAGAAATAAACAATAAATAAACATATTTTATGTTGGCCTCAAAAAAAAAAAAAAAAAACAAATTTTATAATAAATTGGTTGATGATGATGATAGTAAGATTGCGACAAGCATTTTTGTATTTTAAATTATAAAGAATGATTGATAAAGATTTATTTAGGTCGACTGCTTTGTAATTCTTGACACTATAAATTCCGTATTAAAGTGCCGTTGCAATTAAAATTCAATAAACCATTAAAAATTTGAAATTGCTTTTTTTTTTTTGGAAAAAAAGGTTTTTCTTTTCGTCTTCTCTATTATTTTCTTTCTTTCTTTTTTCAATACCAAAATACTGACATTTATATATATCGACTTAGCTTTTTTAGGTTTTCTAGCTTTTCCTTTTATTTTTTCCCCTCTAATCATTGTCTACCCAAATTTTTGTTTTGCCTCTATGAGAATTACAAAAAGTCGTCGCAATGCGCAAATACAACTTAAATTGTAATTTTATTATGAAAAGATCAATTGAACCATGCATTATATAATGGATTGGATTGCATCTAAGAAAGCAACCGAATAGGTCATTAACGAAATTTTGACCCGTTCAACCCAATAAAAACCCTATAGGGTAATAGGGTCGAGTTTGAACATAGATAAAAAACTCTGTAGGGTATTAGGGTCGGGTTTGAATACTACTAAAACCTGATGTACACCCACCCGACCCATTAGTTCTAGTAAAAAAATACATGTACTAAATATAAACATAGTAACATGCTAAATTTAAAAACATATTAGTAAAAGAGAAGATGGATTGTTATATTATTAGACTATTATTTATTTGGCTTAAGTTTGCTGAATCTATTGAAAAGAAAAAAAAGTAAGGAAGGTTCGGATTGATAATTGGGCGGATGATCGAGAGGGTAATCGAGTTGATAGTCAAGCCAGTAATCGGGCAGGTGACAGGTTTTAGAGTAAACCCTGTATGACGGGTTTGGATGAGTTTGGTATGTTCTACAATGTAGCGGGTTCGGGTTTGAGTTATATGACTCAGTTGAAACCTGACCGGTTGCATTCCACATCCATATTTAAATATAATATAATATCGACAATTTATCCTTTGAGCAGATACATTAGAAATGGAGCTGAACAGCCATAATAACCCGCTATCTTCTAACAAGTTTTCTAGACAGATGGACACAAACAGTGAAATAGATAATATACAACAACGGATGACAAGCCTCAATCCTACTAGCTCTTATCCTACACAGAGGTTACGTTACAGGCCCACTTTTAATTGTTATCTTACAGGTAGCAACCATTAAGGGGAAAAAAGAATAAGGAATATATATATATATATATATATATATATATATCTCACCAAATCTTCTACATCAATTTTATAATCCTATATTTTCATAACAACTAATCTATCTCATTATCCCCACTATGGTCCATATTTTCAGTTCAAAATTAATTTTGCAAAATGTAAAATAAAATATATAAATAAAACAAACAAATAAATAAAAGTTTGCTAGAAAAAGGCATATTGAAGTGTAAACTAGAAAAACGAAAAAAAGGTCAATAGCAGTGGAAATCTTCAACTTCTTCAAACATTTTATTTTTTGTATTAATTTTTTTTAAACAAGAACTGAAAAAAAGGCGTATTCAAATCAAGCAAACAATCTTTTGTTTTAATGTGGCTCTCTGAGTGAAAATTTCTTAATGTTTCAAACTATATAATAAAGGCGCTATGAGTGTCTCAACTTTATAATTTAGACAAATTAGTGTCTAAACTTTCAAACTTCATATTTTTGGTAAGTTTGGACACTAATTTGCCCAAATTACAAAGTTAAGATACATGTGTTGCCTTTATCCCTTCAAACTATTTATAGAATTAAAATATAACTTATGCAATATTTATGAAGAGAATTATGGTGAACTGATGATTACAAATCTGTGTTAAGTGAAAATAAACATGAATAATGACAAATATGATAAAAGATCAGTGTGATTATAAATTATATTAACACCGTAAATAAGTAGAAGCAGATAAAAATGTAAAAGTTCCGAAATTATATTAAAACTATAATAGAAGGCATTGTAAAATGAGTGAAAGCATAATCTTTCTTAAAATTGGAATATTATCACTGCAGAGAAATTATCACTACAAAAATTCGAATTCTTCTAACTTTTGAATTTCCTCTCGCAGCAAGTTAAAGATCTTATAGCTAATTCTGCAGATGAAGCCAATCCAACTTTTTTTTTTTTTTTTTGTAGAGCTGTAAAAGCAAATTGTACCTAACTTAATTTCTTGTTGCACAACCAAAATAGCTAAGTTGCACTTTTAGACAAGAAAAACTGTGTACATAGATTGTCCTTTGCGTGTCCTTGAACATGAGAATTATTGTTGGAGAGCTATTCTTTTAGTAGCTGCGATTGAGGTTGAGGATAAGGGGAGTTCTTTCATTGCTTGATGTCTTGTTTACTTGGTCAATACTTTAGTGAACAATTTAAAATTCTTGTTTTGTATTAAAAAGGAAATGGAAGGAAAACAAAGTTACAAGTGTTTCAACTAGTGGTATAAATCGAGATGAGTCGAGATAAGACATATTAGGCAAAATCTTGACTCAAATCTGATCGACTTGAGATTGGGATTGACTTGAGTAAATATATTTTCTTCTTTGTATTGAAACAACATCAATCTCCGAACTTGAGTAGTATTGAAGCTCGTCTTAAATGTAATTATATCCACAAGATCGGCTTGATAACTATTTAAGGAATCTAAGATTGAGTTAGTGACATCAATTTAGGAAATTTTCCCTTCACTGTGTAACATTTTAGTAAAGCTTTGAAAGTACGTTGATGGGCCTCCTTAAATAGGCCTGTCCATCCGATCTTCGACATGCCGTTACCGACATTGAGGTTTCGAGCCCAATTATGAATGAAAGGAAAGGCCATATAAAGATTAAAAGAAGCCTATTTAGTTGATCCATGGGAACTCGCACGTTAAGTTCATTAGGGTATCGGTACTTATGCTGATTTCTACAAAAGATTAATAAGATTGTGGACGTGATTATTTGCATCTATATCTTATGTTTATTATGTATGTTTGATCTGTTTATAAGTGAAAATATCTATTTTTCATCTGTATTTGTTTCTTGATAAACAATCTGTTTGAAAAGGACAAAAAAAAAAAAAGAAAAAAACGAAAACAACCAGAACCAACAAACCAAATAGTAACTAAGAAACTGCAATCTCAGAACTCTCCTGTGTCAACAATTATGCTGATTTGATGCTGGAAGTTCAATTTGGGAAAATTTGAAAGAAGATATTGGACAATTTTACTTGCATTTGGAGCTGTGTATATATGGTAAATAGACAAATTTGATCATCGTGATAAGTAGGATAATATGGGTCAGCCTACTTTAACTCGTTAAATAAAATTTGATTGCAAGGGGAAAAAAAAAAGAAAGAAACCCTAGCTAGGTTTATAATTTTTCCAACACATTATGATTGTAATATATAGGTTAATTTTACAATAAGTTTAAAGAAATATGGGTTAATAGCTAGGAGTTAACTTACTGATGACCACTCATTTGATAGATTAAGTAGGTTAATTGTGGGATAGCCCTATTAAACTTACTAAGAAATAAGGGTTACTAAGTGATTGATAAGCTCTAAGACAATGAGATTGTCATGCAAGATCCAATCCATTTGCTTTCATCATATTATTTTTACAACATAAATCGTAAGTAATGAAAAGCTTCTTGTATATATATTTTTGTTAGTCCAATAATTAGATTTAATTAGACACCCAAATGGGAACCAACCTTATTTGCTGATTAGGCCTATTCATCAAATTAAACTAAACCATAAAAATGCAGTTTTTTTTTCCTTTTTGTTTTTCTGTTTGGTTTGTGGTTCAAATCAAAGAGGGTTTAAATGGTTTGCCGTTTAGTTCAAAAGGTCGAATCGAATCAAATTGCTTGAACTGAATTGAACCATTTCTTATTATAAATAAAAAATAAGTGTCATTTTTTAATTTCATGCCCACTAACATTTCAATCCATTCCTAATTATCTTTCCATTTTATCATCTCTCACTTACTGTTATTTTTCATGGTCTACTCTTTTACGTGTATTGCCGTCTTTCATCTTTCAAGCAAACTCATAGACTTTTATTATCACTAATGATGTAATGTCATCCTTGTACAATGTCATGTGGCGTAAAAACTTGCATAATTTTCAACCTTTAAAATTTGATGTTTGATTGAAAACTCCAACAACCATTAGTATTACTATTAGAGCAACGTATCCTTAAAAGTGATAAAAAAAATAAAACCAAATTGAATCACACCTAAAATGGTTTGATTCATCAAGAGTTTACATTATACTATTGCAAATACTGTTCAATTTGGTAGCCTTTGAACAAAATCATGAACACCTTATAAAAAATATTCAATCAAAAGTAAAGATTACTAGATTGCCATTAAAGCATTGGAAGTTCCTCCCTTATACACCTTGTAAAATAACAAAACAAGAAAAGAAAATATAAACAAGAAAGTGCTTGTTTTCTATTGCTCAATTGGTATATATACAGCTGTACAAACACCAATAATTACAAAACTGCCCTAAAAGCCGTGCTAACATGAACATTAATAAATACACATGTAGTATTTCCACATCCCCTACTCAAGATGGGGCTGCACAAAGACCCATCTTGGACGGCAATAATGTAAGTTGATATTTACCTAATGGTTTAGTTAAGAGATCTGCAAGTTGCAACTGAGATGAAACATGAGAAGTAGTGAGAAAACCATAAGAAATCTTATCACGGGTAAAATGATATCATGTGTTTAGTGCATCCATGAAGACATGGGTTTGCTCAATCAATTGCATAGATTTGTTATCAGAAAAGAGCACAAAAGGTAAGGCAACAAAAATATTGAAGTCCTTTAATATGTATGAAACCTATAAGAGTTCTTTAGTCACTACTGCCATACTTTGATATTTGGCCTCCGTCGATGATGTAGAAACAGTATTTTGTTTCTTGATCTTCCAAGAAACAAGAGAATAACCCAAAAATACACAAAATCCAGTAAGAAAACATCGACTCATCAAACAAGATCCCCAATCCGAATATGAATAACTAGATGACTTTAAAGAAGAAGCAGAGGAATAAAACAAACCATGATTAACGATAACCTTCAAATATCGAAGTACATACATTAAAGCATCAAGATGTAACTATCTTGGCTTAGAAACAAATTGACTAAGATGATGAATGTCAAAGGAAAGATCAAGTCAAGTTAATGTAATATAAAGTAAACGTCCAAAAACTCGCCTATAGAATCTAAGATCTAACAAAAGCTCCCCATCTTCAAAATGCAATTTTAGACCCTACAGTAAAGGAAACTTAGTAGGACGACAACCAGTTAGTCTTGTGTCCACCAAAATGTCAAAAGTGAATTTTCTTTTATTCAACCACGTACTAGCACTATTACGGAAAACCTCAATTCCTAAGAAGAATCTAGGAGCTCCTAAGTTTTTTATAGTAAAAGCCTTATCTAGCTCATGTTTAAGTGAACATATATCATCCTTTGAATTACCATTAATAAGAACATCATCAACATAAATAAGAACAACTAAAAATTTTCCCCAAGAAGACTTAGTGAAAAGCGAATGGTCACTTTTAGAGTGATTAAATCCATGATGAATAAAAAATTTTGTAAACTCAAGATTTCATTGTTGTGAAGCTTGTTTAAGATCGTAAAGAGAGCAAACAAGCTTACATACTTTACTAGGAATAGCTTTATCGTAGCCTTCAAGAGGAATCATATAAATTTCTTAGTCCAAAAAACCATGTAGAAAAGTATTATTAATGTCCAATTAATGTAAAGGCCAATTAAAGGATGTAGCAATAGCAATAATTATACGAATGAGAGTTAACTTGGCCACTGGAGAAAAGGTATACTTATAGGCTTTACCAGGAAGTTGAGTATAACCATTCACCACTAATCGAGCCTTATAACGATCTATGATACCATCAATCTTGTATTTAATTTTGTAAACTCATTTTGAGCCAATTGGTTTCTTTCCTAGAGGCAAATTAGTTAATTCCTAAGTATTGTTAGCCTCTGAAGCATGTATCTCATATTCCATTGCTCGAACCTAATTAATTTCATATTTAGCATGAGAATAACAACTAGGTTCTTGAACAATAAGAAAATTATAAATAAATGCAACATAGTCAGGTGTGTAGTAGGCAAAATTTGTTCGATGAAAGAGAAAATAAGAAGTAATGTGTTTAGAAGAAGTTGTGGACACAGAACTATGAATCAAGTGTATATAATCTTTCAACTAAGAAGGACCTTATTTATTTCTACTAGATCTTTGTAAAATTGATAATGAAGATGGTGAAGACTAAGTAAAGGAAATAGACTGATCGAGCACATGAGAAATAGTAATATCAGTTTACAAAGACAAAACAGGCTTAACATGACAAGTATTTGTATGATTAGGGTTAGAAAAATTAACTTGGGGTAAAGAACAAGGAATAAGTGATGATCCTGTGAATGAAGAAGAATCACGGTAAGGGGAAATGGATTCATGTAAAGACATATCCTACTAAAAATGATCTTGTGATTGACTATACCATAAAGTTTGAAAACTTTTACCCATTTAGATAACCTAAGAAAACACACTTAATACCCGTTTGATCAAATTTGTCATGTGCAGGATTTAGATTTAGAGCATGACTATGGACACCTTGATTTACACAATCCGGATATGATAATCACTAAGAATATAATGTAAGAAGGGTCACTAAAATTGCTCTCAATTTTTTGTGATTTAAGAATATTAAAATATGAATAGTTTAATTGTAGTAAATAATAAAAGAGATTATTTTGTCATATAACAAATGATACAATACTTAATCCACATATTAAAGCAATTTGATAAGTTACTAATCTTATACTTGTAACCCTACAGAATTTTTACTTCATGTTCAATAATAAGAAATTAAATATCACACAATAGATGGTGGTATAATGCACATTTAAACGCTATGAATTAAAACATAAAATAATTTTAAACTCATTCATGGTTTAAAATCCAATTAAGAATTTCCCTAACTAGTGAAAAATACCAAAGACAAGATTACTTATCACAAGGTAATAACTCAATAAATATAAACATTTGACTCTAGATATCAAGAGTAGAATAAGGAGATAAATTTCTAGAGTTTATTGGTTAGTAAACAATAATTTAAAGATAAATCACTAGGATTGAAATATGCGCGATGAAATTATTAATTGATCAAAATCTAGAAATGTATAGCTCAAATAAAAACTTTGTTTTCATAAACATGATATTAGAATATTTTGAGCCTAGAGCCTAAAACCTTAATTTTTATGATCGAACCCTAAAACTCTAAAACCTTGAAAATATGTAATCGTAGATTTAAAACTTTAGTTTTCAATGCTAAAGTGTTCTAAAAATAATTAACAAGCATTAGACTTATTTAAAGAAATTATTTTGAAATAACGAAAAGAATTTACGCATATTACTTAATATATAACACGAGAATACAGTAGTTTTATATAATTATAAAGTCTAACAGATCCTAAATGATATTATAGAAATAAAACACTAGTAATAAGATGAATTTTATAAATCACATGATAAGTCAATAATTAAGAAATGGCTAGAGTCAATATTTCAATATTATGATTATGAAATAAAAGACAATAATAGGAATAGAATAACAAATTCAAATTTAAAATTTTAAGGCCTTAAAACTTTAACATCATAAGTTTAAAATATAATTTAATTGCATAACTTCAAATTTTAATATTATTTAATCATGTAAACTTAATTTATATTTAATTATGTAAACTTAAAATCTCATATTATTTAATCATATAACCTTAAAACTCAATTTTACTCAATTGCGTAGATTAAAATAATATATAATACCTTAAAACTATCGATGGTGTATTATAAAAAAAAATTTAATTTTCAAAATGAATATTTTCACATTTATTTATAAATATTAAAATTGATCTTTTAAACCATATAAACCCTAATCGAGTAAATATAAACCCTAGAGATTTTCAATCTCGTAACCTTAAAGTTTAATATATTGACTTAGGATGCAAATAAAATATTATATAGAACTTGGAGATTAAGTTTTAGGCCATGATGCATCAAAATCCATGAATATTTTGCAAATTTCTTCTTTTCTTCCTCATATACAACAACCCATCATTATATTTGCCTTTATACTCATTAAGGAAGTTTAGAAAATTCTTCATTCTCAAGCTTAACTTACAGTGAGACTCAACTGGGAAAGGTCATCATTGCAATCTTATCACATAAGCTCAAGTAATTAAATAATTCAAAAGGGAAGATCAAGACTTTCTTATATCATCTTATCCCTTAAAGATCATCTTATCTCCTTTAGCTTATAAGGGAAGACTAGGATGAAGACTAAGAATAGTAAAGTCCAATGATTGATTTGCCTTTAATTTTCTTTTCTTTCCTTCTATTTTTCCTTCGAAAAAAATTGTGAGTTAAGTCTCTCCATCCATCACCATTCATTTCATTTCAAAACAAAACAAAACAATTCACCACTTCTCACAAGATGCCATATACGTGTGTTGAACCAGTGCAGTCAACATGAATTTTGATGAGGAAATTAGCTCCATAATTAACAACTTAATTATGTTAAACTACACTAAATTAATTAAACATCTTGGATGAATAACATGCTAGAATATATGTGTATGTGTGTTTTCTCTATAGATTATGCAGATGCAATTGTTTTATGTATTTCTAAATTTCAAGAGGATCTTTTCAACAAAAAGTGGGTTCAATCTTCATAGCGAGCTAGCTAATTGAAGGTTACATCGGCAAGCCAATGGGTTTTTTGAAATGACTGTTGCGCGCATTTAATCTTTGTCGTCTATTAGACATTACCTCTAATGAATATTTAAACTTTTGAAATCTATAAATACATGTTTCTTGGGAGCTTCAAAAACAGTTTTTAAGAGCTTTCATTTGTGAATAAATAAATAAAAAAAATCCTCTCATTATTGTTGTACTATTATTCATTATTTTGCAAAATCTGCAAAAGGAGAGAAAATTAAGTTAGTGCTCTGTTCTCTTTTTTGTTATCTATGAAAAAGCACTATAAAAGAGAGGAAATCATTCATTTCCTAAAAATTATAATTCGCATATTGCTCCATTTGAGCTTGTGTGTTTTTTAATTAATAAAGTGTGTGAAGTCCTTTGTTAGAGGCAATTTGGGTGATTGTGGAGATTAGGAAGCGAGCCGAACTCTACGTTATATATGGTCTTGGATCTTCTTTCCCTATCTCTTTAATATTCCTTATAGTGCTTTGTTATTGCCATATCTACTGTTATCAAAGTTTTGAATTGATCTATTACACAAAAATTTATTGTTTGAGCATTTTAGGTCAAATACTCAATTCACACCCCCCCCCCCTCTCTCTCTCTCCTCTCTCTCTCTCTCTCTCTCTCTCTCCTCTCTCGTATTTTCTAGTGGGCCTACAATTAGTATTAGAGGTAAGACTCTAGGATGAGTGCTTAATTGCATCTAGAGTTCAAGATCATTGCTGGTAACACCTTAGGTTTCATGGAAGGACAGACAATAAATGAACCACCCATCTTAACCAGAACAAATTATGCATATTAGAAATGTAGAATGAAGATTTTCTTAAAGCTCAACATATTTTCTTATGAAGTGTTATAGACAATGACCCTATAGTTATTGAAGACAAAAATGAAGCAAATTATACTATAGCTAAAAAAGAGAAAGTTCAATTAAATGAAGTTGTCATGAAAATATTATATTGTGGTTTAAATGAAAGTGATTTTAGTAGAATATATACTTGTAATTCAGCTAAAGAAATTTGGGATAATCTAGAAAGTACATATGAAGATTCTACTGGAATGAAGGACACTAAAATTAGGCTTCTTTATGGTGAATTTGAAAACTTTTAAATGAACACTAATGAAACTATTGATGAAATGCATGATATATTCATCAATATTATGAATCAATTATCTATTCTTGGCAAGACATATACTAATTTAGAGACAAATTGTAAAATTCTTAGGTCATTGCCAAAAGATTGGGAAGTTTAAAGAATTGCCATTAAAGAGACTTATGACTTGACCAAAATGAGTAAAGAAGAACTTTTTGGAACCCTGAAGACTCATGAAATAATTAAGAGACAATAAGATGAGTCAACCAAGAAGAAAATAGCTTTTGTAGCCTCATGTTCTAGCTTAAGTGAAGATGAGAAAAGTCAGGAAGACGATGAGGAATTGACGAAGCTTACCAGAAAGTTCACCATGTTTTTGAAGATGAACAACAAGAAAGATGCTGGCTTCTCAAAATCTAAGAAGAAAACAATCACATGTTTCAAATGCAACGAACTGGGGAATATTCAACAATATTGCCCATATATAAAGAAAGCAACAAGGAGGAGAAGAAAAGAGCATAGGTGGCTACATGGAGTGATGAAGACTCATCCCACTCGAATGAAGATATATGCTTAATGGCCCTTGATGTTGAGGTATGCTCTATTTTTTCACAAGTTCCTTATGATGAAATTTGTGAAATGTATGATAAAGCATATAGTAAGTTTATTAAAATGGAGAAAAAGATAGCATGTTTAAAACCTTAATGAAGAAAGTAGAAGAATAGTTGGATGAGTTTATAGATGAGCATGAGGAGGATAAAATGGAAAATAAAAAGTTGCATAAAGAAATTGATATTTTAAAATTGGAAAATGATAAGATGAATAATAAATATAAGAAGCTGAAAAGTAAAAATGATGAATTGAGCAAGATCAATAAGAAATTAATAATTGAAAATGATTTGTTTGATCTCAAAGTTAAAACTTTAATAATGATGATAATGTTATATGTGTTGGTAGTAGCAATGATAAAATTTTAAAAGAGCTAGTTTGACTTAAAAAAGAGAATGAAAGGTTAAAAACTAACTTACGTGATGTAGATGCTATCATAACTGAATTCATCAAGAGAGAAAATAATTTGAGTACTTTCCTTGAAAAGCAAAAAATTGATTCAAACAAGTATGGAATTAACTATGATAGGAACAATCGTTGTAAGTCTCATAATACTTGATTTGTGAGAGCCACTTATGGGACATGCAACTATTGTGGCAAGTTTAGTCATATTGCACATTTATGTGTAATAAGGAGAACTATGCATTTGAGTCACATAAGCAAGTATGTTTGGGTCCCTAGGAGAGAAATATCTGCTTTAACTAACTCTAATGGACATTAGCAAAAATAAGTACAAAAAAGATAAATGTGTTTTATGTAGGTACTTAAAAGGGTTTCAAGGGAAAAAATGAGGTATAATCTCAACTTGTATGAGTTTTATGATTTGTGCTCTTATTATTTATAATAAGAATGTATTGATGTGTTTAAATATGCAATTTTTTTATGTTGAGATGTTTTTGTGCATGCTTTGGGCCAAAAATGAGCTAAAATTGGGTTTAAAATGCACAAAATTAGACTTTTATGTTTTTTATGCTTAAATCATGTTTTTTCATGCATAATGGACTTAAAACAAACTTGTATGTAAGTTCAAATTTGAATTAAGGTGCCCTTGGACAAATTTGTGCACACATTTAAGGAAAAGTCATGTTTTTGATGACTAAAATGTGCATAAATTTGCAATATGTGCACTTATATGAGTTTACTTATTTCTAACATGTTTAATATACCTTTTTTCAACTTGCATGAAGCATTGAGTGTGCTTATGCATAAATCTTTGATGATATGTTGTTTTTGTCCATATTTCAAGCTAACTTAGTTTTGAATGCATGAAAATGGTTTTTCATGTTTTTGATGTATAAATAATGTATGAACATGTTTAATATTACTTTTTAGACTTATTCGAATGATTGAAAATATTTGAAATTTTTTTTTCTTTTCCATGCACTTTTGAGAAACATATCATCCAATTTTTTACAGAAGCTTGCATAAATTTGTGATATGTGGATTTTCATGAGTTTGAGATGCTCAAACATGTCTAAAACATCTCTTAGAACTTGCATGTTATTTGTGCACATCTCCTTGCTTGGCATGTTTTGAATTTGCCTTTTTGATGAGTCTATGAAGGGAGAAATATTGTGCACAACCAACATGTTTGTGTGCATATGTGTGGAGTTTTGGTAATTAAATGTAACTCGAGATTTCCCTAAAGTTAAGCAACAAGCTTTTGAATCAAATTGAGAAAATCCTTTTAAATCCTGGATGCTTAATTGAGAGGGTTTCAAATTGAGAGGGAGTTAATTGTGCATGATTGTCCTCATAAAAAGATGGGGAGATTGTTGAACCAATGCACTCAACGTGAATTTTGATAAGGAAATTAGTTGCATAATTAACTACTTTATTGTGTTAAACTACACTTAATTAGTTGAACATCTTGAACAATATGCTAGAATATATATGTGTGCGTGTGTGTGTGTGTGTGGTGTGTGTGTGTGTGTGTGTTTGTGTTGTTTTCTATAGATTATGCATGTGCAAAATGGACCAACAAGCATGTGCAAAATAGGTGCAAAATCAACATGCTCTAGCCCTGATCGCGGCTTTCGTCGAGGGATTGATTGGTCCGATTGAGGGCTCGATTGATCCTTTCATCGATGGCATGATAAGTTCAAATCAGGGTGTGATGAGTTCAAATAGCACAGTTTTGATCGAGGGGTAAATCTAAGGCGAGACAAGAACTAAGGCTCAACAAAATCTAAGGCATGATGAGTTTAAATTTAATGCACGACAAGATCCAAAGCATGACTTTTCTTTTTTAAAGCAGGTTCAATCTTCATAACATTGAACTGGTTGAAGGTTACATCGGCAAGTCGGTGGGTTTATAAAATGACCGTTGCATCGTTTAATATTTGTCGTCTATTAGACGTTATCTCCAACGGACATTTAAACTTTTGAAATCTATAAATACATATTCCTTAGGAGATTCAAAAGTAGGTTTTTGAAAGCTTTTATTTGCAAACAAACAAATAAAAAATCCTCTCATTATTTTTGTACTCTTGTTCATTATTTTACAAATCTACAAAAAAATAGAAAATTAAATTAATGCTCTATTCTTGTTTTTGTTATCTATAAAAGAGCACTAGAGAAGAGAGGAAGTCATTTATTTCTCGAGATTGTAGCTGATTTGGGTGATTGTAGAGATTAGGAAGCGAATCTAACTCCACGTTATATCTGAGCTTGAATCTTCTTTCCCTATCTCTTTAATATTCCTTATAGTACTTTATTATTGCCATATTTGTTGTTATCAAAATTTCAAATTAATCTATTGTACAAAAATTTATTGTTTGAGCATTTTAGGTCAAATACTCAATTCATCCCTCCTCTTGAGTATTTTCTAGTAGGTTTACAACATGACCCACCCATCTATCTTTCTTTTCTTTTCAAAATAAAACAAACAAAACTTACCTTTTAAAATCCCTTAGATAACTCATATAAAAGTATTACACCTTAAGAACTATCCAAAGCAAAAAGAAACAATAAACATTCAAACAATCCAAGAAGAAATGTAAGAAATTCATCTATACATCAATTACAAGTTTGAATTATTTAAAAAGCTAAACTTGAATTATTTTTCTTAGAAGAGGCGGAAACATATTTTAAGAGGAGGATCCACCTTTCATCTTTTACACAATCAAGGTAAATTAATTAAAACCCTTTTATTTTAGTAGATATCAAAAAGGAAAAATTAACATATATGTATGTATGTATGTATGTATGTATGTATGAACCCCTAGGAAGAGATCATACCATGTTATAGATTTAAGTATCTTATACAAACATTTTAATGATTAGAGTGATATGAGTTTTCAGAAGTAGGAAATCAAAATGAAAATTATAGGAAATATACCTAAAAGTTCCGGCCATGATAGAATATAAGGAAATTAATTTCATTTTATACATGAGCATTATGTACAGCTTGTGCAATCCCTTGTGCACTTTAAAATTACTTACTCATTGAATTTTATTTTCTACATGAACATTCTATATAGCTTACGTAACCACTTGTGCGCTTTAAAATCTCTTGTTGGCTATATTTCACATCTTACACAATAGTCTACACGACATGTGCAAAAAGGTCATGTATGTTATAACTTTTCACATTGCCTAATTCTTTCTCAAAATCTCCTTTAACTTTTCTAAATACTCCATAAAACTCTTTATCTTCTTTTATTTCTGAAATTAATATTTTAACCAAATAAGCAAACTTTTTTTAATAAATCACATAAAATCCATGCATTATAATATTAAAACAATATAAATAATAAGGGTTTTTTAACACTTATTAATATACATATATGTTTCGGTCCTTAGAGAAAAATATTGGAAAAACTGATCTAATTTAATAAATAGCTAATATATAACTCAGAGATGATCATTTAACTAAAGTTTTAAACATGTAAGGTTCATATAGCAAGTTTTGGCCCTATGATGAAACTTAAAGGAAATTTTGCTTGAATTAGATAAATGAAGCATGCATGGTCAATAAGTATATAAGGAGATTAAATATGTAATTAAACCTTGATATATAATCCTATATACATACATAAATTTCATAACATATAGATAATTAAGGATTTTGGAAGCTTAGGTTAATGAAAATTGTAAACATGTTGATTAATGATATCAAGTTACTTAGAAGTATATACTTAAAAAGAGATCAAGAAAGTACAATGAAATAAATGATAAGGAAGTTTTCAGTTACAAAGAGAATCATAAGATAGAAATAAGTTTGATCACTAAAAATTGATGAAATAACATAAGATAAGGAATTAAACTTGAAATAAAAGTAAAACTACAAAACAAGAAAATAGACATCATGGAGATACCTTTCAGATCCATAAAGTAATATGGAAAAAATATATAAAATGAATAAGTAAATTAGATAGTTAAAAACAACGTTTAATAAACTTTCCAACGATTATTCATATATGAAAATTTGGCTTAAAATGAGTACAATAGGCTAGTTCAAGATTACGCGAGTATAACGATATTCGAAATTATTTAGGGTACTTTTCCTAAGAAAACCAAGTTTATACAACCTTTATAATCCAACTTAAAAAAATAGGCCTTAAGAACTTTAAAATGACTATCCATATGACAAAATCGGATTAAGAATGTGAAAATAGTATTAAAAATGTTAAAACTTGAATTTATGACTCTTTAGCACCAATAGGACTTATTACAAAGCTACATGTATGATAAACCCTTGGATTTTCTAGTAGATTACTATGACTTAGCAAGAATAATTGGTGAGTAACTTTGATCTTATCATATTATTTGTTTTTGTAATACAGTTGCACATGTTATAATGTAAACATAACTGATTATGCACCGGGTTTGGGTACTCGTATGTAGTCTAGTGATTACGTTGGTTGAGAGAATCCATCATATTAAAAATGACCACTCATTGCTTGTAATAATTGGGCTGTTATTGTTGATAAGTGTTTGTGAATTGAATAGTCATTTTAATTGAAGGACTTAATACTATTTGGTAAATTAATAAATTATCATGCATCGCACAATTTGCATATTTTGCATTATTGAGGTTCCCTGCTCGTGTTAACACTTTGTATCTATGGATTCGCTTGATACTTCTAGATAAAAATTTCCTAGTTTTACAAGGTTTCCAGTAGTTTTTTTTTCGGTTCCATGAGGAACTAAATGGCACCGAAGAAACTTTGCCTATAGTATCGACATGAAGTTAGTTAACATCTAGTGGAGTTGCTAAGTTCCAATGTAAGTTGAAATGATGGAAATATATCTAATTGTAAAGTGATAAGTAAATGTGTGTGTATTCCTCCTTTCCTTGGTTCTTAGTCTCTCTTGAGCTCGGTCAATACGTGCTGGTTCCTAATTACCCCAGTTGAAGGGCGTAAATCTATATCATGTTTAGATTCTGGTCATCGAAACTTTTACATGCTGCATATAATTGATTGTTGCATTGTACACACTTGCTAATTATACTTGATTGATATTGCTTAATGTGTGGTCTATTCAAGTTACTTCACTAAGTCGTGGTTTTGCTCACACCTCAACAGTTTTTTATGCAAGAAATAATGCTTACTTGGATTGGGTTAGGAATATGTGATGAGTGCTTCTTCAATAGACTTCTTGAAGTTAGAAAGTTAGCTTATGTGTAAGATGAACTTAGATTACTAATTAGATTAATTGTACAATTATTTGAAATATTGTATTATGTAGGTTGAAAACCTAATCTTACTATTTAGCAGGGGATACCGATTCTCTATGATTCTAGTGAACTATGGGAAATAGGGTTCCTTGGCTATAATAAAATGAATATATTATATATTGATATATAATCGAATCCCATAAAGTAATTAATTAGGTAGAGTCTTCTAACCTCTGACTTGCAAAACGGCTCTTATATTATGGGTGCAATGTGATATGATAACTTTAGGGTCGTGATAATAACAAAGACATCCCATTACCTTTAGAATCTGATAAGTGAGTGGAGTACAAAACAGAACTTAAAAGAGATTTCCAGGCTAGTTTTGACATAGATATTTTATTTATCAAATATGTGGCAGTGAGGATATACTTTCCTCAAAATTGTTTTGGAAGATTTGCGTGCAAACATAAAGCTCTTCCAAGATGCCAATGTTTTCGTTCAATCATACCATTTGTTGTGGTGTATATGTCATCATTCTTTGGTGAATAATACCATGTTTAGAAAATAAATCTTGGCATTGATGTTTAATATTGAAATGGTTCTTAATATATGAGAAGAAATTGGTCAAAATAGTAGGGACTTGAGATTTTTCTTGAGAAGATATACACATGTGCAATGTGATAGATCATATGCTAAAAACAAAAAATAATGTGTACCTGTTATATTGAGTATTTTATATAGGCCCCATAGATTAACATGAATAAACTCAAATGCGGTAGAAGTATGTGCATCACTTCTATCAAAAGGAACGATGAAGCTTAGCAAGCTTGCAAGTCTCACAAAAGAATTCATGATTTCTTATATTTTTACAATTGGGAATATGCATAAGCATTGACAAAGAAGAATGACCAAGATGATTATGAAGTAAGACAATATCAGAATAACCTAAAAGGGAATGACAAAAACAATTATTCAAACCAGAATGACAAGGAGTTTTAGAAGAAATCAAACTACTCTTTATTGGTTGACTATCTAACACATATAGTCGATATCTCTTCTTTGTAATTGCCACAACTTCTTTAGTTGAATGGTCCTGAAAACAACATTTTTTTAGAATCAAAATTAACTTTAACTATTGAGGCAAAGAAAAACAAGTTGTGTTTGGGGTTTAAAAAAACATCACCCACTGTATAAATAGATTGTGAAGTTTCATTAGGTAATTTGATAGCTATTGGTTTAGAAATAGTTTGTTATTATATAGGAGATGTTATATGGTGTGATATGGTTAGTTGCACCAAATCTACTATCTAAAAATCATACATGTTATTCAAACATGAAAATCTAACATTAAAGTATATTGTAGTGTAACTGTTACCTAAACTACTTATTCTATTTGTTGTTTCTGCTAGATCTTTTCCTTTAATTGTTCTAGCAACTTCATTGCAAACAAGCTGAAGCATTTTTGGTGTCATTATGGTGCCTCTTCGACTCTGACTTTCTTGGTTCTCAGTATCAAGTAGAGTATCAATATTTCCAACAAAATTATCCAAAGTAACTTTTGCTGCATGCCTAACATTTCTTGTTCGTTGCTTATTTTTGTACCAATTTGAATACTCAACTATTTCAAAACATTTCAATCGTATGGCCTTCTTTCCAACAATTCTTGCAAAACAACTTATTTCCAAATCTGTGCTTCTTAACTTGCCTTCGAACATTATATTGATTTTCACTTTTAGTTTTATTAACAACAAATACAATAGATTCATTTATCCCCAAGATATTATTTGAAATTTCCTTTTGCTTTTCAACTTGTTGGATAAAATAAAATGCACGATTTACTAATGGTAAAGGATCCATCGATAATGTTTGATTTCTTGAAGTTTCAAATTTTCATTAAGACCTGTGATAAATTGCATCAATTTATAGTTATAATCCAAATCCAAATATTTCTCATAAAAGCTGCAACTACATGAAAAAAAAAATTATTCAATCAAAAGTAAAGATTACTAGATCACCATTAGAGCATTAGAAGTTCCTCCTTATTCACTCTGCAAAATAACAGAATAAGAAAAAGAAAATATGAAAGGAAAGTATTTGATTTCTATTACTTGGTTGGTATATATACAACTATACAAAAACTGATAATTGCAAAACTGCCTTAAAAGCTATCCTGACACAAACATTAACAAATACACGTGTAGTATTTCCACACACCTTTATTGTTCATGTGTTCAAAAAGTGGATATGAAACCATAACCATAGGTATCCATACATGAAAATAAATAACTTTTTCAATTTTTACATGAAAATAATTTAAACATTTACTTTTATTTACTCATAATTATTTTTATTTTTTCTTCTAGTTTTTTTTTAATTTTTTTATCCTTTTTTTTTATTTTGAATCTGAAGAACCTATCAGATCTTATGAATTTAGCACTTAGACCTTATGGTCCTCAACTGGTCGAGTCCTACACCAACATGGCCTAGATCCTAGATTCAATCCTATTAATGTGAGTTGGTTGAGTTTCATGTTGACCTTTAGATTTATTTATTTACTTGGAATTCAATCCTATTAATGTGGGTTGGTTCGGTTTCGTGCTCACCTTTAGATTGGGTTTGTTTGGCATTCGGCAAAGGGTAAATGATAAATAATTTTTTTAAATTTGTTTAATAAATTTTCAGTCAGAAAAAAAAAAAAATATATATATATATATAGATGAAAAACATGTAACAGTTTTCATGAAAACATTAAATAGACCAAATACAGTTAAAATATAGCTGCAAGTTAGACACATTTATGCATAAAATTTAAATACAAATATAAATATAGATATAGATGGAAAACAAATAATCCACACGGTAGTTTAGTGATTCATAATATAAGGAAACCGTAAACCTATACAAAGTTTTCCTGTTACGAGTATATCTTATGCCAGTATTAATGTCGTCAAAAGAAGTTGAACATTTAATATGCTGAGCTCCAATCGACTGTCCCCTTTTTGGGCCTACATTGCATAAACCTTTTTATCCACGACAATGCAATTACGAGCATATTTGGAAGTTTAGCTATCGGAAATTGATGCATAATATTTGGCTTTGGTGAGTTTTGGTTTTATGTATTTTTTTTCATAATTAATATTTCCTGAAGGGACAACAATCCCTATAACTCGGGCCAAAAAAAAAAAAAAAAACAATTATCAAGCTCTTGAGCTTATAAGGTTTTTGGACTTATTTCAAACAAATTGCCTACTAGTTTGTCAGGAAAATTATGTTTTTTTTTTCTTTTCTTTTTTTTTTAAATTAAAAATGTGGATAGAAAAAGAAATAAGGAAAAAAAAATAAAATATAGGCGGGCCCATCATAGAGTGCATTGTTGACATCACGCCTGTCCATCTGTCACTACAAGAGATAAGTAGCGGAAGTTTTCTAAATTTGAGGAAAAGAATCAAGGACAAACTAAAAAACCTAATTCCCTTGATCATTAGCAAAATGTAAATACATCCTTACACTCGAAGAAACTTTTTATGAATTTGGATTAAAAAAAAACCTATGGAAAGATTTATCAAGAAAAGAAAATATCTGACCATCAACTATCAATATAATCTAATGGATTTTATGAATGTTAAATTCTACAATTACTCAATAACTTTTTATTTTAGAGTATTAGATTTGAGAAACAAAGTTGTATTGTTAAGCTTTCACTCTCAATGATCTGCAAGGTTTGGATGGAGGACAACCACGTTTGCTCAAGAACTAAGGATTGATGCTCCCTACTCTAATTTTTACTTATGTGCCCAAGCCCTTAAGATTGTTTATTCTTCTTCTTCTTTATCTCTCTTTAAATTATTCTTTTATGCGTCATCTCCAGATTACCTCTTTAAAGTAATGTGAAGTATGAAACTCATGTTGCATGCACATGACACGATCAACTGAATATTCGCATCTACAACCTAAAACTATCGCAATTTATGTTTCTTTTAGCAATAAATATGAGAATCTAGCAATAGTTAGGTTATTTTAGAGGGTTTGTCCAAACCTAATTGATAGTTTAGTAAAATATATTTGCAATTATCACAAAATTTTGATTAAATCTCTATATTTAAATTTAATCATCTACGTTATTTTGCTCCTAAACTAAATCAAGTCTTTTATGTGTCTACTATTTATGTTTGCATGATTGTTATGTCAACCCTCTGTCAATGCTTTTAATTAGGGTTGGCTATAAATATAGAGGAATTACTTAATATACTAGCATAAACATGAATTAAGTTTTAAAGCATATATGAAGGACTTATTTAAAAACACAAACTCTAAATTTTATTACACACACGGTATCCATAAAATTTCCAATATAGTGTAATATAGCCATAGGAAAGAAAACTCTATTAAAATTGTTTGGCTTGGAAATACAAGGCATGATTTAGAGCATTGGCTAGCTTTCACAAGGATTAATCCAAACATTTTACAACTTTTATGATTCAATCCATATTGCATACCAATTTCATTCGGTTCTTTTTTTTTTTTCTTTTTCATTGGAAACCTTTATATGCAAATGAAAATATCTTATGTATGTATTATTTGTATCAAAGATATAATAACTAAATATACCCACTTCTAAAACAATGTTATCCTTGGCATATTCAACAACACTATGGATTCAATCTATCCTTGCCCTCTTCCCTTTAGACACTTATAGATGCACACAATTATAACTTATTTCTCATATTTAGACATAAGTATTATACTTGATACGATCTGGTACACGAGTGAACTTGCTAGATCTTAAGTCTAGGTTTGGATTGATGTCCTATGAAGTAATGTTTGGATTTGTACCCTATGAGCCATAATTGAGTCTTAAAAGAGCTGGTGAACCATAAAGGATCAAGCCCAGCTGATGCCCATATATTAACATCGATATCAAGTTGTAATAACTAAACAAACCTACTTTTCGCAGCAATGCAACTTTAGACTGGACCGTGCAAGTGCAATACTCTGGAGGACGAGCATCACATGTCGATTTGGGTCTATGCTGCATTGCATGATGGAGATGAAAAACATAACAAGATGGCCTGGAAGTAACCTTTTGCTGGGGCAGCTATGTTGCAATAAATTCATAGTAGTCCAGAAGGACCATAAAGATTATTAATTGGAAGACCATGTCCTACGGTAATAACAATACAGCTCCTTGCACCTATAGAATGTCTAGTACAAAATTCATAAAAGTCCATTTATGTACCTAGCCCGCTTTAGCTAACTTTTCGGTCTCCCCAATATGGCCCCATGTTGCAGTAAATTGCCAAATCTTTTGTACTTTTTTATTTTTTTCGATAGATCGTGTATATGCATCATAAAGTGATTTTCATGTGTTTATACTAGACCCTAAACTCATAAATTATAACTTCATCTTTTGATAATTTTTGCAACCGTGCATATATAATTAAAACGAGTGTCACTATCTATGATCTTTTTAGCTATAGTTTTGGAGTTTTAGTAATGTCTTGAGAGTTATTTGCATATTTATAAAAATTAGGGGATGATTTATATATTAGGAATTTAGAAACCCTTTTGAAAATGAATCAAGTTGAAACGATTTATCACTAAATTCGACATGAACATGACTCAAAATTTTATAGCTTAGACTCAAATTGACCTTAGTTGAATTTATAACATTGAACTCAAACTTCACTCATATTAGCACTCAATGATCTTGAGCTTGAATTTGAACTTGATTCGATTAAACTTGTATATGCTCAATTTATTAACAATATAATTTCTTCTAATTAAAATGATATTAGACTTCCAAGTTCTAACTTGAACTTGAACTTGAATCAAAGAAATATGCAAGCTAAATTATAGCTCCATTAAGCTCAAAAGCTACTTGAGTGAAACACTATGTAATTTGAGTTCAAAATGCATAATGATGGAAATGAGTTCAAGCAATTTGCATATAAATTGATTACATTAATCATCAAAATATACTTACTATCTACACCACACCAATAATAGTTGCTATTTAATATACAAATTTGCATTAACTAAGTATCGACTCATGTAGGAAAATTTTGTAGGTTGATTTATTATAAATTTCCCTAATTAGGAGGAAAAGAGCACCTTCCTATCTTTTAGTTTCCAGCTTTTTCTTTTTTTCTTAAGATCATTAATGCCCTATAAGGGTCTCTCATTGAATTCTTTTGTCAACAGATATTATGAACCGACCCCACCAATGCACTTCAACATTATGGTAGTTTGGAACACAATGCTTCCACCGTTGTTCAATAGAACATCAATAAATGATTTCATGAGAGGGGTAGGGGAAGAGTAGTGGTGTAAACGAGTCAAGTCAAGTTGATACAGTACCAAGCTCGAATTCGACTCGAATGAAACATTTGAACTTGAACTTGAACTTGAACTCGAACTCGATCAAGCTTTGATTTTTAAACTCGATTTAATACTCAATAAGCTCAAACTCAATATGATTAAATTTTATCTTTCTTTTAAATATTATATTTAACTATAGAGAGTATATTGTAATATTCCATAAACTTGAACACAACTCAACTGATTTAATACTCATTTAAGCTCGGAGCTCATCAAGCCAAGTATTTTAAAACTTAAACTCGAGTTCAATAACTACTCGAGTAGCTCGAACTCGAACTTGACTTAATTGTAACTAAGTCGAATTCAAGCTTTCACTAAGTCGCACTCGAGTAGCTTACGAACTGTTTCGACTCAGTTACAATGCTAAGAGGGAAAGAGAGAGAGCGGTGCAACTTTGAATTTATTGCCTGTTGTACGATTTCAGTTGAGTTAGAATTTTTTGGTTGGTAAAGTTTTTTTCGTATCCATGAAGGGTTTTATATTTTTCCAATCACGTGTTGTTGCATACGTGAGAAAATGTATATATATATATATATATATATATATATATGTAATAAGATTAGGGATGGGTGCAGAATGATATGTCTATAAGTTTGAATTTTAATTAAGTTAATATTAAAATTGCATTTGTTTGCTATAACAAGAATATTGTATCTTAGATATGTATAAAAATTTTGTTCATAATTTACTATAATATTTTTTAAAACTTTATAAATAAGAAAAAATTCCTTCAAGAATTAAGAGTATTTGATACATTTTATAAGAGATCATGTATATATTACTTGAAAATTAATTAATTATTTAAAAAAATTAAATTAGTACGTAAAATCTTATAAGTCTTGTTTTCAGTGAATATATATCAAAATAGGACTATCACTGCATAATCCACATTCATATTTATAACATAGTTGCAGAAGGAAATACAATATTAAGTATTACTATCAATGTCATTTATGCGATAAGATTAAAATATTTATAACAAGGACAAGGTAATTATTGTTTATAGTATACTATGAATAAAAAAATTATTAGGATAAAATTTTATTTAGCTATTATTTATTGTGAAAGAAAAAGTTAAAAAGGTGAAGAGAAAAAAGAAGAAAACGTTAGCATAATAGATGCATTCTAAAAAAGTAAAACTACAATTACAAGATTTTAACTAGAGGCCTTATGTATATAAAACAAACACCTAACCACTAGACTTTATTTTGTTATATCAATATTTAATCTTTAAAATATATAATATGTATATATTTCTTTCTTTTTAAAAATAATTCAAAAAATAATATTTTACAAGTCTTATGGGGTAAGGCCCCTATTGACTACCCCCTACACCCAATCCTAAATAGAATAAATATTACCAATACTTCATTTATTCATTTTTGTAGTTAATTACTTGAAATTTAAAAGTGTTAATCTAATACTTAAACATTTTTTTTTTATTTTTGCTATTAAATATCTAACTTTGCTCATATTTACATTTAACTACCTAAACTTTACCAATTTTTTCAATTAACTACTTAATTCATATATTATAAATAACCTAAAAAATGGGCAACTAATAAATTAACACTTTAAAATCCACATAGTTAATTGTATTATTTGGTAAAGTTTAAGCACCGATTGACCGCTTAATCATGTTTTATAATCAAATTCAGATATGTAAAATGCACAATTAAGATAATACAGTGAGTCCAACAATTCTAGCAGGGAACACAATATTGCAAATTGCAATTATAAATTTTATTATGGTTATTCCATATACTTTCCGATATGTCTGGGTGTAATTCACCCTCAATAAATTCAGCCAAGTTAAAAGTGGAGTACATCACTGTCATCTTTCTTTTTGTTATATTTTATGTGGGGACTACCATAGCAGTAGTAGTACTATCAACCTCAAAAACTATTGCAGTTTGTTATAGTCCAAATTATCCTATCACCCCATGTCAATCGCCACAGCAAAAGGGTCCACCCAATTGCTATATCATGAGGCAATAAGCATTTAAAGATGCTTACTCTAACCAAAGCACATACACCAACACAAGAAATGTCACCCTTCAATACTTCTTCATTCTAGTCCTACTTCATGTTAACTTTATCTCGGTCCATATGCGGATCCAAGGTCATGAAACTAACAGATGGTAAGCATATTCTCATAACTTGGGTATAATTTACAAATATTTTCATTGCCTTGATTGATGTATATCAATATTTTACTAGGAATATAACAAGAAGAAAGTTAGACTCCGAAACATGTCGGACAGGTAACCCGATTGATGATTGTTGGCGATGTGATCCTTATTGGAGTCCAACCGAAGGGTATTGGCTGATTGTGCATTCGGGTTCGGACGCAACGCGGTTGGTGGTAGAGATGGTAAGATTTATGTGGTCAACAGTTCGAGTGATGATCCCATAAATCCACCTTATGGCACCCTAAGGTATGGTGTCATACAAGAGGTGCCTTTATGGATAATATTTGATAGTGATATGGTCATTGAGTTGGAGCAAGAACTTGTTATGAACTCATACAAGACCATAGATGGAAGGGGATTCAATATCCAAATTGCAAACGGTGCATGCATAACCATACAAAATGTGAGCAACATAATTATTCATAACATTTACATTCATGATTGTAAACCAGCAGGAAACGCATTTGTGATAGACTCACCCCCAACATGTAGTGATGAGAGGGACATCGGATGGTGATGGTATATCAATATAGCCTCTAGGGATATATGGATCGATCATTGCGTTCTAGCTAAGTGCAATGATGGACTAATCGATGCGGTTTTTGGATCTACAGCAATCACAATATCAAACAATTATATGTTGTATCATAATGAAGTCATGTGATGGGTCATAGTGATGATTTCCTAGATGATAAAAATATGCAAGTCACTATTGCATTCAATGTTTTCGGTGAAGGCCTGGTTCAAAGGATCCCGAGGTATAAAGAATTTCAATGTTATTAAGGTTGTCGGCTAAGTAACATTAAAAATGAGAATAATGAACCTCAATCAAGTATCTTAATGAGATTTGCATTTATATTTTGCAGATGCCGACATGGGTACTTTCACATTGTGAATAATATTTATACTGGGTGGGAAATGTATGCAATTGGAGGAAGTGCTAATCCTACAATCAATAGCCAAGGAAATGTGTTTATTGCATCTAATAACAATTTCACTAAAGAGGTGAGAAAAAAAATGTTTTGAAGTTTACATGCATATAACATATTTGCTCTCCTTAAAAAAAAAAAAAAAAAAAAAAATTTGACGCTGCAAAATTTCCCCTTCTATCTCATGCTAATCACTCTTTTATATAAACTAGTGGATCATTCGCTTGTTGCATGGGCGCTTAAAAACATGTAGCATTAAATTAGGAAGGACAAAAAAAATACTTGATAAAAGGGTTAATTGGAGGGAAAAAAAGATCATGACAACATAAAAGTTGATAGCAGTTAGATGATAGGTACTTTTTTTCAAAATTTAAAACTTTGAACTTTTTATTCGCATTTAAAATTTACCCACTAATCGAATGTTTATGGCTTCTTTTTCACCTATGTTTTGTGTATTTAGGTGACAAAACGTGAAAGTGTAGAAGGATATCAGGAGTGGAAGAACTGGAATTGGAGATCAGATGGAGACTTAATGCTGAATGGTGCTTTCTTTGTACCTTCAGGTAAAGAAACTTCTTCAAGTTATTTGAAAGCATCAAGCATGGTAGCAAGACCAGCTTCACTCCTAACAGCTAACAACCCCAGTGCTGGTGCTCTTCAATGTCAAACTAGCCAGCTCTGCTCATAGTGTTTTTGTTGCTAGTGTGATCTTCTATCTTTTTTTGTCTTTTTTAGTGAATCGAACATTGTGATCAGTTATCTAGGTTTTAATGGGATTGTGCTGTCGTTTCTTGTGTGAATTCCAAACGTTAATTCATGTAGCCTTGAAAGAAAATATGAATTTCAATGGAAGCTTAAGGAATTATGAAAACTGCAAGTTTCAGGAATTGGCTTGAAAGAGTAGAAACAAAGCCTCATTTTTTGAGGTTTCTACAACCAAGAATCATTGGACTGACACAGCGAATGCCCTGGCAGGTGAATCACGTGCTAAGCAGGGAACCTTCATCAATAGGGAAAAAAATTATATATGAACCATGTAAAGTGTTACATTTTTGTATCCAATTTAAAAATTAAGGTATTAGATTAATCGCTTGATTTAGATATTCGTTATATTGGAAGTGGCATCATTCCTTAGACTGTAAGTGTATTGCAAAATCTCTGCCGAAAACTTGATAATGTTACCAAATGACAGTTTCACAAAAAGTTCAGAATTTAATTTACACGGATCAAATTAACTATACCAACTTTATATTTTTAGATCAGCATGAAGTGATGGCAATAAGTTATGTGACAGGATAATGAGCATCCCTAAAACATCTTATCCCAAGACTCAAAAATTGGCACTTATACCCTTTTGACAATGCAATATTCTAGTATAGGTGGTTCGAAGTTGATGTTTTTGCATGTACAACCCACAATTATTCACTTTTAAAATTTGAAATCACTGTTAATATGTCTAAATTTATAATTTATTACAAGTAACATATCTCCAAATTGTGATATGTTGATAATAAAAGAGATGCTTGCATTTTCAGATTTAAAGTAAAAAAAAAAAAAAACTGCACCTGTATCAAAATTTAGAATTGTTAAGATATTACTTTAATGAGTTTAGGGATGTTTCTGTACTAAATGAAAATTGACAAGGTCATTTGTATTTCTTTTTCCAATTTTTTAAGACTAACACATCACTTGGGTCGTACTAACAGCTAAACAATCAAATCAATAATCAAATTTCTCAAATAAAATGACAAATTTACCTAAAAGAAAAGTGACAAGTGCTATTTGCACCGAAGTCAATAAAGATATATCTAGTTTAAATTGGATAAAAGAACCTTATTATAGCTCTCACGTAACCTGTCTCCGGTGTCCTTAACTTATACGTGGACTTATTCACAACTTGAATCTATAATTCCCCTTAAATCATTTATGTTTAGTAAATAACTCCCCAGGTTTTGACTCTTCAAATGATTTGCTTGTTCACAACACCTTATCTTGACCCCAGTGCTGTTACTTCTAACAATAAAACTTTATGGCCCCATCATTAATTTTGACAAATCGGTTCTGTTACTATCTAACGGCTCACACCATATCCAACGTGATCAAATAACTAAAATAGTCGATATTATAATTATTATATTTATTTTAATGGTTAGATGATTGTAGACACCTAATTTTTGCCCAATTAAAAAATAGGCTTAAGTTTATAATAAATTAATGTCATGTTGAGTTCATAAAAAATATAATAATAATAATAATAAATAGTATAAGAAAAATAGAAAATAGAAAAATAAAAAATAGAGGAATAAAATAAGTATAATAAAATAATTAAATGAATAATAGTAATGTAAATAAAATATATGTAAGAAAAAATTAAAATAAATAATTATTTGAGCTCAATATAACATATATTTTATTAGCCTTAAATACTAGTGGTTTAGCTATATGACCAAGGCACAGGCCAACGGCCTAACGGTTCAAACTATGGACACAGGAGCAAGGGGACCCGAGTTCGATCCTAGCCCAAGGCAGATTTTGCCTCCTTTTTATTCATTTTTTTTCCCAAAAGACGCATCGATTCATCCACTTTGAGACACCATTTGATCAATGAATCTTTGTGTTTTTTCGAAATTAAGTGTACAGACACAAACTAGGCATGGGATACATCACATCTATACACAATTCATGTATTATTTCATCCCAAAAGGCACCTTAATTGAGTCATGAACATTGGAGAAAAATGCGAAATAATGCGTTTTTTTCAAATTTCAAAATTAGCCGAATTGTATCAATTGATCAAATTAAATACACTTGATCAAGGAGTCATGATTTGTAAACACAAGATTCGTGATCAATTTAAACCAACAATCACGAATCGAATCCTAATTTTGAATCGTTCTTATTTGAAAAAATATAACGATTCGTGATTCGAAAATTGAATAATCATAAAGCTTCAAAACAACAAATTGATTCGAACTCTATAAATAGGATCACCACACAAGCCAAAGGCACAATTCAATTTCAAAAAATACACACTACAAGATTGAGATCTGAAAATAGGAGTGAAAGTGTTCGAATTGCAAAAATTGCAAATTCGAAGTGATTGGGAGGATTTCAATCCAATTAAAGAGTGTTAGGATCATTAAGGAAGTGTTTTTGATTGATTATAGTGTTTAGAATTGCTCGAATTTGCAATTTGGAGTTCTGAAAATTTTTGGGATTTTTTTTACTTTGCGCCGCCATCGGGTCATCACCGAACCACCCCCCTCCGGCCGATCTGGGAAAACCACCACTTCCACGAGATCCACTGCTGCAAGGCACGTCGGGCCGACAAGGATTCGGAGGTCGAGCACCACCACAGCCACCGGAATCCGCCTCGAAAAAGGACGCCATCGTCTTCTTCACCCGACTGGGAGGATCCGACCCGACTCCAACCCGAATCCAAGTTCGTTCCACAGATCTAACAGTCCGCGTTTAATCTTCAGATCTAACGGTTGTGATCAGATCATCAAATCAATGTCCCAGATTCAGTCAATCTGATCGGACGTTTCTGATTCAATCAACACGATCAACGATCCAGATTTCATCCGAGTTAATCCAACGGACCAGGTTAGTCCGTAATTTATTTATTTTATAAATATTGTTTTTTAATTATAAAAATTATTAAAAAATCCAAAAAAATCCAGAAAAATTTCCAAAAATCAGAAAAAAAAATATTTTATTTATTTTTTTTAGCAAATTTGATATTTTTTGAATTTTTCTTGAAAAATATGTTAATATATACATGCATGTTTTGATATTTTTGAATTTTTTTATATGTATGAATGTGTTAATATGTATATGTGTGTTTAGATATAAAAAAAATGCATTAATGTGTATATGTGTGTCTTGATATCTATTGAATAATTTTCATGAATAGGTTAATATATGTATGCTTGTTTTGATTATAAAAAAAATTGTTTTCAAAATTAATAAAAAGACTTAGAAAAATTATTTTTATAAAATAATTAAAGTAATTAGATCTTAGGAATCAGAATTAAAAGAGTTTTTTTTTAGATAAATTCAAAATTTATAAAAACTTAAAGTGGAAAAAGTTCTTAAAAATTAAAATTAACCAACAAATTCAAAGTTCTTTTTTAAAAGAACTACGTTTTGTCTGATCTCGATTAGCGAGTACGTAGGTGCCTTCAGGGCGACATAAAAAAAATATAAAATTATTTATTATTATTTATTTTGTTTATTATTTAGTTAATTAGATATTATAACCTTAAATACTATTAGTTTGTTATTTTTCTAAAAATTTAAATATAGTAAAAATGAATTTGATATATTATTTCTTATTAATTAATTTTTCTTTTATAAATATTTAACTTTTGCGATTATTTCTGGATGTAATTATAATTTTTTTTTATATGTATAATTTTTTAATGTTTTGCTTTTCTTTGTAAATATTATAAGTTTTCTAAAAATTAAATAGAAAAATTATTAAAAATGATTTCTGACTTATAAATGTTGTTATTATTTTTATATTCTTTTTGCAAGTTTTTAGAAAAGGATAAATTCTGAATTTTAAACTTAAAGTGGTAACCGCTTAGGTTTTAATAGGTTAGCCCCCGGACTCAGATATCTGGTATTTTTTTAAAAGTTTGGTTTTAAAATCTAATTTTCCGCAGACTAGTAGCTAAGTTAGGATTAACCAACCCATTAATCCTAACTTTTCATTTATTTCCAATTTTTATCGGTTGGAGACTCCAAAATATTTTTAAAATTAAATTTCTTTTAATCCCTAGTCGAGGATTTCATGTTAAATGGGTTAGGGTTTAATATGAATCGGGTTAAAAGAAATGAACCGGATGATTTTCAAAATTCAAGCTCGACAATGATTGACTGAACGTTTCTATTGCCGAGACCATAGAAGCTCCCTACATATAACCCTCTAGGTTCATGAAATAATAATAATATTCTTAATTAACACACAAACTAAGATACCTATCTAGCAATGGTTTTTATGCACCTAGTCCTAGGAAAAATGGTTTTGAGCCAGAAATATTGTCACGCCCTAGATAAGGTTAAGACATATTTAGTTTCACCATGAATAACACCTAGGTATTATATGCAAATGCTACCCTAACTCATCTATTTATTGCAATCATTTGCTATCCAATTTTAAATTTTCAAATCGTTCATTTAGGTTTTGAAAACATTTGTAATGTACTAGAAAAGGTAAAGTTTAATAAAAATTTTCACAAAAGGTTACTCCTGTGAGCAACTAAGTATCAGATAAAATGGTAAAGCAAAACCGACTCATGTATCTTGTGATACCTAAAACAAAAGTATCAAAAAGTATGATTAGTGAGCCTAAGCATCTCGTACAACACATAGCAAATTGGAATACTAAAGACTAACATAAAGTAGGGCTCAAGAGCAAGCCCTCTAAGCTTATAGACCATAAAATGGATATGGACTACTTCGAGTATGGACATAAGATCAAACGTGAGGCTAATCGCTAAGCTCCTCAGAAAGACCTTCAAAGTTGGTACCATAACCCTCACAGTCATAAAAGTCATCATTGTCATCGTCATTTGAAGGGGAAAAAAAAGAAAAAAAAAAGAACAGTGAGCCAAAGCCCCATATACAACAACTCAAGCACACACGAGATGAATCCAATGCAATTAATCTAAATGTAATGCAACACTCAATAGTTTTATATCTTTAATTTAAATATGGCAATCAACGAAGGAGCGCTCATACTCTAGCAACACGCTAGGAACCTGAGAGTCCTGAGTAGCAACAACTGATAAATTGAATCTTTATGTCTCTTATCTTTAATAAGTAATAGTTTCATCCTTATCAGCTACCCGTCGAGCTACCTATGATGGCTTAAGCGCCTAACTGCTATGCTAGTATCACCTAACAAGATTGTCGCCCCTTGGCCTAGGTTTAAGAAACGATCATGCATAAACAAACACTCAATTATTATTAACTATCTTTAAGTATTAATTCATTTAAGATGTCTATCCTAATCAAGCAATACTCATGTTACTGCTTACCTGATAGGCTGATGCAGAATTGGTAGATGATAATGGATCACACATAAGACAATAGGTTGATCAAATATCTATTGAAGGAAGATTAATTTGTATGGGAATCAAGTATACAAACCAATTACTCATATCATATTAATTGATTAATTAACGTAAGGTCTTATGTAATTGGGCTAATGTCACAATTAGTACCTGAACTTTGATCAAATGTGTAATTTGATATCTGAACTTTGAAATTGATCAATTTGATACCTGAACTTTGAAATTGATCATTTTGGTATCTAAAACAACTTATGCACATTAATGGTACCTTTGTTAAGTTCTTTAAGGTATTAAATTGATCAATTCAAAGTTTTTTATGTACCAAATTTATCAATTTCAAAGTTCTTGTATCAAATTGATCAAATTAAAAGTCCATGTAGTTAATTGCATATTTGGTCAAAGTTCAGGTACCAATTGTGACATTGCCCCAATGTAATTTAAGGCCTTTAGGTGATTATATAATTGAATCTATTTAGGATAACTGGGCTTAGGTAATATGGATTAAGCCTAATGAATTTGGAAAATGAATTTATTATTTAGATGTATTGGGCCTGTAATGATCAATCCTCTAAATGTTTCACTTTTTAGATTAACGAGTATTAGGGTTTAGGAATTGAGCTCATTTAGGAATATAAATATTAAATAAGGTAAAGTTAGACTTTATTTTGAATTTAGGTTTAATTAGAGTAATATTTGTTATTAGACATAAGATTTGAGTTTAAAGCCTAATTGAATTTCATTTAGATCCAAATGGAGTTATTAGGCCTTCTAATATCTTATTTAAGCTCATTAAGGGTACTTTAGTGCTTTGATCCCATGGAAGGAATTTGAGCTCAACTAAGTATTTTAATATATGGAATTGATAATGGATTTAAATATTTTAGGAAAAGGCTCTGCAATAGCCATGAATTTCCCAATATATATTTTATCAATGTGTTACTGAAATTATATATGATTTTGAAGTGTGATGAATGTGAATCATATTGATGCATGAAATATGAGTTGTGTTGTTGTGTTAAAAATAACTAAATTCTAAGAATGGTTAAATATTGAGTTCATAAATTTTTTTTAGGGCATTAAAATGTATGAAATATGATTAGAACAAGTTAAATTATGCATGTATTTAAGCCTACACTTAGCATAAATTTTTGGTCATAAAATATAGCCCAAGACTCACCTTTATTTGGCTAAAAAAACAAGCTCATTAATTAGCCAAAGCCAAGCCAATTAAAGGCCTTAATTTAGGCAGCCATTAAAGTCAAACATAAGGATAATAACAACTGCTAAAAGTGCAAAAATTTGTCCAAAATTTTCAGACAACACAAACACTCCTTCACAAGCCTTGAAACCCCATTTTTACACTCCCAAAAGTTCTCCCATGGCTATATATAGTTAGTCCCTTCATCCTCCATAAATTAAACCATCAAAAGCTTGCAACAAGACTCCTAAACCAAGGCACAAAGTTCTTATGGTAAGTGTGTTTCTCTTACTTTATGTATACTTGAAGTTGTGCTTTTATTAGAATAGGGTTTATATGCTAAATTGTGATATGATGATTTTTATGCTTTGATGGTAATTTGAGTAGTGTTATGTTGCTAGAGGAGCTTGTAGTATGTGTTGTATATGAATTTAGAAGTTTTGGGATGGTAGTGTTAGGATGACAAAGTGTTGAGTAGTGTAGTGGGCATGTGGAGTTGAGATGTAATTTGTGTTTGATGTTGTAGTTGAGTGATTGATGGATTGAAGAGGAGTTAGTGTTTGGTAAATGGTGTTAAGAACATATAACAAGCTTTATGAAGCTTAGAATGAGTTTGGAGAATTTTTGGATAAGTAATTTTTATAAAGAAAACAGGGAAATTCGTGAAAATTACGCAATTTCATTATAGGGGTCTACGCCGGCGGCCTGGAACCCACATTGCCGACATACCAACAAAAGCTGGCGGCGTTTAGGGGTTCACAAGGCATGAACCATTTCGTGTACCTCTCATAAAAATTTAGAAATTGACGATCCCATTCTATGCTGGCACCAAGGTCGCCAGCCTTGCAGCCAGCCTACCTCCCCTGCAACTTGATTTTTCAAAACTCCTCTAAATGTTCTCTAAAGCTTGATATATGATCAATTGAGTATTTGTTGTGTATTGCATTATATTATATGATGTTTAAATGTTATATTATGATCTTGTAATAATTTATTTGAATTTCTTTGATTGGTTATGTTTGAAATTAGTTGAGTTGTGCTTGAACCAAGTGAGAATTGCAATAATTTCTTTGTACAGTGATAGATCCTCGCTCGTCTAACCCTATTAGTTCCCGAGCTAATTCATGTATGCAGTAACTTGCTTGATTCTTTGTTAGGATAGGCATCTTTTAAAATTACTCTAAATTAATAAAATTCAATAATGGCTTGAATGAGTGTCTTTTATACCATTGAATCTAGTTCGGAGAGTGGTACCCTGCTCAGATTGGGGGCATAGAAGTTTTAGGCACTTAGATAACCCTTGTCATTTTGAAATGACTTTCATAAGTAGTTCAGTGGGTAATTGATAGGGTATTTGGTATCGGTATAACACTTGCTTATTCTTGAAATGATGTACTATGATTTAATTCAATGTTTATGGGAACACTTGAATTAGGAGATATTATGGATTGAGTTAAGTAAAGTCGAGAAATGACTGAAAACCCTAAATGAGATTACTTTTTCGTTTTGTATAAAATCATCCAGGAGATATGAGTATTCGAGCTACTTATATCAACCCCCTGAGTGTTGTGATTGTTACTTAGTTCCCCCAGAAATCTCTGTTGTTCGAAGTTTGAATACTCCAGTGTAGTTTGGCTAATTAAAGATTAACTAATAATCTAATGACTGTTGCATTTGCATTTAGCTTAAGCATGTGTGCATCACTTCGCATTTGTATTCCTTACTTGTATACTAGGCCTTTAGCTCATATTTTAACAATTTCAGGTGATGATAAGGATCAATTCTGCGCGAATATGGGGTATGGTACCGACTTTGAGGATTTCCTAGATGGCTTGGAGGACTAGTTATGACCATGGACCTTGATAGAATTCCTATTTTGTAACACTTTGATAGGATATTTAGTATCGGTATAACACTTGCTTACTCTTGAAATGATGTAATATGATTTAGTTCAATGTTTATGGGAACACTTGAATTAGGTGATATTATGGATTGAGTTAAGTAAAGTCGAGAAACGACAGAAAACCCTAAATGAGATTACTTTTTCGTTTTGTATAAAATCATCTAGGAGATATAAGTATTCGAGCTATTTATATCAACCCCCTGAGTGTTGTGATTGTTACTTAGTTCCCCCAGAAATCTCTGTTGTTCAGAGTTTGAATACTCCAGTGTAGTTTGGCTAATTAAAGATTAACTAATAATCTAATGACTGTTGCATTTGCATTTAGCTTAAGCATGTGTGTATCACTTCGCATTTGTATTCATTACTTATGTACTAGGCCTTTAGCTTATATTTTAACAATTTCAGGTGATGATAAGGATGAATTCTACGCGAATATGGGATATGGTACCGACTTTGAGGATTTCTTAGATGACCTAGAGGACTAGTTATGACCATGGGCCTTGATGGAATTCCTATTTTGTAATAGATTAGTTATGGTATCTTTTGATATTTGTATTTGATGTTATAGATTGAATTATCTTTTGTGGCTTTTGTATAAGGCTTGTAAGAAGCCTTTGTTTATAATATCTAAACCTAGCTATATGTATGTCTTGAACTTGTTTCTCTTGTGATATATGATGATGGTGATGTTGTGTTTTTATTAAAAGTTTTAAAAATCAATAGTTTTCAAAATAGTTGATTTTAAGGATTTAGACAAACAATTCTTCAAACAGTTATTCTAGGATAACCTTACATATAATTCTATAGGTTATATGTGGTTGGGGAGCTGTTATAACCTATTTTAATTATAGGGGTGATATCGCATCCTTATAAGCTCAATTAGAGTGGGTAAAGGTATTGGACCCATATTATGGAATTTAAGTCTACAGAGAGGTAAGATTAAGTGTTTGCTATATTTTAGTAGTTTAGGCCCTAATTAACAAAGAAAAACTTGTTATGATTTGATTTGGCCCATTTAGGTGTAAATAGGCCTAATTGGCTGCAAATCAAGTTATTGATCTTGAGGTTATATTTCTATGTCAATTTTATATTTATTTAAGCTCGTTTGTATTTACTTAGTCAAATTAGACCCTAATTTGGTATCTAAGCCCGTAATTAGTTATCAAGGCCAAAAATCATTATTCACTAGTCAAGTTGATCCTAAATTAGTTTCTAGGTTCATTTTAACTTATTTAAGTCATATTAATCCCATTTTAATCATTTGGCCCATTTTAAATTCTATTTTCACTCCTTTAGCTTATTTAGGTCATTTAACCCACTTAATTCCAAATTAATTACAAATTCAATTTTTATAGCTCATTATATTTATAAAGCTCATTCTATTGCTATTCACCTATTTTAAGCCCATTAGTTAATTAATACCTATTATAACTCGGTTTGGCATATTTAATCCAATTAAGTCCATTTAATTAATTTGGGACCTAAACTATTATCTAAGCCCATTTTACCTATTTCAGCCCATAATAATTTATTTATATTGATTTAGGCCCACACTATATTCATTTACTCCATTTTATAATGAAAAGTCCTTTTATATCCAATTAATCTAATTTGGCCCATTAACATATATCTATATCAAATTTTAATTTAACAAAAAGCCTAATAAATCAAAATATGTCTAAATTAACTAATTATAACTAATTAAACATTAATCAGGTTAGTTTGATAATTATTAAAATTTTAATTAACTTTGGATTATGCAAAAATAAAAATAAAATAGGGCTAGAACAAGGGAGACAGTTGTGCACTGGTTCATTTTTGGACCAATTCACCTCGATTTTTGTGGATTTCAATCCGATTCACTTTTTTAAATACAAACTAGACATCCTAAGCTTCTAAACCGGCAAGGATAGTTACGAAAATAAATACTGGGCATCAGTTAGAACACACAGATTTGAAATTCAAATACAAATATTAACTTCAAGGTAATTAGGTCATGAACATTACAAGCTTATAACCGTTGAGACAAAGAGCTTAAATACGCAAAGGAATACAAGATGAAAAACATAGAGAACAACATGCACATAAAAAGAAAAAAAAGGATGCTGCTGCTACTAGATTCAACACTCTGATCTAATCATGTGCTTATATTTCTTTGCTACAATTCTCTTGAATATTGCTCATTGCTTGTTTGGTGAAGGAACCTTAGTGCATCCGTTTTTCAAATTGTACTACAAATAGAACTTTATTATTAGTGATAGCTTAAGGTGAAACTAAGGAGGCTGAGTAGAGTGTAATTGTGACTATTCGTAATCAAGCTTTTCGATTAGATTAATGGAACATACCTATATGGATTACGAAGTCCCCGACTGGGAGTGGAAGAGTGGACATAGGCAAAATGCCAAACCACTTTATATCATCATCTTAACTTTTCTTCCCTATCTCTTTTTAATCTTCTTACATTTTATTTATTACTTTAAATATCTATATTGCATATATCATTTTCACGCCATGTTAATATAAATAAATAAGGGTTTTCAGATTTGATTAAAAAGTTTTTATTTTGAATATAACCAATTCAAACCCCTGTTGTTGGTTACATATTTGGGACCAACAATCTCAATATTAGTTACTAGAAAAACAAGGTAGATTTAATAATTTCTTCAACTGTTCTACTACTACTACAAATGGTTATTGTAGAAGCTCCTAACCCTCCCACTTCAATCTTAATCCCCTTTAAACTTCATGAACACCTAATTTGAAAATGTTAAAAAGAGAATACATAGAGATTAGTAGGATTTAATTATAGTATAAGAATGGGTAATATATGTAGAATTGGATTGCCTTTTTTTTTCCCCTTTATATTTGGTGGGGGGTTTTATGAGTTTTTGAGAGCCTAAAAAAATGGAGATATTTGGGTTTGTTTTTCTACTGAAAGTGAGGGAATAAAATGGGTTTTTAGAGATGTTGGATTGTTGTTTTAGTATGAAAAATGCAAGAGAATTCAAGGGTGGTTTTTGTATTGTGTAGGCTAGGGTTTTAGATAAAAATAACGGCATTTTGCTTTAATATAGTTCCTCTTATTTACCAATTGATGCCATCTAGTTTAAGAAACCCACTTTCCCAATGAATAATTTCTTCCCAGCTATTTAACTAATTCTTGATGATGGGCATCTTACAATTAGGGGTTTAATAATTATGATTAGACAAATGGGTTTGGAATAATAATTTAGGGAGTATGAATTAGAAATTTTAATTGAGCTAAATGATTTATCAAATTAGGTATTAGTCAAATTGGTGAATTTAATTTATTAATTTAGTTTACCAAGTTGTATATTAATTTTACTAAAATATACAACTTGAATATTTTTCTAAATTAAATTTTAAAGTTCAAATTTACCCATATTTATACTATTTAACTATATTTTTCCATTTCAATTTTATATATTTAGAGATTTTTCAAACATTCATGGACCAAGTTACTTTGCAATTCAATGACTATGTCCATGTCTCTAATTGTCTAAACCATGATGCATTGACTTGAATACCCTCAATACACAATGAAATATACTTTGGTCATCGATTTTTTTAGGGTAAATGTTGTGAATGATATATGAATTTTAGCAAAAATGCAATTAGGTACTCGAATTATAAAATTGATCGATTCAGTATTTGAAAAAAAATTTCATATACATCGATAGTACATCCGATTCTTTAATTACGTTTATCAGCAAACAAGTTGAAATTACCAACACTTGAACATTCAAAACAATAGCATGTAACAACTAAGAAAAAAGCAATGAGTTTACTTATGCATGACTAGGGGGCATTAAACAGTGGGGAGTGTCTCCTCTTACAATAGCAGAGTCTCACAGTCATTCACCAAATGACCAGGTGCACAAGATGAGAAAGAGTCCCCTCTTACAGTAGTGCGGTTTCAAGATCATTGCATGAGCAAGTGAGATCTAGACAACTGATGAGAGCCTTCTCTCATAGCACTGTGGTACCAAGGTCATCACCTGAGGAATGGAACACAGATGCAATATGCGATTCCAAGATTATCACATGAGGTTTGTAATATAGACGGCCAATAGTGTCATCGTACAATGTGTGGTCCAAGATTGTCATTTATGCGGTTGAAACACGGTCAATGAATAGCTTCGTCTTAAAAATCATGAGGCAACATAATCATTAGATGCATAAATGGAACACATGTTGGCTAGGAATGGTTAACCCTCTATAATTATCATGAGCTTGGGTATTCCTATTGCACATGTTCAAGAATTATTAATGGTTGGTGACACTAATATGATCTTAAGAAGGTAATTCATAAAGTAAGAAAATCATACTTGCAAAAAAGATATGTGATAAAAGATAAATAAGCTAAATGCCAATGCCAATTGAGTATCAAATTCATGGAAACTTTCAAGGTCATTGAAGCTATCAGAATTATCAAGAATACGAAATCAAAGTTATTGTGTGCATCAAAATCAAGAGTCAACAAGATTGCTAAGATCATGAAGATTATCAGGACCAGCAATGTTATCCAAGGTATCAAAAGTACCAAGAGTATCAAATTCATTAGGACTATCAAGGTTGTTCTAATTACCAAGATTATCAAGATTTGATATGAAACAAATAAGGGATGTATGTGTGTATCTGTTTTAGAATTTTCAAATATAAGGCCGACTAAGATCATTAAATGAGACTCGGTGCATGCATATATATATACACACACACATATACATATGGATGAAAAAAATAGTGGCAACAATTTGCGTCATGAAGAACCCAGTGTATCAAATCACTCATTTTGTTTGTGTTACTAAACACAAGCACATTTTGTTCAGCAAAGTACTGAGAATCGTGGACCAAGCTGCTATGAAGGGATATCATGTGTAAGTTATATATATAAAGAAAGAAATATCATAGAAAGGCGGTCAAATGCATAACACCAATTGAGCGTCACAGAAGCAAGAGCAAAGTTTCAAATATACATACATATATATATATATATATATACAGAATTTTGCTATTACCTAGATAAAAGAGATCTCCTTTATTATGGCTCAAAATGTCGTTGTCTTCTCTATAGCGGTTGTGCATCAAATTTCTCCCTGACTCACAAATAATGATTGTTCTTTCTTGGTTTTACTATTTAAACAGTCATCATAAAGCCTAAATACATTAGCAGAAGTTATGAAAACATGGAAAATGAAAGCATAAAGAAAAATAAAAAATGAAATTTATTATGATGTAATACATAAGATATGAATTCATGCATTGAACTACTGGAGAAATGGTTTGTCTGAGATGTACGCAATTATTCTAGATTCATTGATCCAAGACAAGCAACAATGTCATGGTTAGCAATTGGGAGAGTTCCTTGTGTCTAAACCTTGCAACTTACTAATCAAGCATGGTTATTTTATCCCTATTATGATGTGTTGAATAGCTTAATGGAGTAGTTAAAATGAACAAAGCCTGGGGCATAGCTGCAGCTAAAAAATGAAATCTATTATGATGTAGTACATAAGATAAGAATTCATGCATTGAACTACTGGAGAAATGGTTTGTTTGAGATGTATGCAATTATTCTAGATTCATTGATTCAAGACAAGCAACAATGTCATGGTTAGCAATTGGAAGAGTTCCTTGTGTCTAAACTGTCACGGTCCTAGACTTTTCACTAGCACAATGGAACCGTGCAATTGTTTGCGCCTGAGTCAAATTCTCTACCCGTTGCCTCTGCAACTCATTCCTGGCATATGTCTTCAATCCCTCCAGGAAATAGAACAACTTATCATCTTCACTCATACTCTTGATATCAAGCATAAGTACCAAAAAATCTCTGACATACTGCCGGATGTCATCGTCATGGCGAAGCTCTCGTAGCTTCTTCCTGGCATCATACTCAACATTCTCAGGGAAGAATTGAGTTCGCAACTCAGTCCTCAACTGTGCCCATGTGCCGTACCATTCTGTATCTACTCATATTTGGTGCTCCACCATAGCTTAGCATCACCAATTAGGAACATAGTAGCTATGGAGACCTTTGTGCCCTCATCATTATGTCCCATAGCTGTGAAATACTGTTCCATGTCGAAGATGAAGTTCTCCAACATTTTGGCATCTCTCACGCCAGTGAATGGTTTTGGCTCAGGCACTTTAGGTTTATTACCAGGAGCTTGAGCATGGGCTTGTGTGGGAGCATTTGCGACAGCTTGCGTCAGCAATGCAATTTGTTGCCTCGACTCCTCCACTGTCTCTACAGTGGCATATCTCACCAACCCGTTTCTCAGCCCTTCAACAATTACCTGAGATTCCTCCCGAAGAGTGGCAATAGCACCCCTGAATTCTTCAGCCATCTCACCAACCCTCGTGGTGATTTCTTGACTTGATGTCTCTACATCAATCATCCTCTCATTAAGCAGCAGTAAGGCATCAAGACGTCGAGAAATATCCGTAACCTGCACATTCAAAGCCTCTAAACTTCGAACAAACTCATCTTGTTGCGTCATGGTTGTTCCCACTGGAATAACCTAAGCTCTGATACTAACTGTCACAGTCCTAGACTTTTCGCTAGCACAATGGAACCGTGCGGTGCTTACTGTCCTACCTGAGTAGTAGTAAGCAAGCCTAACGCAGCAATATTTGGTTAACGATCAATCTCAATATCTGTAAGCAACACACGTAGGCAACAGTAAGAAACCAACAATAAGTAAAAAGGGACGCGGGCAAGAATCAATCTGAAAATGTATCACACCTTATTAATCTCATGTACAGATAACAGTAAAGTGTGTGTAGGGGTATGAGTACTCTTTTGGATAGAAGCTCGTACTCACCGGTTGACTGCCCACAGTCAATGATATCCCAATTTACACAAACCCCCATACACACTTTACTGTTACCTGTACATGAGATTAATAAAGTGTGATACATTTTCAGATTGATTCTTGCCTGCGCCCTTTTTTACTTATTGTTGGTTACTTACTGTTGCCTACGTGTGTTGCTTACAGATATTGAGATTGATCGTTAACCGTATATTGCTGCGTTAGGCTTGCTTACTACTACTCAGGTAGGACAGTAAGCGCCGCACGGTTCCATTGTGCTAGCGAAAAGTCAAGGACCGTGACATAAACCTTGCCACTTGCTAATCAAGCATGGTTATTTGATCCCTATTCTGATGTGTTGAAAAGCTTAATGGAGCAGTTAAAATGAACAAAGCTTAGGGCACTAGCTGCAGCTAAAGAAGCATGCACCAGATCTTGGTGGAACAAGACATGTTGCGTGTTTAATTTATTATACCTCTATCATATAATTTCTATTGAGATGATTCAAAATGCTATAAAAAGTTAACAGAAAGATCTTTAATTTTTTTAATATTTGAGAAATTCTAATTTCATCAAAGTGAAAATTAATCATGAATTCACTATATGTGTAGTGGTGGCTCTTAGAGTTGCAGATTTGGCACAATTTTGTAAATTGCATATATATTTCTCATATGATATCCAATCAAAATGATTCAAAATACTATGGAAACAGGAGAAGAAGATATAAAACTTTTATATTTTGAGTTTTGATGAATTTGGAAAGATTTAATATAGAATAAGGCATAAGGTTGCTGCACTTGCAATGTTTACATCTAGAGTTTGCAAATTGACAAAGTTTGGTAAATTAAGGACATTTCTCTCATCCGAGCTCCTTTTAATGTGATTCAAAATCTTGTGGAAATATAAGATAGATATATACAACTTTCATGTTTTAAGTTTTGAGAGATTCTAAATATATCAAGGTCGATTTTTGTTGTGAATCCATTGCATGTGTAGTGGTTATGCCTAATTTTTGCAGATTTGACAAAATTTGGTAAATTATGGATATTTCTCTCACTTGAGGTCATTTTGATGTGATTCAAAATCCTATGAAAACATGAGAGAGAGAGAACTATAAATTTCATGTATTGGATTTTGTGAAATTTGGAAAGTATCGTAGTGAAAAAATGCTGTGAAAATACTAAACATGCAGTAATGATGTTTTGATTTGCAATTTGGAATAGTTTCATAAATTGTGCATATTTTTCTCACATGATGTCCGATTAATACAATTTAAAATGCTAAAGAAAGAAGAGAAGGAGATCTTTAACTTTTATTTTTTAGGTTATGGTAAATTCAAAATGAATCAAGGTTGAAATCAACCTTAAAGATGCTACTACTCAATCCTAACGTCCTGATCTACACTTAAGGACAATAATAGTGTAGCAGTGAGCTCCCTTGATATTACAAGCATAATTTAGAGTACATCCATGACAACAACTATACCAAACCCTCATGTTACTTACTATCAGCTTCAAGTAGTGAGCATAGTAGCAACATGTTATGACTTTTATGTAGCAATTGGAATTGTACACGAACACCTCTTACCCCAAGCACCTCACTCCATGTAGTAGCAAACCTTGTGGCACTCATGAAACTCAGTAAGCACCATGACCTCATTTGGAGTGCTCATGATGTCCAATTTAGAGTGCTTATTGAAGGCATATAACAGCCAAATTGGAAAACCACATAGCAACCTCAAGCTCTAACCACTCACTCCACTTGAGCTGCTATTTACAGTAGCAAATCAAAGGCGTCACTCGATCAATAAGCCATATCATAGCAACTATCCAACTATGTAACAAGATAATAGTGCACCAATTGTAAACCTCGAGATTTTTCGTACACATAGAAATTGATGAAAATATAAAATAAAAAATAGAATGATAATATAGGACTCAATCAAGACCTTAGAATTAAACCACAAGTAAAAATGAGTTTGTATATAATTTCAAAACCCTAAACCAAACTTATCTAGATAGTATTTAAGATTACTAATAAGATTTCATAATGGGTATAAAAAACTCTAGATAAAGAAATAATCTAACTAAGATTTCAAATTTATTGAAAAGTAGATATTCGATAATGCTTATAATTAGAAAACAATAATTTATAGATGATCCGTTAGGATTATGAATACACAATAAAAATATAAACTAATGCATAACTAATAATCTAGACTCCAAATAAATATTTGGATCACGTTATTGTTCTAGTGAGTAAATTCTTAAGCTATTGGAGCTTAAAACAAAAATTGACCTAATAAGCTTAGGAAACCCTAATCACAGGAGATAAAATTCTAAAAATAATTTATCATGTAAACTTTAAAACCCAAAGTTGAACTTAATAACAATCTATAAAATTTGTACAATTCTATATAAATTTTTGGAAATAAAACTCTTGAATAATTATTATATTTGTACCCGTCTAACTTATTAAACTATCCTAAAACTAAGATAATTAACTAACTAATAATATTATTTAATAATTTAGTTCATTTTCAGTGCAAATTGAGGATAATTTCGATTGAGATCTCCTCAAATCTTGCTCAGCCGAAACAAATTTAACAAGTAGTCAAGTAGGTTAGAAAAAGTCAAGGAAAGAGATGCATCAACCAATGATAACATCTCAACTCAGCCAATGCATTAAATAAGAGACAAGCTTTGCAAATTGATAATTTTCGGGGGAGAAATTGCTCTTGGAAGACCCCATTTACAGCTGCCTTCTCCTTCATCTATATATATGTCTCCATAATGAATATAAAAACAAAACTTTAACTTCAATCAAACAACTTATAGAGCTCTCACTTCCAAATAGCCCACCAAATACACACAGACCACACACAAACAATACCAAAAACAAAACTCCATCAAAACTCTAGCTTAAGCTCGGATTAAGGAAGAGCAAGGTAAGATAAATTTGTTTTAAGTTGTTTTAAGTATTGAACTCTAATCTAAATAACATTTTCATTAATTTAGGATCGGAACTGACCTTGGAACTAAGCTCAAAACATTCATATCAGCTTTAACAAGGTAAAATTTGAAAACCTTAGATATACTTTTCTAAATTCAAAAATTTAAGATCAAATACATGTAGATGCATTATGAGTTGATGTATATATATACATATACCATAGAAACACTTAGGAGAAGCTTTAATACAACTTTGATATGTTTATGTTAAAAGAAAAGTAAGTTTCGAATTTAAGAAAATCGGAGAAGATGACGAACAGTTTCAATACTGTCTCTACATCGGCAGTGTAAACGTTGAATGCCGGCGGCTTACGAGGGTAAGCCAACAGTGTTGAGACGGCTTACACTGAAACAGAAGCTACGTAAAATTTATTTTTACTTAACGTGAACGAATGCCAGCTAGATGGGATTATACGTCGACAGGGTATAGTCCGGCGTACATAGGAAAGCTGGCGGCTTACAAGCCAGTGCAACCTAATACGAAATAAAATATAAAACTTAAGAACGCTGGCATCTGGGTTTCAACGCTGGCGGCGTAGATGCCGGCATACAAACTTGTTTTCCTTATGTAAAATCTGTATTTCACGGATGGGATATTTATATGATAATTATAAACATATTATATGTATATATGTCAATATAGAATTTACTAAGTAGAAAAATAAATACAAACACTTAGAATAATAGTATGTTTAATATTTAATAGCTTCCAAAACCCTAGATTTATCAAATATTTGTTTTATATAGATAAATAGGTAAGAATGGAAATTGAAATGAACTAAATTTATGAATAATGTGACTTCTAAAAATAACAAAATAATTGTATGAAGTATATAAAAAGAAACACGACGACACTAAGCAATAATAAACGAATATGAATTACTATAATGAGTCAGGTAAAGAATAACATAAAATTAGTATTAATAACTACAAAAACTTGATGAATATCAATTTTTCAAATACCAGATATATGTATATAAATATCAGGTAAGACTAAGGCAAGCTACATGAAAATAAAGATTAATTGATAATCGTTTTCATAAGACCATTAAAGAACTAAAATAAGTATTAGAAACTGAGCCAAATATCAATTTAGGACACTAGACACATATAGGAGTTTAGTTATATAATCTATATTATATTGATGAATATTTTATTCATCTCAATAGGTGATTTTGATACCATAGAGGACCTTTCGGCAGATTACTACGATTAAGTCATATTATACTGTTTGTGCTTATAATTAGCTGAATATGTAATGCAAAGATAATAATAATATGAATGTTTTGATGGAAATGTGTTGTGATTTGATTGTATGATTGCTAATCTACCATTACAAAAGTGATAATACAATGGTATGATGATGTGAAGTAGTATGATGAATATTGTGTGTAATGTATGATCACCATGAAATTGAATAAGAACTATTGACTTATTAAAATAACCTGGTCATGCATTGCACGTACTGCATTATTGCATATACAAACGGGTGACAGCCTGCTACGTATTAATATTTTGGTTCTCTATTAATGCTTGGTTTTTCTAAAGTGTTAGTTCTTCCAATGTTTTCTTTGTTTTGTCGGTTCTATGGGAACTAAGTGGCAACGAAGAATGCCACCCATAGTATCTCTTTGAAATAATTAATACTTAGGGAGTTTCTAAGGATGAACATAGGAAATGGTCAGTAAAAACTGTTATTAAATTTAAAGTGATAACCCTAAGACGAGAAATCGTTGATTTTCCTGTAAACTTAGTCTCTCCTAGGCAGGTGGGTCATAAAGTAAATGTTCTTTAACCCTAAAAAGAGGGCATAAATCTTTTTCCTATTTGGATTATGGATCATCTAAGCTTGTATCTGAGCATATGTTTGAGTGATTGCATTACATACAATTTGTTAATTACTTCCAGAAATATGGCTCTGGTAAGAGCTTAAGAGCTAGAATCCTATGGTTCTATTTGGGATTAACGATTTATATTTTCCTAGAATGGATTAGCTAGTGTTGTCTTATCAGTTATGTATGTAGAGAATTACAAGAAGATTACATGGTTTGTAATAGTCTATGATACTTTGAGATTAAGATGGCAGTTATTTACTAATTTATTTCTAACATGTATTTATCATTTCTTATCGAAGCAACTAAAAGATATTGTTATTTTGGAAAACATGTCACTCTCCGAAGGTAATCTAGTGATAGTATTCAAGTGTGACTTGTCTACTTCTACTAGGGTACTCTTGGGGCGTGACACCAATGACAGTAGCCCATAACTAACAAAATAGCAACAAGCTTGAAGTGTGTGAGAAATAGACCACTGAACTGCTTGCTTCACTCAAACATTCCATGTGGACCCCGATGCTCGAGCAAACAAGAACTCAACTATTGCCACTTGCCTACATAGTAGCCCCTTGAGCAATTAATGCTATTCGATAAGTCCAAGCGCTCACACCATAATGTAACCTGCATTACATCAACTCCCATACGTACCACTACAACTCTCGTCTAAGTGTAGCATCTATCTTGAATACCAAACAACCAAGCATTCCCTGCCACACTATCAAGGTAACTAAACAACAACAGTTGAGCAAGATGAACATGCACAAAAAAAAAAAAAAAAGAAGAAGATGTATATACACATATTGATCCAACTCCAAAAATTGCATGATGGGTACTGGCACTAGCTTATTCTCTTAGAGAGCAATACATGTGAAGGCAAAGAAGCTATTTATATCTCCATTTCTAGCTTAAGGACGACAAATAGTAAGTATGCAGTAAAATAAGTGTATTAAGAGTTGTGAATATAGCACCTTTAAGCCTTTTCACTAAGAATTAAGACATCTAAGTTTCACAATGGTATAAAAGTATAATATGCTACTCAAATCTCAACAATCACCAGGGATGCAAGTACTGCCAAACTAGCAAAGAAGTTAGGGTATTGAATATGAGAATCTTAAAATGCATTACCTTTAATATTTTGCATTGAGTTAAAAATAGACTCAACCGAGAAATGATGTCTCAGGAGTAGAAGTCGCCATAATAAAAATGAACACGATGTTATGCAAGCTGATGGATGAACACCATGTTACATCATAATGAGAAAGGGAAAAAAAAACAAGTTACTCTCGAAGATGAAAAATAGCTATCATGTATAGCATCAAGAAGGTTAGATTTTAGAAACATCAACAGAAGTAAGAAGAAGAAGAAAGTGAAAATGGGAGCTCATTTAAAACGAAAAGAAAACAAAATTGAGAGCTTATTCTGAAAGAAAAGAAAGCAAATAGAAATTCATCCAAAAAAAAAGATATAACCTGGTTTCATTGGGGTACCTAGAAGCCTGATTAGAGACTACCATAACTTGTTCTTGCTTAAATGTCTCATGAAGAATTATGCAATCCAACGAAATGACGTCATTGAAGCTCACTTGTTTAGAAAGGAAGAAGAAGGTGCTCTACCTAAAGGTAAAAAAGGAGATTGTTGATCCTTATAGAGCTTGTAGAAATGAGGTAAGGAAAAAAATGAAGAAGCGATGAGAAGAAGATGTTGGACTAGTCTGTGTTAGTGAACGGGTATGAGGAATTCCAGAGAATAAAGTTGATTTGTTACTATCCTTTGAAATTGAAAACTGAGGAGAGAAATGTTGGTATACTAGGGCTATGACACATGGACTGTAGATGTCCTTCATTGCACAAATGGAGGGTGAATATAGGTTTTGCAAAACTAACTGGCACTAAACCATGAGCGCACTAATATGTGTGTTGGCCTATATGTGGGAAGTGAGAGTATCTAATAGAGTTTTAAAAATATATATAGAAATAATAAAAAGAAACTTGCCAATCGGAATAATGTTGAAGCTAGTAAATTATATGGGTTCAAGTAGCAAACCCTAAAGTGAATCTAGGTTTAAATAGTTAAACTAACAAATTTTATAAAGCATTATTATTACATGATTGGAAAATATGTATATACATATTTATCCATCAAGTACGAAAATTATAGTTAGCAAGTGACAAATGACAAAGATGTAAAGACAATGTGCGAAGACTCTATTTATTTACTATTGGCATAGATATTCAAGAAGACGAGTGGATTATGAATTCATGAGCCTAATCATATCGAAGCATCTGTGGAATGAAAGTAAAACAGATTTGTTGCAGAGGATCCCTTATGTAAATCAGATTTAGAGGATGAGTTAATATACATGAGAAAGTTTACCCATCAAAGGAGGCATGTCAATATATTATTGCCTTAGAAGCAATATAAATGTTCACATGGGAAAATTTGTGTGGCCAATATGGTATCGTAAGGGCATACTATAAGAAAATTTGATTATTTGATATTGTTGCACTAGACTTTTACACTACAAACCCTCAAAGAATTAACATACCAAGCAGCAGTATAGCTAATATGTAGCGCACATGCGCTGGATGGGGCATCTTCCATTTGAAAGGCTTGATTAATGCCGAAAACCCTTCGATGTGATTCAAAGGACTTTAGTTAGAGGACAAAATGTAGACGTATGAATTTGATTATAAAGGCGTTAAACCCAATTTTTATTTAAGTTAACCCTTTGAGCTAATGTGACGGGGCTTAAAGAGTTAAGCCCAGCTCAGTTTGGATGATCATAAGAGAATTAACATAGTAGGCTTAGATTAGGACTTATTGAAATTGGCCTGCCCAATTCCAACCTTTCTCAAATTAGCTAACACACTATAAATGAATGCCTTATGGGCCTGGGGTCCATAAGAGAGCCTACTTCTATATTGGGTAATTTACACTAGAAAGTTACAACGTTTGGGCGTAAGTTCATTTTAGGTCACAGTATTTTGAAAAATTCAAAAGAGGTCACAACGTTTAGTGATTAAGTTCATTTTATGTCACGATATTTTTTAGTGGTCTAAAAAGAGGTCACAATGTTTAGAGAAGTGGATCAATTAAGGTCACAATTAATACTTGTCACCAGGAGAAAAATTTGATTAAAACTTTGAAAACTCTTCTTTTAAGGTCCCATTGATATGTATCAATAGGAAGAGTATTTAATTAAATCTAAAAATACACTTTTCCAAACGTTATGACCTCTTTTGAATTTTTCAAAACATTATGTCCTAAAATGAACTTATCTCTAAATATTATGATATTCTAGTGTAATTTACCCATTCTATATCCATTATGAGAGAGACCCATCCTAACCATTAGTCGTTCTTCTCATTTGATGGATGACATCAATAGCTAGACTCCCTATAAAAAACCACTAGTCCTCATCTCATTTAAATAAGAGAAATTTGGGACAAACACCATGTGCTGCTGGTTTTTTTATCTTAGTGAATTAATCACTTGTCTTAATCAAGAACATATATCGATTCATCCTACTTAGTAAGATTGGTGCTTCTTAGCTCCTCCACCTATCACATATGTGTTAAAGCCTATTGGGACTACTTATACTTCTTCCGCACACGATCCTCTCTTGATCACCATACTTGTTGTTTACCTAGGTCATATGTAACGATAGTAACATGGTACATACATGATTGTTGTAATTGGATCCTTACTCACACAGTTAATATTTGCCACCTTAAAATGCTTGCCATGTGTTTTTTTTCCCTAATTCATACATTAAAACTATTATTATTCATTGTATATGCATTTTTACTTTATTTTCACATTTGTTTAATCTTAGAAGAAAAAATATAGACATTGATGCAACATAATAATAACATAAGACCAAAAAAAGTTTTAAAAATAGTTAAGAAACTCTATGAAAGTATCCAAGACAGGACAAAATAGAGAGTTTATTATCAAGAAAGTTACTTATAATGCTGACATAACACATTAGACAATTGTTTAGATAACTAAGGGATAAAGATATTTTAATGCATATGTTGTGGCAAGTTTTCCATGGGAATCTTGCTTGCAATTGTTTTGGAATTCCATTTCGTGTTTGTTACAAGTAGAGTTGAGATATAAATTAAACTTCTTAAATGGCAAGAAAACTACATAATAAAATAAAAATGTGAAAAAATGTAGTAAAATGTATAGATTTGTTATTTGCTTATGCATTTGTTATAGTCGTTCATGTATCAAAAGGAAATAATAAGATTAACTACTGATAGTCACAAAGTAGTTACAATATATTTCTATAGGAAAAAGAAAACATACTGAAACGACCCAGCCTTTAAGATGCTTAAAGGCGTGGTTGTTCACTGCACACATCGGCTTAAAGCTTCATATGCAAGGCTTTCATTGTTTAGTTGGATAAATATTCAATTTTTTTTTATTGTGAAATCCTGATTAGTTCGACGGTTTTACAAATATTAAGAACCTCTTATTCAAAACATGTAGAAAAACAGTTAAGAGTCTAAAAATAAATTAAAAATCTAAAACATTTTAAAATAATAGCCATAAAAGAGGAGCTAGACTCAATCCGATTAAAAAGTTTGACACTATGCCCAAAGGTAATAAAATAGCTTATAGCTTACAATCATCCTTAAAAATAAGAATATAAACATTCACATAGTTTTTCTCAAATTTCATACGGCTCTCTACTCATTTAAGTCACTCTTCAAACTGCTTTAACCTAAAGCCCATGAATTCATGATGAAGGTCTACGAAGTGATCATTCTTGATACCTAAAGTAGTGAAAAAATAAGAGGTAAAGCCCAATACATAGTAACCAAACACATTCACATATGTTGTACACGCCTAGGCTAATGCAATAAGGATAAATTAAGTTTAATTAAGTTATAGCTCAGCAACAAGTATTCCCAGCATTCTAGAAATACTAACATACACAAAAGTACTCATGACTCTTGCCAAACAAAACGGGTACGGTTCCCTTAGTGGATCATGCACCGAAGAGGGAGTTTCAATAAGTCCTCAGAACTTATTGGAAAGAAATAGAGGAAATAGTCTCGCTCGGGTCATCTCCTCACAGACTGCCATCGACTAACATGGTCTATTGTGATACTTTATACATGGTCACTCATCAAAACTCCGTACCTGCTCCTTGTCAGCCGTCCAATCTAGGAAATTTCCCCATCAACTACCCCTCGAGCCCTAACCACACATCGTTGGTGACTTAAGCACCTAAACTACTACATCATCCCGAAGTTACGATCAGACTCACAACCCAATCCGAGGGAGCCTCTCCTAGAGCAAGCGGCCAAGCAGCAACCAATACTCAATTAAGCTGGGTTTAAATTCTTAGTCTAGTTATTAATATTATCTTAGTAAGCAACACGCAATTACCACTTACCTATTAGTTGGTTTGAGCTTCAAATCCCTTTCCAAGCTCGATAACTAATAATTGCTCGTGATTGAAATTGAAATTGGTTCATGATTTACTACCTTTGTGTTGTTTATTACATCTAAGGCACTTTAGTTTAACCATATCTACTCATGGATAAAGTTTAAAGGGTCATTTGTCTCATTTAATCAAGTTATCTAGTTAATTATATAAGTTAAGGTCGGTTTTAGGAACTTAGGTTAACCAATCTTTAGGGGAATATACTTTTATGGGTCTTGATTCTTGACCTTTCAATAATTGATTCCTAAAGTCCACTAATCCTATATAGTCCTTAGTTTCCTATTCCAATTATTAAGTTTGAATTGCTTTAGTTCGTGTGAGACATTTTAGACTTAAGTGTTTGGGTGATGTACATTGTGAATGAGATATTAGTATTTGTTAAATTTGTATTTTAAAGGTCTTGGAAGGTTAGTTAAGGTTAAGGGAAGAATTGGGTGAAGTTTCATGCAATTTAGGAGAGAAAAGGTGAAGATATAAAGGGGCTGGAAAAGAGCACGAAGGGTACACAAGGAGACATATCCCCTTGTGTTTTTTCAAAGAGAAAAACACAAGGGGGGCATATGAAGGTATGTATTCTCTTGTGTTCTTTTAGAGAGAGAAACACGAGAGAGTACACGATGGTACATACCCCCCCATGTTCTTTTAAGGTTGGAAGGAGTTTTGAGACTAGAGAAAAGCACAAAGAAAACATGGCTGCATGTATCTCCCTGTGTTCTTCTAGGTTTCAAGCATTTTTTTAGAGAAAAGAGAAGCACGGAGGAAACACGACTACATGTATCTCCCTATGTTCTTATGGGTTTCAAGAGATTTTAGAATAAGGAAAAGCACAGGGGGAACACGACCTCACATTCATGCCGTGCTTTTCTAGAAAATTCATTTCCTTGTGTTTTTGGTGGGTCAGAGAGGAGCATGGGCAAGTACACGATGTCGTGTATATGCTATGTCTTTTGGGTTTGTGCTACTTCATCCTATACCTATTAGTTTTGTCAAAAACATGTTTTGAAATAACTTTTGGTGACCTTAAAGGTGTTAAATGGACGTATTCATGCCTAGCTTCATCTATTTTTCATTTTTCTTATGTTAAAATATGATTTATTGTGATTGAAAGCTTAAAACACCTAGTTTTGACAACAACTACAGTGTTCATGATTTTTTTTGAAATTTTTACAATTTTATATTGATAACATTAACTTATAGCAAAACCTAACTCTAAATCACACCCAAGACAACATTTATCACTACTATAGCAGACTTAACTTCAAAACCACTATAATCTCATGAAAATAAGTTAGTTTTGATCTCTTACCTCATTCTAACAATAGTTTTTGCTTTCATCAGTTGGGAATGGGATTTAAGACTTCAAAATCACTCTAAAACTTGATTTCTTGACACCTTAAACATGTATCAACTCGCCTAAGTCAGCTTTATACTCAAAATGCTAAAATACTCACAGTACAACATCTCAAGATCTCATACTTATCTTGACATGAATTTTGTTATGATGGTGGGTCTCCATCCTCCTCTAATACTACTTCATCCTCTCTATTTTCTTCATGTAAAAGACATCACGTGAGCTAATTAGTGTTATACTTTTGCTAATTCCACTTATTTAGTACTGAGATGGGTTTAGGGTTTTACAGAACCTTATCTTAGGATTTTGAGAGGTTCTCCTAAAAGGGATGGTAGAAAAGAGAAGGAGAATATTTATAGGGAAGAGGGCTAATGGCAGAATTGGGGTTTTAAATAAGAGGAAAATGATCTCTTTTTAGGGTTTTAGCCACATGGCACAATTTGGTGCATCTAAAGCTTACATATGCGAGACTCTTAGCTTGTTTTAAACAGTTCAAGGTTTTTAATCAACGTCTTGGGTTAATAATGATTTAAATATATTAAATAAGTCTAATTATTTAAATTTTTGAATTTTTAATAGGTGTAAGTTCCCGATTGGGGATAAAATGGTAATTTTGCAAAATCAAAGCTTTTAACAACATTGTTCTTATTTTTCTTACAAAACTTTTCATTTAAAGAATTGTTATGAAATTATAATTTAATTTATTTTCGATATTTAAATTGCTTTTGAGTTTTCAAAAATTAGGTTTTCACTTTAGGGCTAATTTTTGGAATTTTGAAAAAAAAAAATTAGTAGTTTAAATCTACACATAAATCCAATTGGATTCTATTGATTTTATTTGATTTTGATTTTGATTTCTTATTATTGGTGTTTGAATCATGCCACATATAAAAAGAAATAATGCTCTACATAACATTTTGCCCATACCTCATAAGATTTCACACAGGATGTACTTTCATTAGAGACCCTAATTAATATTACTAATAAGCCTAATAGTTACCCAATTTTCATTTGTACCTTGCAAAATTTCACATAAAGGTATGATGACCCTTATCAATATTAAAAATATAAAGAGAGCGAGTTTACTATGGCATCTTAAGAAAGAGAAAGAAATGAGTCCTTTAATGGTCATTAGTTAAATGATTTGTTAGATTTAATATTAGGTAGGGCATCACTTTATAAGATTATTAGTGGTCACTTTTAGTTATAATTTACAAGATTTCACATAGAAAACATACTTTTATTAGAAACACTAACTTCAATGCATGGAATAAAGGGGAAGTTGAATTTTAATTCAATAGGATGTAATAGAGTTTTAATGAGTATTACAATATTTGCTTGGGTGTAATAAATAAAACAACTAAGTATTTGAGTAAAATATAAAATATCTATAATGCTCCTTATATTTATTATAGAGAGATTATAATTGTATAAGTGATATTTTTAAAATAAGGGTATTTATGATAAAGTGGAAAATAAAAGAATGGTAATTCATTGGTGTAGAAACGTGAATTGCTATTCATCATTTTATAAAATAACAATTCATTGTGGATTGTTATTGTCATTCCCCTTAAGTCCATAATAGCACTTTTACGCAGAATAAGAAGGAAATAAATAGCTATTCATGTCTAGTGAACGAACTGCAATTGGCATTATTGATACAAATAGATAAAAATGAGATGACAAAGGAACTTACCTTAGCATCTGAGGAAAGAGGAAGAAATAAATGCTTCAATAGTTAGTTGTGAATCTTCAATTAGCTAACATTATCAAACTTGTTGGCACATATAACTTTTTTTGGCTCCATTAAACTATGTAAAGGCTTGATAACAACAAAGTAGAATACTTCATTTTGTAGTTTTAAAGTAGTTTCAATGAAAGAAACTTAAATCTCCTGAACTTGAATATCATCTTCGCGATTTTAAAACTTAATAACCTATTGACTCTTCTCAAAAGCAAGAGGGTAGACATAATGTATAATGTTTAGCAGTCAGCAACCACCATCGATCATCTAAATGATTTTAGTATGACAATCCCTCAATATTATTGGTTTTATAGAGAGTGGTGCTATTTTACTAATTTAGTCATTCGTATCAAACATATTTATACCTAATTGTTAAGGTTTTTTGAAATCATTATGAGCTTTTAGAGTATATATATATGTTAAAGCCTAATGACTCGTGATCATACGACCATATAAGTGAAGTTGTTGAACTGGTCAGACTAAAATTAACATATTCAGTTCTATGTTTACCAAATGAAAACTTCTAAAACATTACAAAATATTGCTCTAATTATTTGAGTCATTCACTAGTTGAAATGATTACTCTTAAATATTATTAAATTCAAGTTATTTTGAAATAGTTATTTTTTCCCTTAAAATTAAACATGTGTGATTTAGCTAAGATATTATTAAATCATATAAAAAAATCTTAATAAAATCTTTAATATGTGGGAATAAATCCAAAATAGAATCCATGTTTGGAGGTGTGTTAAGACATTTAAATAAGGGTTCTAGCTTCTATTTCTTTTTGAGAGGTGAATTCCATTTTATTTAAGTTTGTTATTAATATTTTACAAAAATAAGCTTTTAATAAATAATAATGTACATTTATTTCACTAATAAACTAGAAGTATTTTGTTAAGTATCACTATAATACATAAATAAAATCAATAATTATGTAAATAAATTAACATATAAGATTGAATTTATTATTCTTTTTCAGTTCAATTCCATTTAAATTTAAACTATTCTTATATACAAAACATGACATGAAAAATATGATTTTATATATAGATGAATTGAGTTAGAAAAACCAAACTTTTATTCAAATATTTACACTTTCAACTCAAAACCTTGAAAATATCATTTTTTTTTTTTAACTTGTCATGAATACAAGGTAAATTACACTAAAAGATATCAATATTTGGGGATAAGTTTATTTGAAGCTTTGAGATATCAACATTTGAAGTGGTTAATTGAAAAGAAGTAATGACGTTATATAAAGAGAGTCAAATAAGTTGTTCTTAAATAACATCATTAGTTGATTGTTGATGTTGCAGTTAACTACCACATGACACTTAAAAAATAGTAAAAGATAAAAGAAAAAGATAATATAATGAAAATTAAATGAAAAAATTTTGGGAAAATTGAAAAAGAAGAGAAAATTTTAAGAAAAAGAAGAATCCAACCACCATTATTGAAGCATTCACCACCATACCCATGAAGACTCAACAACGCCATCTTCTTTACGAAACCTATTACTGCCATCACCAAAACATCATCAACTAGACCGCTATTGCTGCGACATTCACTGCTACACCCATCAAGACTCAATGCTGCCATCTTCTTTGCTAAACCCATCGTCACCATCACTAAAACATCTGCCAACTGGGTCACCATCACCAAAATAGTTACCACCACATCCATCAAGACTCAAATGCTACCATCTTCTTTGCTAAAACCATCACTAAAACATCCATTAACTAGAAAGATTTGATTTTCAGAAGACCCATGAAAGGTGTTTGAGCACGACTAGTATAGGTTCAACAATAAAATGTAGAACATCCTAGAATCTTGATTTTTAGATTTGAAGAAAAAGTGTAGAACCAAGATAAATGGACATTTGAGGATTGATAAATACATCAAAAGAGACTAATCCTACCTAACTTTATGTGCTATTAGTCCTAGAAAGGTAGATCAAGGTTTTCAAAAAACAAAACCCTAAGAACATTAATTTAATAGATTTAAGGTTAAATCAGAAAAATGGATGGAAATAATGCACCAAAGAGAACTGAGTGAAATACAGTAAAAAACCATACAGTTTTAAGTTTGATTATGACTAAAAGAGTAGATCAAGGTTTCCAACAAAATGACTCCTCGAAAACTTTGATCCAAAAGTTCAAGATTTAAGGTTTGACTGTAGGTTGAGTCTTGATGGATGTAGCAATGGTAGCCAGATTCTTCTTTTTCTTAAATTTTCCTTCTTCTTCTTTTTTTTCAATTTTTCCATTTTTATATCTAATTTTCATTATATTATCTTTTTCATTATTTTTTGCATCGAGTAAGCATCACGTGGCCATTAACTGCCACATTAGCAATCAACTAATTGTGTTAGTTAATGATATCTTATTTGGCTCCACTTAAATAATAATGCTATTTTTTTTTCAACCACTCTAAACGTTGATATCTAAAACGAACTTACTAATAAACGTTTATACCTTTCAGCATAATTTACCTTATAAATATAACTAGGTGAAATACATGTCTACCAGAAAAAAATTACCTAAATACAATTGATATCATTTTAGTTACACAAAAAAACACAAAATCACATTTTCGTAATGTGATTTATGATTTAATAAAAAATCACTTATAAAAGATATTTGGTGGCAATCGTACATTGTTAAATCACATCTTAATAAAAATTCATTTTTAGTCTTAATGAATCACATTTAACCATTACAATTCACCTACAACTATCATTAAAAGGTTTAACCCTTATTGAATTGCATGATTCATGTATTAATACTAAAGTTAGACCTTACACATGTGAATCATATGCAAATAACAAAATTATGTCCAAAAAACACAATTTTACATTCATACTCTAGTATTATTTTAATATAATCTGTATTTGGCATAGCGAAATAAAATTAGGGTTTATCATAAACCGTTGATTCACACAGAATGCCAGAGTATGATCCACAAATACCAATTGATTCTAAGAAATCCTAGGTATTTGTTATCTAAATTCGAAGAGATGTATTAAATTTGAGAATCTAGGGGATAAAAGAGCAAGGATGGCTCAAATATTATATTTTTTATAATGGCTGAGAGTTCTATGCTCTAGGACATACAATTTATAGGCTAGCTTAAAAGCTTCCATAAATAAAATCGAAACTACCGAATATTAAGAGAGTCCTAAAATGAAGTACATAAAAAGACAAGTACAATACCACAGACGACATACAAATGGATAAGGCTATAAAAAGTAATAATGAAAATAAAACCTTCCAAAAATATAAAAACTGCCCATTTGAGGCCCTGCACAAAAGAATTTGGCAAAAAAGCAACATAGCTTAACACCATAGGTACTGCCTTCTTCGAGTTTGCTCGTTTCCTTCAAGATAGGGTCTCCAGATCACCCAATAGTGACAGATCAGTTTTTATCCTACTCTTCTAGGTACCTGTTCGCCACTATCTCTACCCCATCATCCTCCTTTAGGTGGACAAAATCCACCCTTGAATTTTCTTCTTTCGAATTATCACCAATGTATGGGATGGGATGCTTCACATCAAATACATCAACAGTTTGAATATAGCTAGGTAGCTTTAACCTGTATGCATTTCGGTTGATCTTCTCTATGATCTTTAGTGGTCCAATCTTCCTAGCTGACAATTTATTGTATTCATCAGCAGAAAAACCTATCTTTGGTAAAGTTAGCCCAAACATAATCTCCTACATCAAGCTCCACATGCCGCCTCTTCCTATCAATAGCTTCTTTATATTTACCTGCAGCCTTTTCTAAATTGTTCTGAATAGCCTTGTGAATCTCTTGCAGGCTATGGATAGAATCTTTTGCCTTCCCATAAATCCTGGTCCTATTTGGCAATGGTAACAAACCAAGTAGACTTCTTGGGACAATAGAGTAAATCACCTGAAATAGACTAAACTATGTACTTTGGTTGACTGTATGATTATATGAAAACTCTGTCTGACTCAACCTTTGACCTTAGCTCTTCACATGTTCCCCTATTAGGCTCCTCAATAGATTTCCTAGGGATCTATTTACCACCTTGTTCTACCCATCTGCTTGTGGGTGATAAACACTATTGAAATTCAGCTGAGTTTTGACTATCTTCCATAGACTACGCCAAAAATGGCTAAGAAGTCTAGTGTCTCTGTTAGACACAATGGTTGTAGGTAACCCATGTAATCTATAGACTTCCGTAAAGTACAACTATGCAACACATATAGCATTTGTGGTCTTCTTGCAGGGAATAAAATGCACCATCTTAGAAAATCTGTTGGCTACTACAAAGATGGAGTTATTACCTCGCTAAGTTTACAGTAACCCCAAAACAAAATCCATGCTCACTTAACCAAAGGTAGCAAAGGGATTGGTAGTGGCATATACAACTCTGCATTCGTAGCTATCCCCTTTGATATTTGGTAGATTCTATACCTTTACACATACTTCTCCACTTCTTTGTGAATGGTTAGCGAAAAATAAAATGCTTGGACCAGTTGCAAAGTCTTGTCTCTGCCTACATGACCCTTACCGTGTGGTTCATGAATGATCTCATCTCTCCAGCTATAGTATGGAATGCACAATTGATTACCCTGAACAAAACCATCTTGTAGCAAGTACTTTGTTTTGTCACCAGCTTAACTCTTGCTAAAATAATAGAAAAATAGGGGTCACTCTCAAGTAACTTGACAAATGAATCAAAACGAGGTACCTATACTTTCATTCTGCCTAAAAGACTCCTACACTTACTTAATGCATCAGTAAGTCGGTTTGTGACACCACTCTTGCGATTCACAATCAAGGTGAAACGTTCTAGATAAGCCACCCACGAAGCATGTCAAGATGACACCTTATCCTAACTATGCAAGGGTTTTATAGCTTCATAGTCAATGTAGAGGATGAATTCTCTATGAAACAGGTAATGACGCTAGTACTTCACAACTTATACCATGATGTCGAACTCTACATCATATGTACTGTACCTCAACTTTGCCCCTGTTAGTTTCTTACTGAAAATGGCAATTGACCTGTTGTTCTGGCTCAAGCTGCTCCAATTCCTATGTTTGAGTCATCTACATGTAACTTAAAAAGCTGATTAAAATTCAATAATACTAGAATCGGGGTTGTAGTAAGGCGTACCTTGATCTACTCAAACGCCCTCTCTGCTTCATCAGTTCATTGAAGTTTCCTACCCTTCATACAATCCATGATGGGAACCATAATGCTGCTGAAGTGGGGTATAAACCACCTATAAAATGATGCCTGGCCATGGAAGCTTCGAACTTTGGTTAGTGTAGTAGGTCTAAGCTACTGCCTAATTGCTTCTACTTTAGACTTATCAAGCCTTAAACTATAAGAAAGAGTATCTTTGTCATCATGAATACATACTTCTTCAAGGCAACATATAGATTTTCCCTATGCAACACACTAAGAACATCTCGTAAGTGTTTGAGGTATGGCTTTAGGTCAGCACTATAAATCAATATGTCGTCAAAGTACACAATAACACTTGCCAATGAATGGCCTCAAAACCTAATTCATTACTCTCATGAATGTGCTGGGCATATTGGACAATCTAAATGGCATAACCAGCCACTCATATAACCCCTCTCGTATCTTGGAGGCTATCTTCATTCATCACCAACTCGAATGCGAATATGGTGATACCTACTCTTCAAGTCCTACTTCGAGAATACCTTAGCACCACTTAACTTGTTAAGTAAATCGTCTAAACAGGGAATAGGAAAATGATACCAGGCAGTAATCTTATTGATGAACCAACCATCTGCACACAAACGCCAATTGCCATCCTTCTTTGGAGTTAGAAGAGCCGAAATTGCACATGGGCTCAAACTCTCTTGAATAAAACCTTTGGCAAGTAACTCTTTAACCTACCTCCTCAATTCTTCAAGCTCTGTTGGACTCATTTGATAGTGCGGCCTGTTTGGAAGGGCTGCACTAGGCACAAGATCAATATGGTACTGCGTATCACACAGTGGTGGTTACCCTCCTAGCAACTCTTCGGGAAACACATCCCAAAACTATTTTACAATCGAAACCACCACTTTTGGTACTTCTACTTCCTTTTCGACCTCTTTCCCCACCAAAGCAAAAACAATATTAGAATCCTGCATCTCTTCGTCAAATCTAGCTAGAGATAACATAGTGGAACTAGTACCTTGTTTGCTAAATTTGGATTAAGTAGTGTCCATGTTAGGAACCAACATGACCTTCACTCCTTTATATACAAAACTATAAGTGTTAGCTCTCCTATCATGAGTCACAACCCTATCAAATTGCCGATGCCTCCCCAACAACAAATGGCAAGGATCCATCGTCACCACATTACACCAAACAGCATCCTTACATCTAGAACTGATGGAAAATATAATCAATGCTCATTTAGAGACACTTACTTCGACATCTTTCTTTAGTCATGCCAATTTATGAGGTTTCGAGTGCTGCTCAATCTTAATGCCTAACTTCTGTACAGCTTTTGTGGAGACAATGTTCTTATAGCTTCCTGAATCAATCATGAATTGACATACTTTGCCCATAATAGTGCGGGTGGATTGAAAAATATTGTTCTTGAGCCACTCTTCTTCAACTACTCTAGGAGTCATACATGACCCCCTAATCACTAAATTTTCCCTACCATCACCTGTCATGAATTCTTCCTCAGCATATTCGGTGCCCAAGATAGGTCCTCCATCACCCACAACTTTAAACACAACTTCATCATCCTCATCCTCCTTATTTTCAGCAAAAAGTATCTTCTTCTCAGCCTTCCTACACTTAGACTGTCAGTGACTAGTTTCATCACATTTGAAGCACTTTAACCCACTATTGCTTGATGCACTAGTAATAGGCTTATTGTATCATCTGGTGGTGCTGTTACTAGTAGTTCTACCCCTGCACAGTTTACTCAACTACTAATACTTGTCACACCACCACCATACGTACCACTCCCAGACCGCTTTGGTTGTTTCTCAACAATCAATGCCCTCTAGTGTGTTGTCGATGCACTAACATGGTTAAATAAATTGATCGTATCTTGAATTTGTATTCTTAACCCCCTCAATGTTTCTCGCAATCAATTGATTATCTGTTTCTTGAATTTTATTCATAGCTATCAACTAGTAAAATTCAGAGGTATAATCATGAATTGACCTGCTGCCTTATTTCAGATTTTGCAACCTCCGGTACATGACGCGTTGAAAGTTATAGTGCAAAAATGCCACTCGTAGGTGATCCTTCTTCTTCTTCCATGAGGTGGTTTTCAACTTTCCTAGCCTACTATAAGTTAATTTCAACTGCTGCCACCATACTATGGCCTTACCTCACAATTAGGTTGCTATCAGTTGCACCCGTTTGTCTTCTAGGACCCCTTTAAACTCTAGAATCTCTTCCACTATAGCCAACCAGTCTAATAATTTCTTTGGTTGGAGGCTGCCATGGAATTCTGGTATCTCCATCATCATACCTGTCACCCCAACGGATACTCTAAATGTGACAGTCCACGTACAATATTAAAACTTAAGAATGACTACATTAGTCACTTAAAAGCTTTTATATTGGTACAAGGCATATATTCACAACAAGAAGACACCAATGGAGCTATGCATTTTAAGATAGTAGCAATAGAACATGTAAGACAATACTAGCATAATTTCATCAAAATATAAGGTCTTACATCTCTAAGGGGCATTCCCTGATAAGATTATAAATTGTCTTACAACAAGAGGCTTCCTAAAATATAAGAGATTTTTTAGGAAATCTATCATCAAAATACAAGAATAAAATAAAATTTCCTCTAAAAGCTCTCAAAGTCCCATCATGCCTACTTCCTCCAAGGGTCTATAAGATTGGCTCAAAATTTATCCTGTATCAAAAACCTATTCAGGGATAAGCGACAACATACTTAGTGAGATAACCCTGCAATTTCGAATCCATAACAAGGAAGTTGATTATTCAATCATATGCAATGCATCAACCACATGCTTACACACACATATGTACAACCTACCATAAATTGTACGCATAATGGATTTACGCCCCTCATATCAAGGGTTAAGGAATGCTTTAAAAATATTAGGGTTCTTCCGCCCATTACAATCTATTGGGTCCCACCCGACCACCATTACTTAGTCCTCGGGTTCCTTACCCAAAGCGATCGATCCAGCATAGCTCTTCCATGAGGCTGTATTCTCCGAACGTAATAGTTCCTTATGCTAGAGCTAGCACCTTACCTTTTTGGTCCCACACATAGGAGAAGTAGTGAAAATGAAATATGACTCGACTTTATGCCATTTATAAGCAATTTATGATTAAATTTTTAAATAGTGTTAAGTTTTTAGTTAAAGGCGACCAACACAATTTTCACATATATACAACAATATAACATTAAAAACAACATATTAACCAAACGGGAACGGTTTTGATATACATATGATTTCTTAATCAAGCATGAAATTCATAACACATTCCCAGCGTACTCTTACAAGCAATTCCATTTTATCTTTTTACCTAAATTCTAGTGCACTAAATTATAAGTACATCGAGAATTTGAAAAATATAAGAAAACTCACTCAGCGATAATGCGATCTTCTAATCGAAATAATCCTCAAAGAATGGTGCAATGTAATCTTCATTACCTAGAAATACCTATAATGAGTATTTCATAAATGTTTTATTTAATTGCTAACTCTATAAATGTAAATCTGCATCATTTGTTGGTTTTAAGAAGTTTCCAACTTAAAATGGTTATAACTTATTTATTTTAACTTAGCATTTCGTGTATAAGTAGTCGATCTTTACCTACTTCGGATGATATATCCATTTCGAAAGTTATTTTTAATTTTTGAGGTTATTTATAGGTTGAAATGCTACTGTATAGCTTGCTCCCAGACTTTCCAGATTCGATTTTTGTAACTTTTTGCAATTTTTACATCTTACAAGCCCTCTAAATTAATAAATATCAACTCTATACTTAAAAGATAACTTATGAATAATATCAACAATTCAAAATACATGTATCATCTTGGTGAGGTTGTACAAGAAAAATTTTAATTAAAACATCTTTAAGGAAAAGCAGAAAATTCTAAGTTTACGAAAACATTGGCTTAAATACTAATGGAAATTCATATTTCGTAAATCTCTATAAGTTTGTGATTTTAAGGTAAAAAATGGTTTTTAAGTCATTAACTTTCCAATATTATTCTTACAACTAGTTATTTATGAAAATTTAAATGGAGGGTCTTGTTTTAAATTTTTTTCTTCTTCAAGCAAGATTTTCTTCACATTTTACTAACATGTTTGAAATCACTATTTTGCATAACAAAGAATTATCAAAATAAAGATGGTTCAAAACTTTAATTTGGCATGACAACATCACCTACGAAAAATTTATGTAAATGAACATAAAAAACAATATTTTAGAGTCATTATTTATGGAGACAAGATCAAAACAATAAAGATTATAGAAATAAGAAATTTAATGCATGGGAGTCTTAGCTTGTGATTAAGGCTCCTGGCACTTAGAAATGGACAAGTCTCTTTAAATAGCAAAAATAATTAAGAGTAAAATAAACTAAAAATAGAAGTCTTAGAATTACAACAAGACTTGCCAGGATTTGAATTACTCCTATCACCATAAAAATAAAGTAAAAATATAATAAACAAGAGCATAACAAATATAATGGAAGCCTTAGTATTTTTGGACTAGACATTCCTAAGATTTAGATTAAGGACAAGTCCCATTTTATTTTGACTTGATAAGGATAAGTCTGAGACTTAGATTAAGGACAAGTTTCAAAATATATATTAAGAGCATAAAATAAATAAAAGCATAAAATAAATGTTAGATTAGTGAGCAATATGCTCATGTTAATATAATATGTATATAACTATATTTATACATATAGATAGTTAGATTAGATGACAAGAATATAGCAATATAAACATAATATCAATATGATCATAATGTAAACAAGATGTGGGTTTCATTTTTACATCATCATCCCTTAGCTTTCATGCTACATAGGGAGATTTTTATGTAAAGGTAATGCATCAGACATATATGATATGAACTAAGGTAGTGTGAGAAGTATGTTTACCTTGAAAAGATGAATCAAAGAATTGTGTTTGTGATAAAAAGAAAAATGGGCAGCAAAGTTGTAGCAAGATAAAGAGAGAAAAGAATGAGAGAAAAGAGAGAATTTGATGGGAATTATAAAGTGTAAAAAGTGTGAACGTGTGTAGATATTTATAGAGAAATTGTGGTAAATTAAAGTGAGAAAAATAATTTGAAAAAGAAAAAAAAAGTTGTTGTAGCATGGAGTTGGTATGAAAGAGGTTGGTAGGAAGAGAAAAGAAGGGAAAAAAAATCAAACGAAAAGTGACAAATTTGACTTATAAGGAGATGACTTGTAAAAGTAGTAAGTAAGACATGGTGTGTAAGAATTAGGCATCAATTATAAGAAAAAATATGACAACAACTAGTGGTGGAAAAATAATGAAAATAATGATGAATAGTAAAAGTAAGATATCAGTTAAGTTACCAATAACGATAAACTACGCGGATATGAGCTATATCTGATGTTTTTATGACCCGAAAAAATTTTATCAATGTTTTATGAATATCTAAATATTTTTTGGTATAATTTAATTGTCGAAAAATTTTCATTGTTTTGCTTATCGGTAATCAGATACGAAAACTGATCCCGTAACAGTTCGAAACGAATGAATTTTTGACCAATCTAATCTTTTGAGGTTTTATACTATTTTTACTGAACATGATTTGAGTTTATTTCATTTTTATTATTTTAGAGTTTCAAACTCGGTCTTACCGGATCTAGAGCTTCTATAGCTTATTGCTTGATCTAGCTAGCTTTTAGGGTTTAACTTCCAACTTCGATTCTAAACTTACTTTAGAATTATCGTACAATCTAGGAGTTTACAATACCCATCTCCCAATGCCTCTGGTCTTCCTCTATATGTGGCTTACCATGCCTAACCGGTAATTCACCATGCTGCTCATCCTCCTCTACAGAAGAGGAGTCATCCTCTACCTCATCCACACCTGGTATTGGATTAGGGTTTCGTCCCCATCTAAGGTTTTCATTCCTTTGGTTCCCCATCAATGCACCCATCCTCTCTACCAAGCGATCAACCATCATATCTAAACAACATTCCAACGCCACATCCAACCGTTGATCAATCATTTGCTCGATCCTTCGATCTAGATCATCACGATTGCATATCTCATCTAGTGCAATATGATGTTGATTAGCTTATCTATGGGGTGCCATTGTTACCAAAAACGAATGTGGTTTTAGTACCAATTTGAGGTAGAGGAATAAAATTATGGCTTATCACAAATCGTTGATTCACGCAGAATGCCAAAGCGTGATCCTCTAATACCAATTGATTTTGAGAATTCATAGATATTTGGTATCTAAACTCTAAGAAATACATGAAATTCGAGAATTTAGGGAGAAAAAGAGTAATGACGACTCAAAATTGTATTTCTGATAATGACTGAGAAATCTATATCCTAGGGCATACAATTTCTAGGTTAGCTTGAAAGCTGTCATAAACAGAATCGAAACTACAAAAAATTTAAAGGGATCCTAAAATGAATTACATAAAAAGATAAGTAGAATCCCATAGACGACGTACAAAACAGATAAGTTTATAAAAAGTTATAATGAAAATAAAACCCGTCCAAAGTATAAAAACTAGTAGTTTGAGGTTCTAAACGAAGGAATTTGGCCAAAAAGCGGTATAACTAAGCACCAAAGGTACTGTCTTCTTCGAGTTAGCTCGTTTCCTTCAAGATAGGGTCTTCAAATCACCCAATAGTGATAGATCAGTTTTTGACCCACTTCTTTAGGTACTTGTTCGCTACTATCTCGACATCATTAGTATTTATATAATTTTCATCTAAATAAGTTAATAATTATACAATTTCCTCATATATAATTTATTAAAACAAATGCCTTTAACCTTATAATAGAGTGATATCGACTTTGGGTCTGTTTGGCATATACCAAATGATAGACACTTTTTTCAAACTTTTTCTAACAAATTATCTATCAATAAATACATATAAATAAAAAATATAAAGTAATTCTTATGAAAAGATCAAATAAACTAAATATAAATAAAATATAATTATAAATAAGATATCTTATATATAAAATTTAGATGTAAATATAGGTAAAAAAAATAAACAATCCAATTTACCTGCTATCCCTTAAACTTAGTAGATTAGCAATTAAGAAGAAAAGAGAAAGGAAAACAAAGAAAAAGAAAAATAGAAATCACTAATGTTGTCATTTTCTACTCATAATCTACTTTCCATTACATTACGCCACTTGTAACTATTTTTTCCTGTTAGGCATGGGCAGCAACATTATCTCGAGTCCAGAAGATGCACTAAAACGAAATCTTCAAATCTGCGGATAAGAAGATCTTTCTACAAGATCGTACGGTTCTAAATCTCAAAGCATAATCCAAGCTCCTTTTCAAGATTAGGGTTAGGGTTTGCATTTCCTGGTAATAATCTCTCTTCACAAACTGCATCATTATACTTATTTTGATACTTTATTATACATACATCTATAATTTTGATTACTGTACTAGAAGCCCTAATTTTGCATAACATCAAAAAACCCTGAGTGAGAGAGGAAGGATAAGAAAGTAAGGATATAATGGATGAAGGCGAGGATCATGGTTTCCATCGTAACGAGGCAATATCAGCTGTTGCTGATGATGGTTTTTTGGGAGAAGAAGATGATGATTTTGATGACCTGTATAACGATGTTAATGTGGGAGAGAATTTTCTTCAGTCTATGAAGAAAAAGGAGGAGGATTTAGGGTTTAGGACTGAGGTTGTGGATCAGAAGAAGGAGGTTGAACAGCCGGCATCTGCATCGGGTGGTGTTTCGATTTCTAATGCTGGTAACCGAGATAGTGGTGGTGGTGGTGATGGGAGGGATTCTAGGGTTTTGGGGTATGGAAATCAGAATAGCATAGGGAATGAAGTGAGGGTTTCTGGGGGTCTGGGGTTGTGGGTGGTAGTGGAGGTGGAATTAGGGTTGAGTTGGCCCGGGAGGCCAGTAAGGTCAAGCCGGTGGAAGAGCGGAGGGTGGTGAATAGTAGTGTTATTGAACCACAAAGGCATGGGCAGCCACTGCATGGAGTTAGTGCTGGGACTGTTGGGAATGTTGGGGCTGGTATGGGTGGGGGAAATGAGAGTTTACCGAGGTCAAGTGGAATGAGTAGTATCAATGCTGTCAGTGGAACTAGTGTTATTACTGTTGGTGGTGGTGGTGGTGGTGGAGGTGTCACAGCTGCTGTTGGAGGTGGCAGTGGTGGTGGCAGCACGATGCTATTTGTAGGGGAGTTGCATTGGTGGACTACAGATGCAGAGCTGGAGGGTGAGTTGTGCAAATATGGGATTGTAAAGGAAGTGAAATTTTTTGATGAAAAAGCAAGTGGCAAATCCAAAGGATATTGCCAGGTTGAATTTTATGATGCTGCTGCAGCTGCCGCCTGTAAGGACGGCATGAATGGGCATTTGTTTAATGCTAGGCCATGTGTTGTTGCTTTTGCATCACCATATAGCATTAAGAGGATGGGAGAAGCTCAAGTGAGTAGAAATCAACAGATGGGACAGGCCCAAGGTAATCAAGTCAGGAGAGCTCCTAGTGATGCTGGCTCTAAAAGTGGTGGTAATAGTAATGTTACTGGAGGGAACTTTCAAGCAGAGAACAATAGAGGCTATGGGAGAGGTAACTGGGGAAGAGGCAATTCACAGGGTATGGGGAATAGGGGTCCAGTGGGTCCTATGAGGAATAGGGGTGGTATGGGTGGAAGAGGTATGATGGGGAATGGAGGAAATGGGTTTGGCCCTGGTATGGGTGGGGCTGGTCCAATGATGCACCCCCAGTCAATGATGGGCCAGGGTTTTGACCCTGCTTTTGGGGGTCTATGGGAAGAATGGGAGGTTACGGAGGATTCCCTGCTGGCCCAACACCTCCATTTTCCGGATTGATGTCCTCCTTCCCGCCTGTCGGAGGTGTTGGTTTGCATGGGGTAGCTCCTCATGTTAATCCTGCAGTGTTTGGGCGAGGGATGCCGATGAATGGAATGGGGATGATGCCTGCAGGAGCTGATGGACCTAACATGGGCATGTGGCCTGATCCCAATATGGGTGGATGGGGTGGTGATGATCATGGTGGTGGTAGAGCTGGTGAATCGAGTTATGGAGAAGAAGCTGCTTCTGATCATCAGTATGGTGAGGTTAGCCATGATAGGGGTGGATCTTCTGATAGGAGGTATCGTGATGATAGAGAACCAGCATACGACAGAGATATTCCGGGAGAGAAGGATATGGGTCATAATCGTGAATGGTCAGAGAGGAGGCATCGCGATGATAGGGAGAGTGTTCGAGAACGAGAGAGGGATTATGATCGTGATAAGGAGCGCCCTCGTGATCGCGATCGTGAACGAGATAGGGACCGAGAACGTGACCGCTACAAAGAAGAAAGGGACAGGAATGATCATTATAGGTACAGGGACCATGAGTCTGAACGTGATGACTATGATAGAGGAAGATCTTCCAGGGCTCATAGTAAGTCGAGGATATCACATGGGGAGGAACATCGATCAAGGTCGAGGGATGCTGACTATGGAAAGAGACGGCGTCTTTCCTCTGAGTGATTCTATCCAAAGCTCTGCTGCTTACTGTGAAAATTGAATAAAACACAGAGGTAAGTTCTCACTAAATTGTCATATCTGTATATATTAAGAAGTCATTAGCATGCAATCTTGTTTGAACAAAAACGGCCATCAAGCACTAACATTGCATGCTGCTTGCTCTTTTTTTCTGCCTGTGTGACATCATTATAGGCTTTATCGAAGTTTTGAACAAGTTCATATATTTGTCAATAATTTATTCCTGTGAAAATTTTGATAACTATATTCTAGTAGCTCTGGGGCAAATTCTTGACATTTGTTATCGTCTTCATCTTGTTATGCTTGGTTAATCTGTACAAATGTGAAACCTGTGATTATTTCTTGCTTGTGAATGTTACCATGCTAGACTCTGTCTTTATATATTAAAATCTATAGTATTAATGAACCTGTTTGTCTTTTCTGAATTTTTTTCATTTTTTATTTATATTAGCTTTTTAATTCCCCCAAACCAAAACCAAAACCAAAAAAAGGAAAAGGAAAAAAAAAAAAAGGGTTTCCTGGCTGTTAAATGTGATCGTTTTTCTCTACTCTTGAATCTTGATTATTTGCAATCTGAATTCTACTAAGAGGACATCCGTGCATGGGATGTATGATATTTTTCCAGACGGTGTAGAAAATTTCCTTGTGGTGAATTACTTTCTGTATTGATCTTTACGGACACTGGAATTAACTTCTGTTTTAAGAGCCTGGAACCTTCTTGTGGTAGAGATAATATTGACCATTCTAACTATTGTGTTACACATATTTCAGTGTCTGATTTTGGTCATACCACTGGAATGGTCAAAAGTAATTCTTATGCAATAGAGATGCTGTTTTAAATGTTCTTTTATAACTTGGTGGTGATTTTGATCATATAATTGGTATCAACTATGGAGAAGGAAGTAGAAGAAAGCCTGTTTATTTATTCAGATTTGGCATTCCCTATCCATGCTGTTTGAACCTTAACATGTTCTGGCTACAAGCAGTGAAGCAACAAGGGGGCAAGTCATTGTCATAGAGACACCAACTCCCAAGCCTTTAAGGCTCATCTTATGCTTTATGATAATTGGTCAGCTTGGTGAACTGTGTTTTTCTATTGTAGACAGATGGAATGTTTGTTGCCTACATATTGTAAATATAATTAGAAACTTGATGAGTCATGAGTGGGCAATGACTTAATATTGTTCAATGGTGGCAGCTAGTTGATTTTACTAAGCGCAGGTGGCTTTGCAACTTCTACTTCTGGTTTTGTTATCTTGTAGCTATGGTTTGTGTTTGAGATTTTCATTGCCAACTTCTATCAGTGTCATCTCTGTGTGCTGCTACCATAGGCCATTAGACCACCTTACTTCTGTTCTTGGGTTCTATCATAAATAAAGCATCCCATGGTTGCTTGAATTTATGAGTGCGCTTACATTCTTTCCTCTCCTGTTTAGAAACTCACATTTTTCAAGTGAATGCCCAGCATGGATAGTTATCTGGTGGACCTGGCTTTTCATCTTATTTTAAGGTAAAAGCTGAACAACCATGCACACGCATGAAAACCTTAAAAACTTTTGAAATGTGGACTGTTGTAACTTGAAAACTCATCTCAGATTGGATTTGGCTTGCTGTGTATTGGTAGTTGTCTGACCTTGTTTGATTGCATTTGGAGGATGTAGTTTTTTGAATCCATAACGCAAATTTCTTGAAAATAATCAAATTTCTTGTTGTGAACCATGGGAAATTAGTGTTATTATCTTTGATATTTTATTGTTCAGAACATGCTTGTAATATGATTTTGATTATGGCTTTGCTTATTCCTGTGAACAGATTAATGAAGTCCATGGAGAATGAAGAGCTTAGTGATTGATGAGCTTAATAATTGATCGGGGAAAATACTTGGTATTCGCTATCCATTGCTATGTAGAAGATGATTTTTCAGATTTAAGAAACCTTAGTTTGACGTTTTCAGTTGATTAGCCATCGAGCAAGGTGAATGTTCTTGAAGATCTCCTAGCTCGATATTATGAAGTTTTGAGATGATTTTCTGCGTGGTATTGCTTGTATAAGTATCATCTGATAGGATTTTTTAAATGCTTCTAAACCACCCATTGTTTTTTGGTTTCTATTGTATCCCACAGTTCGTTTGAGGCTTTGGGCATGCCATGTCTGCTGTCCACACTCCATAAAGTTCTCCTTTAATCAGTGTGGATAGTTGGCCTGTCCAGCAGTGTTGCTATGTAACTTCCTGTAAATTGTATCAGAGGATGTATGTACTTGTAACTTGATATTGGCCAGAAAGTCTTAGGTGTTCATTTTTAGTTTTGATTGGAGGAAGGAGGTGAATTCATGAAGTGTGGTTTCTACTGATCCTGCAAACTGGGATGGCGGGCAGAGTAGTTGGTAGTTTTGGAAGACAAAAGTACATCTGTCTGCATAAAATAACAAAAGGCGAAAGGTTCAATTAACTATCATGGATGAGTATATACAGGGCAGAAACTACCTCCATTCGTGGCTGATTTTTTTTTTCTCGAGTGGTAGGCTGTCATGTGCAAGCTAATCTGACAATTAATGTTAGAAAATGTTATGTATCCAAGTCTATATAGCATATCCTGTGTATCTAGTACCATACCTAATCCATGTGTTCATTGTGTATCTTTTTCCGTTTTCTTGTTTTCTGTTTTATGTATCTTCTGGGTAGGATTTCGTGTAACAGAAATTAGATTTTGATAAGAGGAGTGTATCATGTATAATTTCAGAGTTAGGATGCTAGCTCATCTTGTAGATTTGGTCTAATCTCTTGTATAAGCTTGTTTGAGCTCTTGTAAAATCATTTCATGAATCAATGAAAGATTCTCAACTTTCCACAATTAATCATATGACCTAGGAAAGAATTCTTAGAAGGATGTAGGTGGAAACTATCATGTATTGAGAAGCAGCTTGAGGCTTTTTAATAGGGTGTTCTTTTTTCTGGGCTAGGTGCTTTTGGGTGGATAGATTTAAGGTTGCTGTGGGTGGATGAAACTTTCATGCTTGTCTTTGGTGTTCTCTTCTGCTTGTCAGCAAATCACATGCTTTGCCACATGCGATGAGCCTTTTATATGCCCCATACTTTCCTTGTTTTCTACTTTAAATGATAGCATACATAGTTGGATGAAATAATTTTCCTTGGTTAAATCTGCGCGTTTTTAGTACTTTTGGTCTTCCAACTTCATATATTTGTGCTTTCTACTAATGGGAAACACTAATCTATTCCTGTCAGGTATGGGGGGAAGCTCTCATTTTGCTTCCATGGTTGCTTGTTTTTGTGGTGGGGGTGGTTTTGGGTTGGGTTGGGTTGGGTGGGTTGGGGGGGATTGTTAAGTTAAAAGGGCAAGAAGCAAATTTTTATTGAAATCCAAATTTTATTGAATCCATCCTTGATTCAATCTTATATCCTTCCTTTACTATTCTTTTAGCACGATATAAACCCTTTTTTTTTTTTTTTTGAAGTCTTTTTGTATTGTAAAAATTGCAAAATACTCTCAAACTTTTATTCATATCCTATGTACTTTTAAAATGTCTTCTTTGACTTTTTAAACTTTCAACATTTGTATAGTCGGTGACAATTAACATTTTCAATATGCATTTTAAAAGATTTTAAGTAAAATCCACATATTGATAAACGTTTAGGGAACAAATTAAGAGGAATAATTTACAATTTTTTTCGTTTTATTTTAATAGAAGACTTCTATCATCTTTAAATATTTTGATTTTTAAAAGGTTAAAAAGTGCATATTAAAAGCTTATGTTTAAATTTATACCATGATAAAAATTTAGGACCATACAATTTTTCAATTTTTGATATATATTGACATCAAATATCCAGTCATATGTATAAGAATTTCATATCCGTTGTTTCATAACTCCCCATTACCAAGTTTTTCATTGAAGAGAATTGTTGTCTTTAATCATAAGCTTTGGTTTCCAAGTCTTATGAAATTCAAATCCTCGGCTTTTTGCTGTGTGTAGATATAGGCGCGGTTTGGTTTCAAGCAGAGAAACGAATTGGAATTGTCATTAGCGATTCTAGAATTGGAATAGGATTGGTTGGTCAATTCGAGAATCGGATATAGAATAGTTGGTTTCACAATTTTGAGATAATTTTTTGGCATAGAACCGGTGGAATCAGTAGTTTCATCTGGTTCATTGAAAATAATAATAATAATAATAATAATAATAAATGTATAATTATTAATATTTAAATTATTTCATATAAATAGTAAAATTTATTACTTATCCACAATATTTAATATGTTATTATCAACAATACAAATAAACATAATTAAAAAATCATATATAATTAGTTTAAATAAACTTCTCCTACAAGTAAAATTCATTTTTTTAATAATTAAATTTGGATATGTTTGTATATAAATAGATATGTATTCTAAACAAATTTTTAGAAAAATTGGTTAAATAATTTAACACTTTTAGATCCAATAGTTATTTTGAGTTTAAAATTTATTTTATTAAAAACTAAAGTTCATTTATTTTTTTTATTTTTATTTGAAAAAAAAAAAGACGGTTCTACAGTTTCAAAATTGGAACCGACAACGGTTTCATGGAACTGAAACGGAACCGTGGGATAAGGTTCCAATTCCAATTCCTCAATTTTAAGACCCAAAATTAGAACCAGTTTAGTTCTAGAATCATACTCATGTCCAATTGTGTGTGTACATATTCATTATGAAATTCAAATTCTGGACTAGTCATATATAGAAAAAGTATGTGTGTGTGCACACGCGCACATGCATATTCACTATAAGAGAGAGAGTGAGGCATTGAATTTGCAAAATAACATACTTGATGAAAAATGTTAGAAAAATTCTATGGTCCTATAATTAATTTTGATGGAACCGATCTCATCACTACCTAACAGTTCACATTATACCCAATCGCTATAAAACTACTAAAATAATTAATATTTAAATTACTTTATTTATTTTAACAATTAGATTATTGATTAAACCGTCCAGTTAATGGAATCATAAAAGCTTCCAAAATATTGATACTATGAAATTTCCCATTCAACTCGTAATTAAATGATGGTAAAAAAATATCATAATTAAAGAGATAAAACTTATAAGCTTTTATGTTTACTATTTAACACTTTAAAATTTTGATTGAAAATGATACAGGTATTTGAATCTATGACCTTAACACCACAGCCATCAAATTGAAGAATTATGTCATAACTTTATAAGTTTTTATATGTGTTACTTGTACTAATTTTAACCAAAATACATTATTAGCCAAATTTCATGCAATTACTACTTAGTAACAACACGTCGAATATTCAAGAAGTGGGTTCATGACTTGGCATGAAGAGAAGTGGGATGTTTTTAAGTAGAATGAATTGCAGAAAACGCATTCTACTAGGATTATAATGCTGTCTCCCATTGAAATCGAACTCTATTAGAAGAAAATCGAGATTAGAGGATTGGGAAATTAATTCAGGATATTGTGCTACGAAACTACTGTTACAGTTGACCAAATTACAAGGATTGTGCTGTGCATGCGCATCTGGATTCTGAGTTGCTTGACGGAATTGGTACCTTTATAGAAAAATTAGGAAACAGCACGTTTTACAACAAGGAAAGGGGGAAAAAAAAAAAAAAAAACAAAGCTATATTCATGCATCTTATACGATAAGTTCTATCATCCCGTTATTAATTTTGACTATACGATTAACCAAATTATAAAGATTTTGCTGTGCATGTGCATCTGGATTCTGAGTTGGAATTGGTACATTTATAGAAAAATGAGGAAGCAGCAAGTTTTACAACAAGGAAAGGGGAGAAAAAAAAAACAAAGCTATATTTATACATCTTATATGAGAAGTTATATTATCTTGTCATTAATTTTGATCATACCATTAAAATAATTAATATTTCAATAGCTATATTTATTTTAATAGTTAAATAATTAATTAGACGTTTTTGTCGATGAAACGATATAGTATTGGATCCTTTAACTATTTATTTACGGTTCTAGCAATGGCTTAGAATTATTTATATGAGAAAAGTATTAACTATATATATATATATATATATAATCTTTTCTAACAAGAAGATAAGTTCTTTGAAGGGGAAAAATCTTAAAAATACCTTACTTAAAATCGTATCTTCAACCTATAATTTTAAATCAAACCAAAATCATGAGTAAAAAACAAGATGTTATAACAAGGTTTTCGATTAATTTTGATGGCACAGACTATATTTTAAATATATAAATAAGTATTATAGAAAAAGGAATTGAATTTACTTAATGAATATAGCGTCTAAAATATCTGTTAGAGTGATTTGGACTGTATTTATGTAGGCAAAGATCTCAAGCAAATATGTGGAAAGAACCAAGTTGGTGAAAGTCAAAGTGAGCATATTTGAGCTCATGATGAGTGAGAATCAAATTACAAGTTATTGCATTCAAATAAATTAAACCGGATACCTGTCGGATGTTTTCTGATTGACTTCATTCAAATAAGCTCCTGAGCCATTCAATTGGCTCTCTGTAAAATGTTAGCCTCGGGGACGTTTCCTAAAGTTCATTTAGTTAGACTCTTTGAAGTATTCAAATGGCCCCAGAAGCACAAAGTCTATTTGACCAAATTTAGATGACGTTGTAATGGAATCATAAAAAGCTATCGAGTTTTAGGGCCTGTTTGGATTGTCTAGTTTTTATCTATATTATATTTGTATCATATTTGCATCTGTAACTTATCTGTATCATACCTGTATTGTATCTGTTTGTTTTATTTATTAGTAAAATTGTTGCTTTTTCATATGTATCTATCTACTGACAGTAGAATATAGCCATCGGCCCACTCGGTCTCCTAGGCCTCGAAATCCTGTAACGTTGATGGGTCCAAAAAGGGCCCACTACTAGTGACGTCTTGATATCCCAAAAAGGTAACGAAACCCATGGCTTCCCTAATGGCGCAAAGTCTCCTCAAGAACCCTCACCTAGGAAAGGCTAGCTAAGCTCATCAACTTAGCTAACCGGTGAGCTTGGCCTTATGGCCTCGTAATCTCTAGTCGAAACAAGTGCTCCAGTCATACCGCATGGCTGGAGGAGACATGATCAGCTCAACCACACTCTGTGAAGCCATAGCTCCCCAGCTCGGGTATCCCTACCACCTAGGATACCAGGTTAGCTACTAGGAAGAAGTCCACCTAATATGACACTAAACACTATAAATACTTTTTTCCCCTCTAGGAAAAAGGGGAGAAAGAAAAAGGAGGAAAAAAAATAGTTCATCTTATTTTTTCACAGACATACTATTCTTACCTTTGGATTGACTTATGCATCGAAGTAGCCGCACTAGACAATCCTCTGAGGCCCTTCTAATCATTTTTTCTATGTTTGTAGGAGCTCAAATAAGCTCATGCAACATTTGGCGCCATTTGTGATAGCTGTTGTCTGAAATCGTATCCAAAACCATTCTTTTTCTCTCATTGCTTTCTTTGCTAGAGCCCTTCTAAAACCCATAAACCACCGCTGCATGAATACATTTTTTCCATATAATGTCGAGGCCACAATGAAGCTCAAACTAAACCTTCTCTCACACAGCTTGGAACCACCCTAGTTGGCAATGGCGAGGCCCCTGAACCATCGCATGTTGACTACCTAGCTTTCGCAAATGACAGACCTTTAGATCTAGGACGCATCCTAGAATTAGAAAACCTGTGCAGACAACTTATGCACAAGAACATGGAAAATGAGTGTTCCAATGCTCTCCTCTAAGCTAGAATCACAGAGTTAGAGGGCTTGGAGGACCTACATTTGGAAGAGCATGCCTCAAGCACGCGACGAAGTGCCTCCCAACCAACCACCACCCAAGCTCAAAGAGGAGCCAATTGAAAGGGGCTATAGGAGTGTCGCAGCATCACCTCAAGCTAACGCCTCCACCAAGGAGCGGTCCTACAGTTTGAGATTGCACCGAAATAAATACTAAAGACACAATACTCCTAAAAGGCCGGCAAGAGCTACTCACGACACCTCGCGAGAACACTTAGTACGAGTTACCTCAAGATACCAAGTGGATGATGAACAACATCATAAGGCAAGGCCCAAAGGTCTCGGCTCAACTCAAGCTCATGGGGACAACATGCCTGCTTTCATTGCCAAGGACACCCAACGTGGTTTCAACAAGGAGCATGCACTCAAGGAAATCAAAGACATAATGAGAAGGTTGTTGACTATCAAAGGAGGTTTTAGGGATGAACATGTTGCCAAAACACTTCTATGTAGGATGCCCTTTATGGCCGAGGTTTAATATGAGGTACTCCTAACCGGGTCTCGGTTGCTCACCCTAGAATCTTACGATGGGACAATTGATTTAGAGGACTACATCTCCTAGTTCCAGTATGCCATGGCGATACACAATTTCTTAGATGCGATATGGTACTAGACTTTTCCCAACACCTTTCGAGAAGCAACCAAGGTATGGATCAATAAGCTTAAGCCTAATATGATAGTTTCATTCACCCAGCTCGACAACCTTTTTATAGCACACTTCATGGCAAGTAAGCCACCGAAGAAAATTGCCCCGTAACTTTACATGGTACAACTAAGGTAAGGTGAGCCCTTACGAGATTACCTGGCAAGCTTTAACAAAGCACGCCTAAAGGTCCCAAACCTTAACCAAGGAGTAGCTTTAGAGGCTATCAAACAAGGAGTCCTTGCGAACAACTCGTTCTTTGATTCCATTTTGAAATGTTAGCTCACTATACTTGAGCAAGTGAGAGAAAAGGCATAGAAATATATTCGTTAGAAGGGCACTTAAAACGTTAAGAGGGAAGTTGAAACCAGGACTAAGCCCCCTCGAACTAAAAGCAATCCACCTTGAGAAAAAAGACGACAAAAAGACTATCGTGACTTCAAACGAGCTGTTGCACACCAAGCTAGCAGAGACAATGATAAGCGAAAACTCTTCTTGATGCATGATGATTTCACACCTCTAAAGTTACTAGTCCATGACGTAATCCTTAAAATAATAAACTAGGGCCTCCTACTGCTACCGCCTCTAATGAAGCCCAGGTAGAAAAGAAAAGACTCAAAGGATTATTTCAAGTATCACCGTGACCGTGGCACGATACAAGGAATTGTTGGTAGCTTAAGAGCACCATAGAGGACTCTATACAGTGTGGCTGGCTCAAGTAGTATATCGACCACGACCTAAAGCAAGAGCCACTTACACAAAACGCATGATTGATAAGCATGAGAAAGTTGCCAACACTTGACATCGCTCGGATCAGCCCTAACTCCACCAACAATGCCATGGCAAGATTAATACTATCATAGCTGGACCCCTGACCTTGGCAATAGTAGGGCTACCACCCTACCCAAGTAGCCCTACTCTCGTCTTGGCAAGTGATGAACCTAGAACCTAGAAGGACTAAGGTTGAAACAACCATTTCCTTTTCAAATGAAGATTATGAAGGGGTCTAGACCCTTCATCAGGATGCCCCAGTGATCCCTGCCTGCATTTCGGGTTAGAAAGTCAAAAGAGTGTTGATTAACATGGGAAGCAACGCTAACGTCCTCTTTAATTAGGCCTACAAGCAAATGAAACATGAGATGAGACCAAAGTTGTGGCCTTATGATCATGAGCTATACGGGTTTGATAATCGGCCTATTTGACTCATGGGATCATCACCTTACCCCTCATGCTGGGCGAAGAGTCACATAATGTCATGCACTAGATAGATTTCCTTGTAGTGGACTATTGATCCCCTTACAATGCCATACTAGGTAAGGCTACGTAGTTGATTTTCAGCATGATCATTTCCCAACCCCACGTCAAAGCAAAGTTCTCAACCCCAAATAGGATTGGGACATGTCGAAGAGATTAGGAACAATCTCAAAAACTATACATCAGGGCCCGAAAAGGAGACCGTGTATGTATAATAGACATAGAGCCAGGAGACGAATTCAATCATCGAGGTGAGCCAATTGAACTAATAGAAGAAGTTACCTTGGATGATAATACCAAGCATACCACAAAGGTGGGGAAATTGCTTCCTCCAAACATAAGGGGGAGCCTAATCACATTTTTTAGGGCGAATAAAGATGTCTTCGCATGGTCGCCTTTGACATGGCAGGCATAGGCTAGAGCGTCATCACACATCAACTGAACATCAACAAGACTTAGAAGCTAGTTCACCAAAAATCAAACACTTCACCCCCAAAAGACAAGCTGCCATCGAAGAGGAGGTCCAGAAACTGCTCCAAGCAAGGGTTCATCAGGGAAGAAAAATACCCCACTTGGCTAGCCATTGTAGTCCTGGTCAAGAAATGCAGTTGGAAATGGTAGATGTACATTGATTACACCGACTTAAACAAACCATGTTCGAAGGATTATTTCCCACTATCACAGATCGACCAACTTGTTGACAACACCTTGCATTACAAGCTACAAAGTTTCATGCATGCTTTCTCGGGCTATAACCAAATCAAAATGAAAGAAACTGACAGGTCCATGTAAGGATCCAACATATCCTACATTTAAAAATTTCAAGCAAGCCTAGTCCTTAGCCATATATAATACCCTAAGTATTACATGCACAGGCTTCCTTTAAAGATGTTGTTTATGTCGAATATTACTAGCTGATTTTAAAATTCGAAATCACTAAATTAGATTCTAGAGACAACTAGATTTATAATAGTAAAATAACTTTATCAAAAACATTACTAGCTTCTACTCATATAAGAGTAGATCAACTTCCTCAAAAACAAAACTATACCATCAGGTAATTTATCCAAATATCTATTCATGATGGTAAACAAAGCTTAAAGGCTTAAATTACAAAACACAGGCTTCATAACCAACCCCTTATAGAAAATACAAACGTTTAAAGATAAATCAAGTTCTTTCAAAATAAAACAAATATAAATAATCCAATGGCCCTACTTCACTTCTTTTCTCCTCTCAAACCTCCAAAATAGCCCATACTTAAGACAAACGTAATCATCACATAACCACCACCATCATCATCATATCATCATCACCTGGAAAGAAAGAATAATGAGTCGAAGCTCAATCTAATTGTAACACAAGTACACATAAGATGTCACACATGCCTAAACTAATGTAATGCAACAACAACAGTTTATTATCTTTAAGTTAAAGTGAAACAAACAATGCTGGAGCACTCACACTCTGGAACAATCCTAGGAACCTAGGGGTCATGAGTAACAGCAGTTACTTTGGAGGTTGATATAGGTAGCCCGAATACCTATATCTCCTATAGCTAACTAAAAATGAAAATAATCTCATCTAGGGTTCACAATCGTTACTCATCTCTACTAATCTCAATTCATAACATCAGTTAGTTTAACATTACCCATAAACATGGACTAATACATGTTACTTTATCCCAAGCCTAAGTAGACATTATTTCAATATCATTTGTCCCATCAACTACCAGTCGAGCCACTTATAAATATCATTACATCATGATTAGGGTGGCTTAAGCACCTAAACTACCATGCCAGGCTCCGGATAAGATTATCTCTTCCTGGACTGGATTCAACAACACAATCACAAGCAATACTCAATTATTAGGCTATCTTCAAGTTTTATTTTCTTTTAATATGTGTATCCTAGCAAATAACAAGCACATCACTACATACCTTATATATTTGAAATCCAAACAAAGACAAAAGGTAGGCCATGGGCTATCTCAAAGGATAAATCAGGTATCCATATCTATTCAAGAATTACACTCATATAAGCATTTAATTATATTATTCACTTATATCAAACTCATTTTAAAATCCTATTTGATCATACACTATTTAAGAACCTCGCCATGACTACGACGATCACCCCGCCAAGGTATAGACAATTTTCCATTATCTGTCAATTTATTTCTTTTCTCTTTATTTATAGTCATTTATTATAAAAAACATTATCAGAACATTTATTTTCAAAAACACTCATATTCCAAGTAAACATACATTTGAAACAACATATACCCCTGAAATAGCCAAGAAATTCCTAAATTGCATGCTAGTATGATATTTGAATGATATATATATATATATATATATGTGTGTGTGTATGTTTAGTAATATAATTAAGGAATATGTTATTTTATATATGCTTAGTATTATGAAATTAATATTATTGTTTGATATCCATAAATGTGTGAATAGTTTAATGAATGTGTGTGTCTTTTTGTGAATTAATATGCATGTATTATGTTTAGAATGTAATTAAATTGTTTTGAAGTTGCTTAATTTATGACAGAAATTTTGTGAATTTTTTAAACCTACATTTTGTGCTCAAATTTAACTCAAATGCATTTAAATTCACCCAAATTAAACCTAGGACAAATATACCCTTAAAGGTAAGATTTGGATAACAAATTACTCTAATTGGTCAAGATAAGTCCTCCTACTTTGCAGCCAAAATTTCATACGAATTTTACTTCTTTTCTTTCTTATTTCTTTCTCTCCTTTTCTCAACCCAAAAGCCTAAACCCTAAGCCAAGTTTACAACAAGCTTAAGGATTTGAATAACATTTCAAGCCAAGAATCACTCATGTAAGTTTAATGCAATCTTGTCTTTTAATTTATGTTTTATAATGTGTTGATTGTAAATATTAGGGTAGATAGGATTTTGAGATGATTTTGGTATGAGATTGGATTGATGCATGAATGATAGTTTGAATGGGATTATGTGATTAATGAAGTGGTAGTTTGCATCTCATAGGAAAGTGGAAGTGTGGGAATGAGTATTATAGAAAAATTGAAGAATGAGTAGTTAATGTGTGAATTTGAAGTAAGAATGGTGATTTGATAATTAGAGGTGAAATTCATGTTGTTAGGATAGTATTTGATCCATATAACAAGCTTTAGAAAGTTTGGACTAAGTTTGAAAAAAAAGTTTTGAGAATTGATCAAAGTGTATAAAACAGGGGATTTCAAAAATCATTTTCATATAGGCTAGAATTTGAACGTACGCCGGCATCTGGGGATTCTACGCCGCCGGCGTAGAGGCGGTGTAGAAACCCCACAGAATCAATTTTTCTAACGCTGTTTGCAACGCCGCCGGCTTTCACTAGAAGAGTGAGACGGCGTTCTTTCATCCATATTGTACGCCGGCTGTAAAATTTACGCCGCCGGCGTATGTCAAAGCTGCCTGCGTACATAAGTAAGCGGACGGCTTAGACTTCTCTGGATGTTTTTGAAACTTTGGGTTTTGGATTCAACGCCGGCTAAAGGCCGCCGGCGTAGAAAACATAGGCTGACGGCGTACCCTTGAACACTGCCAGCGTTGGCAGTGTGAATTTTCAGGACATTGAACACCGGCTCAACGCCGCCGGCGTTGAGTGCCGGCGTATCCCCTGAGCTTTTGAATTTTTAAAAGCTTTTTCTAAAATTTTCCAAAGTTTGTTATACGAGTAATATGTATTTATTAAGCGATCTAGGGTATGATAGGGTGCTTAAATGCCTTATTTTGACTTTGTATCAATTTATTTGGATTCTTGGATGAATTTATATTTTGAACTAGTCAATTAGAGTCTAAGCTAAGAGTGAATTTTAATATTGATTAAACAGTGATAGATCCTCGCCCATTCGACTCCGTTAATTCCCGAGCTTTATCAGGTACGCAGTAACTGCTTGTCTCTGTTAGGATAGGCATTTATAAAACTTAATATATAATAAGAAAACTTAAAATGTGATTGTTGCTTGTGTTTTATGCCGTTAAAATCCAATTCCTACGCCAGGTCATGTATGAACCTAACGGCGACCCCTCATAGTTTGATGAGTTTGGGATGGAAGTTGGTATCCGGTTCGGGGAGCGGCACCTTGCTCGGTTTGAGCACGAAGATCTAGGCGCTTAGGCCACTCCTGTCATTTGAGATGACTTTCATTAAGTGGTACGGCGGGTAGTCGACGGGGGTATAGATCGGTGAAAATTTATTTAAACTTGGTAGGAAGTACCATAGTTTAGTTCAAACGTTTATGAGAACGGGTGAACTATATTTTATGATATGGACTGAGTATAAATAGAGCTAAGTAACGGCTATTAACCCTGGAGGAAGCTACTTTTCTCTTTGACTTAACGATATCTAGGACGGTATGAGTACCCGAACTACTTATATCAACCCCCTGAGCGTCCGAGTGTTACTCAGGTCCCCTCGCGATCCCTGTTGTCCGGAGTTTGAATACTCCCGTGTTGATTGATTAATTAAAGATTAAAGAATAATTGAATGGATGTTGCATATTGCATTTAGACTAAGCTTGTGTGCTTCATCTCGCTTTTGTATTCGTTGCTGTGTACTGGGCCTCTGGCTCATTCTTTTAACAATTTCAGGTGATGACCTGGACGAGTCCTATGCGAGCATGGGTTATGGCTCCGATTTTGAGGACTTCTTGGAGGAATATGAGGACTAGAGTTTGACCAGGACTGGACGGAACCATTCTTTTTGTAATAGACTAGATAGTTAGTTAGAATGGATGTTTGTAAAGCTTTGTTAAGCTTTATATTTTGTTATTTTGTTTAAGGCTTGTAAGAAGCCTGTGGATGTAATATATGTATGTATATATCTAGCTTGATCTGCCTTTGTTTGAAGTTGTGTATATATATATGTTAATATGTTTTGAAAAGCTACTAAGTAATTATTTCTCAAAATGATTTATTCCTTAAGATTAGGTGAACAATTCATCAAACAATCCTTTTAAGACAACCTTGCATATAATTCTGCAGATTATATGCGGTTGGGGAACTGCTATTGCTTATTTCAACTAGGGGTAATAGCGGGTCCTTACAGTTGGTATCAGAGCTAGTTTGATTAATTGTTTGCCTAATTAAAATGATTTGTTTGCGACTTGACTTAGACACAAATAGGTAGAATAGGATGAGCATAGTTGTAAGTTGCTTGAATGCTTGTGTTTGTTTGTTTTCTTGAATGTTTTGTGCTTATTGCTTGCCTTATTGCTTGACGGATTGTTTGTTATAGTGTGATTGTGAATGCTAATTAATAGGTTGAATGTGTGACTTGAATGCATATACCTATATGTGTGTTGAATGTATTGTGTATGGCTATTAAGATGGACAGGTTAAGGAGATCTACCAGGCAGCATTCAGATAGGGAAAGTATGCCACCACCACCACAGTCATCATCTACATTTGTTCCTACTTCATCTTCTACACCTAGTAGTGAGACTACACCATCTCCTGCATCGGCTTCAGCTTCACAAGTTCCTCCACCGACTCAAATTCCGCCACCACCACCTATGCCGCCTATTCCTCCTATGCCACAGATGCCTACAGGTGATCCGAATTCCATGTATGGTATGATAAGAGACATGATGGCAATGATGCAACAATATCAGATGATGATGTACCAGCAGACACAGTACTTTATACAGCAAGGTAATCAACCGGGTAAGACCGAATGAAGCACCACCTGTGAATGAACAAGCCAACCAGATCAAACTACATGACTTTAGTAAGATGGTTCCAGAGTTTGATGGTACTAGCACTGATCCGACAGTGGCTGAGAATTGGATAGAAGAATTAGAGAAGACATTTGCCGCCAGTAATACTCCTGAAGATAAGAAAGTGAGCTTAGCAGTTTACATGATGAAGAGAGAGGCTTATAACTGGTGGAGACTAGCTAGTGGAAATTTGCAACAACCCATCTCTTGGATTACATTCAAGGATACCTTCTTCATTAAGTACTTCCGAATTCAGTACAAGAGGATGATTTCTGATTGGTTGAACTTGAGACAAGGAAGCAAGACCATAGATGAGTACCATGGAGAGTTTTGCAGGTTGCTACGCTTTGCTGGAGGAGATTATCGTGATGAGAGGATGAAGGTTCAGAAGTTTCAGAACGGTTTGAATGAAGAGATTCAGAATGAAGTGAAGAAGTTCGAATTGCACACTCTATCAGATTTAGTTGCCAAAGCTCTGTTGATGGAACAGATAAATAATGATAGTCGAGTTAGGAGAGCCCGAAGAGCTGCTTTCATGGGGAAGAGACCTGCTCCAGCCACATCTTATGGCGGTTATCAAGGTGTTAGCAAAGGAGGCTATTATCAAAACCGAGGAAAGAGACCTTACCTGGGAAAACAAGGAGGTCAGAAATCAACATCTAAGGCTTCTACACCAGTGTTTGAGAAGAAATGCCCTAGATGCTATGGTCCTCATGAAGAGACAACTTGTAAGTGGACTCCCGGAGCGTGCTTCTCATGTGGTCAAGTTGGGCATAAATACACAGAGTGTCAGAATCCCAAGCTACCACCAGTGTTTTGTGCTTATTGTAAGCAAAGAGGGCATCATATTTCCAATTGCAAAGATCGACCTGATGTTAAAAAGGGAATGAATGTGGAAAAAGGGAAGACAAATGCTAGAGTTTTCACCCTACAGCAAGTTGAAGATACGCCTGCAGTAGACACCTTGGCAGGTATTCTGAATGTGTGTGATAGGAATGCTTATGTGTTGATTGATACAGGGGCGACTCATGCATGTATTTCTGAGAATTTCATGAACGATTGTAATCTTGCTTCTGAAGTGTTGAGTGATCGTGTTATGTGTGTAACTACTCCGTTAGTATTGAAAATAGGCATCCATGTGTGTGTAAGAATGTGAATGTGATGATTTCTGATGTGAGCATGCCTATTGATATATGTTACCTTTATCTGATTTTGATGTAATATTGGGAATGAATTGGCTAAATCATTATAAGGTCACTATCGATTGTAGTAGAGCGGAGTTGAGTTTTGATTTGGATGAAGGAAGGTTTTCATATATGTTAGAGAGGTTAAGACCTAAGAGTATGAAGTTCATGGAGTTGTGGGAGAAACCGGTTATAGCAGCTATGAGTATGGAGGAAGTAGATATCAACATGGTGCCAGTTGTGAATGGGTTTGTGGATGTATTTCCTGAGAAGTTACCTGGATTACCACCTGATAGAGAGATAGAGTTTGGAATTGAAGTGTTACCAGGAACGGTACCTATCTCTAAAGCTCCATACAGAATGGCTCCAGCCGAGTTGAAAGAGTTGAAGTTGCAATTGCAAGAATTGCAAGACTTGGGTTTTATTAGACCAAGCATATCCCCGTGGGGTGCTCCAGTGCTTTTTGTCAAGAAGAAGGATGAGAGTTTGCGTATGTGTATTGACTACAGAGAATTGAACCGGGTTACTATCAAGAATAAGTATCCTTTGCCACGGATTGACGATCTGTTTGATCAATTGAAGGGAGCAACTGTGTTTTCTAAGATCGACTTGAGATCAGGATACTATCAGCTTAAGATTAAATCTCAAGACATTCAGAAGACAGCTTTCAGAACCAGATATGGACACTTCGAATTTTTAGTGATGCCTTTCGGGTTAACCAATGCACCAGCTGCATTTATGGACTTGATGAATAGAGTCTTCAAGGATTATTTGGATTCATTTGTCATAGTCTTTATTGACGATATCTTGATCTATTCCCGAAGCAAAGAAGAGCATCAAGAGCATTTGAGACTTGTGTTACAAAGGCTTCGAGAGAAGAAACTATATGCCAAGTTTAACAAGTGTCAGTTTTGGTTAGAGGAGATATCTTTTCTTGGACATATTATTTCAAAAGAAGGAGTCTCAGTTGATCCAACGAAGATTGAGGCGATTCTCAAATGGACAAGGCCTACAACGGTGAGTGAAATCAGAAGCTTTCTTGGATTAGCTGGATATTATCGAAGATTTGTGGAAGGATTCTCAAAGATTGCATCTCCATTAACCCGATTGACCCGAAAGAATGTTAGGTTTGAATGGGATGATAGATGTGAGAAGAGCTTTGAAGAGTTGAAGGAGAGATTGATATCGGCTCCTATCTTGGCGCTACCAGTCCATGGAAAGGAATTCATAGTCTTCAGTGATGCATCTATTCAAGGACTCGGTTGTGTGCTTATGCAAGACGGGAGAGTTATAGCTTATGCTTCCAGACAGTTGAAACCACATGAAAAGAATTATCCAGTACACGATTTAGAGTTAGCAGCTGTTATACTTGCACTGAAATTGTGGAGACATTATTTGTTTGGAGAGAAGTGTAAGATCTATACGGACCACAAGAGTTTAAAGTACATCTTCACACAGAAAGAACTCAATATGAGACAGAGAAGATGGCTTGAACTACTTAAGGATTATGATGTGGAGATCCTCTACCATCCCGGGAAAGCTAATGTAGTAGCGGATGCGCTTAGTAGAAAGAAACATGAAGACATTGCTACTTTGCTTTCTAGCCAAAAGGAGATCCAGATAGAGTTCATGAAGCTAGATCTTGAAGTCACTGTGGAGCAAGTAGATGTGATGTTAGCTCAACTGTCTTTGCAACCAACAATTCTGGATAGAATTAAACAAGCTCAAGAGGAAGACGATGAAACCAAAGGAATAAAGGATTCTATAAGGATTGGGAAAAGGAAAGAATTAAGGATTGATATGGATGGTGTTGTGAGATATGGGAATCGACTATTTGTGCCATGTGGGCTAAGAGAAGAAGTCATGAAGGAAGCCCATTCCTCTCCATATTCGATTCACCCCGGAAGTACAAAAATGTATAAGGATCTAAAAGAAATTATTGGTGGGAAGGTTTAAAGAGGGATGTAGCTCAATATGTCTCTAAGTGTATGGTTTGTCAACAAGTAAAGATTGAACATCAACGGCCCGGAGGAGAACTTCAACCTTTGTCAGTGCCTGAATGGAAATGGGAAGACATTACTATGGATTTTGTATCGGCTTTACCCAAAACCATAACCAAGTATGAAGTTGTTTGGGTTGTCGTGGATAGATTGACAAAGTCGGCTCATTTCATACCATTAAGAGTTGGAGAATCATTGGAGAAGATGGCACATACCTATATCAAAGAGATAGTGAGATTGCATGGTATTCCAAAGACGATCACTTCAGATAGGGATTCACGCTTTGTCAGCAGATTTTGGAAGAGTCTACATACTGCTTTGGGTACACAGCTTCAGTTTAGCACGGCATTTCATCCTCAGACAGACGGGCAATCTGAAAGAACGATCCAGATCTTGGAAGATATGTTAAGAGCATGTGCCTTAGACTTTGGCAATAGATGGGATACATATTTACCACTCATAGAGTTTTCTTACAACAATAGCTTCCAAGCAACGATTCAGATGGCGCCTTATGAAGCACTGTATGGTAGGAAGTGCAGATCCCCAATACATTGGGATGAAGTTGGTGAAAGAACAGTTTTGGGTCCTGAGTTAGTACAGCAAGCGGTTGACAAGATCCGAGTGATTAAGCAGAGAATGAAGACGGCTCAAGATCGGTATAAGAGCTATGCTGACATGAGGAGAAGACCATTGGAATTCGAAGTTGGTGACCATGTATTCCTTAAGATCTCACCAACAAAAGGAGTGATTAGATTTGGGGTTAAAGGAAAGTTGAATCCAAGATATATAGGTCCATATGAAGTTTTGGAAAGAATCGGGCCATTAGCTTACCGACTAGCTTTACCCCGAATTTGTCCGAAGTTCATGATGTGTTTCATGTGTCACAGCTCAGAAAGTGTGTATCGGATCCTGAAGCTATCGTCTCTACTCATCAACCCGAGATTCAACCCACCTAAGCACAATTGAGAAACCTATTAAGATCTTGGACAAGATTGACAAGGTATTGAGAAAGAAAGTAATTCCTTTTGTCAAAGTTTTGTGGTCGGGTCAAAGCGAAAGAGAGGCGACTTGGGAACCCGAAGATGAGATGAGACAGAAGTATCCCGAGTTGTTTGAGCAATGATTAAGGTATGATAAGTTTCGAGGACGAAACTTTTTGAAGGAGGGGAGAATGAAATAGCCAAGAAATTCCTATATTGCATGCTAGTATGATATTTGATGATATATATATATATATATGTGTGTGTGTTTAGTAATATAATTAAGGAATGTGTTATTTTATATATGATTAGTATTATGAAATTAATATTATTGTTTGATATCCATAAATGTGTGAATAGTTTAATGAATGTGTGTCTTTTTGTAATTAATATGCATGCATTATGTTTAGAATGTAATTAAATTGTTTTGAAGTTGCTTAATTCATGACAGAAATTTTGTGAATTTTAAACCTACATTTTGTGCTCAAATTTAACTCAAATGCATTTGAAATTCACCCAAATTAAACCTAGGACAAATATACCCCTTAAAGGTAAGATTTGGATAACAAATTACTCTAATTGGTCAAGATAAGTCCTCCTCTTTGCAGCCAAAAATTTCATACGAATTTTACTTCTTTTCTTTCTTTTTCTTTCTTCCTTTTCTCAACCCAAAAGCCTAAACCCTAAGCCAAGGTTTACAACAAGCTTAAGGATTTGAATAACATTTCAAGCCAAGATCACTCATGTAAGTTTAATGCAATCTTTGTCTTTTAATTTATGTTTATAATGTGTTGTTGTAAATTAGGGTAGATAGGATTTTGAGATGATGTTTGGTATGAGATTGGATTGATGCATGAATGATAGTTTGAATGGGATTATGTGATTAATGAAGGGTAGTTTGCATCTCATAGGAATGTGAAGTGTGGGAATGAGTATTATAGAAAAATTGAAGAATGAGTAGTTAATGTGAATTTGAAGTAAATGGTGATTTGATAATTAGAGGTGAAATTCATGTTGTTAGGATAGTATTTGATCATATAACAAGCTTTAGAAAGTTTGGACTAAGTTTGGAAAAGTTTTGAGAATTGATCAAAGTGTATAAAACAGGGGATTTCAAAAATCATTTTCGTATAGGCTAGATTTTGAACGTACGCCGGCATCTGGGGATTCTACGCCGCCGGCGTAGAGGCGGTGTAGAAAGCCCACAGAATCAATTTTCCTAACGCTGTTTGCAACGCCGCCGGCTTTCACTAGACGAGTGAGACGGCGTTCTTTCATCCATATTGTACGCCGGCTGTTAAAATCACGCCGCCGGCGTATATGTCAAAGCTGCCTGCGTACATAAGTAAGCGGACGGCTTAGACTTCTCTGGATGTTTTTGAAACTTTGGGTTTTGGATTCAACGCCGGCTAAAGGCCGCCGGCGTAGAAACATAGGCTGACGGCGTACCCTTGAACACTGCCAGCGTTGGCAGTGTGAATTTTCAGGACATTGAACACCGGCTCAACGCCGCCGGCGTTGAGTGCCGGCGTATCCCCTGAGCTTTTGAATTTTTAAAAGCTTTTTCTAAAATTTTCCAAAGTTTGTTATACGAGTAAATATGTATTTATTAAGCGATCTAGGGTATGATAGGGTGCTTAAATGCCTTATTGACTTTGTATCAATTTATTTGGATTCTTGGATGAATTTATATTTTGAACTAGTCAATTAGAGTCTAAGCTAAGAGTGAATTTTAATATTGATTAAACAGTGATAGATCCTCGCCCATTCGACTCCGTTAATTCCCGAGCTTTATCAGGTACGCAGTAACTTGCTTGTCTCTGTTAGGATAGGCATTTATAAAACTTATATATAATAAGAAAATTAAAATGTGATTGTTGCTTGTGTTTTATGCCGTTAAAATCCAATTCCTACGCCAGGTCATGTATGAACCTAACGGCGACCCCTCATAGTTTGATGAGTTTGGGATGGAAGTTGGTATCCGGTTCGGGGAGCGGCACCTTGCTCGGTTTGAGCACGATAGATCTAGGCGCTTAGGCCACTCCTGTCATTTGAGATGACTTTCATTAAGTGGTACGGCGGGTAGTCGACGGGGTATAGATCGGTGAAAATTTATTTAAACTTGGTAGGAAGTACCATAGTTTAGTTCAAACGTTTATGAGAACGGGTGAACTATATTTTATGATATGGACTGAGTATAAATAAGCTAAGTAACGGCTATTAACCCTGGAGGAAGCTACTTTTCTCTTTGACTTAACGATATCTAGGACGGTATGAGTACCCGAACTACTTATATCAACCCCCTGAGCGTCCGAGTGTTACTCAGGTCCCCTCGCGATCCCTGTTGTCCGGAGTTTGAATACTCCCGTGTTGATTGATTAATTAAAGATTAAAGAATAATTGAATGGATGTTGCATATTGCATTTAGACTAAGCTTGTGTGCTTCATCTCGCTTTTGTATTCGTTGCTGTGTACTGGGCCTCTGGCTCATTCTTTTAACAATTTCAGGTGATGACCTGGACGAGTCCTATGCGAGCATGGGTTATGGCTCCGATTTTGAGGACTTCTTGGAGGAATATGAGGACTAGAGTTTGACCAGGACTGGAGGAACCATTCTTTTTGTAATAGACTAGATAGTTAGTTAGAATGGATGTTTGTAAAGCTTTGTTAAGCTTTATATTTTGTTATTTTGTTTAAGGCTTGTAAGAAGCCTGTGGATGTAATATATGTATGTATATATCTAGCTTGATCTGCCTTTGTTTGAAGTTGTGTATATATATATATTAATATCTTTTGAAAAGCTACTAAGTAATTATTTCTTAAAATGATTTATTCCTTAAGATTAGGTGAACAATTCATCAAACAATCCTTTTAAGACAACCTTGCATATAATTCTGCAGATTATATGCGGTTGGGGAACTGCTATTGCTTATTTCAACTAGGGGTAATACGGGTCCTTACAACCCCATATTAAATAAAGTCTAACCTAACATTTTAGTCTAAGCCAATTATAAGCTATTAAGCCTATTTTAACTTAATCCTAGCCAAATTGATTAGAATTAATCATTTAATTCAAATCAACTTAATCAATCTAATTCATTTTACCTCATTTAAAGCTATTTAGTCAAGTTAACATTGATTTATTAACTAAATTCATTTTATATCTAACTTCTATATTTAATCCCATTATTTATTAAACCTATAAATTCACTAAACTCATTCTTAATTGTATAAATTAACTAATATAACACATTAACTATCATTTATCTATTCCATTTTATGATGTTTGGATTACTTTAGTTTGGATGAAGCATTTTGGACTTAATGTGTTTAGATGATATACTTCATAAATGGGGTACTTGTACTTGCTAAATTTGACTTTTGATGGTCTTAGATGGTTACTTAAGGTTAAGGGATGAACCGCATCGAGTTTCATGCAATTTGGACAAGGATCGAAGTTATGAAGGGCTACGAGGGTACATGGGCTTATGTACTCCCCCGTGTTCTTTTAAGATTTATTGAATTTTGAGGCCAGAGAAAAGCACGAGCAGATACATTATTTCATATTCTTAGTCGTTCTGTTCTAGAAAACATGTTTTTTTTTTTTTTTTTTAGTTTTTGAGGTCAAAGAGGAGTACGATTGGATAGGGGAGGCCGTGTATTAGTCGTGCTTCTTCTCGGGTGGGTTAAAATGATGTGTTTTTAAGGCACAAAGAGAAGCACGAGTCAATATTGTGTCTTGTGTTCCACTCATGCTCTTTGCTTTATTCTTTCTTTCAAAAACACAACCTATTTTACTACTTGTTTTACATCTTATTCCAACATACTACATCTTATACTCAACATACAAACTTAGAATCATCATTTATAACATTTATATACAAACTTTTACTTTATATTTCATCAAAATTATTCCATTTACTTCAAATCCACACTTGCATGAGTATAACCTAGGTTCTAGCTTATATGTTCATATATCCATTATTTATCAACTTTATCATCATTTCCATTTATATCTAACTCTAATTCATCGTATATATTCAAAAACAACAAATCAAATAAAGTAAAACAACTATACTTATCTTTGACAAACACATGCACACTTGATCTTTCTACACTTCTTCCCTTTAGTTATTTAAGCTACTTCATGCTTGTTCTTTCTCTTTCAATTTGTTTCTTATATTTGATTTCTCTTCTAGTTTTATTGAAAAATAATATTTGAAGTTGTTTGTGAGAAAAAGAAGAGAGAAGAAAGGGAAAGAAAAAGAAAAAAATAGAGCAAGAAAAAGGAAGGGAAAAATAAAATGAAAGTGGTGGATTAGGTAAGGAAAAATAAAAAGGAAAAGATAATGACTTAAAAGATATTTTCGAGATAGGGTATTAGGTTTAAACCTTTCAAATAAATATATTAATTACCATAAGTAATTAGAAAATAATTTGAAAATCTATATATTAGAAATTACTAACTTGATTGAGAAATAAAGTTTAGAAGTTTAATTTACAAGAAACCAATATTTAGATTAGGTTTGAGTTTAAAACTGATATTTTTAGATAGATAAACGAATTAAAAATTTATAGAGATTAAAGATGTGAAAGCTAAACTAATATTCAAGGGTTTATAAATTTGGAAAATATTTAAATCAAATATTTGAGAGCTTAGGATTTGAAATATTATATATATATATATATAAGGGTTTATAATTGAGAAATTAGAAGAGATTGTGAAATTTGATTTTGCTGGAATAGATAAATAAAATGAATAACCAATTTAAAAGAAATATGTGAAACCTCAAATTTCCAACTTAATTTATTTACTAATTTAATTATATCAAGTTATCTAATCATATTCCATTATTTATTCCTTTTATTCATTCAAACTATTTAAACTATATTTACAATTAACTATATATTATGTTATCTAATTAAATCATTACTAATTTAACCATGTGAGGGTTTGGGGTATTTCATCCACACTTTCTCCGTCACGTCCTTTGGCATATATTGCTACAAAATGATGCCATTCGGACTAAAAATGTTAGCGCCAGCTTCCAACGGCTGGTTACCAAGGCATTCAAACCTCAGATAGATAGAAACATGGAAGTTTATGTCGATGACATGATCGTGAAAAGTAAACAAGCGGAGCGTCACATGCATGACCTCCAAGAGATCTTTGATTGACTTCGCTTCCACAATCTAAAGCTCAATCCATAGAAGAGCATGTTTAGCATCTTGTCAAGAAAATTCTTGGGTTATATAGTTTCCGGAAGAGGAATTGAATCTAACCCTAACAAGATTGAAGTGATTTTGACAATGATGCCGCCCACATCGATCAAAGAAGTGCAACAACGTGCCAACAAAATAACCACGTTAAGCAGATTCTTCTTTAAAAGTGCCAGCCGATGCTCAGAATTCTTCAAGATTCTTAAAAATCCCGATCACTTCAAATAGACGGAAAAGTCACAAGGCGCCTTCGACGAACTCAAGCAATTCTTAACAAAACCTCCATTGTTAACGACCCTACTCCAAGGTGAGGTCTTATACCTTTACCTTAGAGCAAACGATTGAGCTCTCTCATCTATGTTAGTACGAACAGAAGGAAAGCAACACCAACCAGTATATTACATCAATCACGTCCTCCAAGGGCCAAAATAAAGATCTACTAAATTGGAAAAGTTTTCCCTAACGATAGTAAATTTGCATATCAGCTATGTCTGTATTTCCAAGCACCCTAGGTCATTGTCCTCATCGATGCACCTATAAAGGTAGTCCTATAAAAGCCAGACATCTTAGGAAGGATGATGATTATGCTATCAAGCTCAGCACCTACAAGGTGCAATATCGACCTCGGGACGCCATAAAGGCACAAGTTTTAGCAGACTTTGTGGCCAAATATACCAAGGCACCTTAACTTGGTGATAAGTTTCCTAAACCCTCCATGTGGATGGATTGTCCACGGAAGTGGGCGAGTGGAACTAGCCTAGTCCTAAAGGGACCCCATAGAGTCAAGATCAACTATGCTTTAAAATTTAATTTTCCCACAAGTAGCCGATATCAAGCTCACTATGAACGTTCGAGTAAAAATAGGGGACCTTAAGATCTTTTCCAACTCCCAGCCTATGGTGTGACAAGTCAAAGGTATGTACGAGGCGAAGAATGAAGAAATGGTCGAATATTTAGAAGTGATCTGATCCCTTACTAAATAACTACCCTCTTGGGACATTATTAAGATACCTAGAGCCGATAAGCTTTCTGAATTCGCCTCCATGATAGTTCTTGACCTAGGATAGGTCAAAGAAAAAATCTTTGTTGAATTCCTCCTTAGAAAGTCACCATTACGAAAGTTCACGAGGTGCTAGACCTGCAACAAGCAACCCCACCTCCAAGCTAGATGACCTCCATAGAGGAGTACCTTAAAGATGGCACCCTACCTTTAGATAGAATGGAAGCAAAAAAGCTGATGTATAAAGCAACTACCTATACCATGATCAATGGGGTTTTGTACAAGAGGGGCTTCAGTTTCCCCCTCCTCCATTATTTGCACCCAGATGAAGGACAGCGTATTCTAAAAGACCTCCATGCTGGGGAGCGCAGCAACTATGTCAAAGCCCAATCACTACACACCTAAGCCATGCAAGCTGGCTACTTCTAGCTAACAATGAAGGTCGATGCAAAAGAATTTGTACAACGATATGAATGTTGTTAAAAGATTGCTCCTATTTTCCATGCCCCAAGAGCAAACCTACTCTGACTCACCAGCCCGTGGGCATTAGCCATGTAGGAACTAGACATCTTAGGCCCATTTCCTCCCTTGACAGGTCAAAGGAAGTTCATAATAGTTGGGTGTGATTACTTCACCAAAAAGGTAGAAGCTGAGACAGTGGTAAAGGTTACAAAAAAATGTTTAACACTTCATTTGCACGAACATCATAGTCAGGTTTGGAGTCCCACACTCCATAGTGATGGAAAACAGGAGATGATTCAGCGCTAGAAAATTAAAGACTTCTGTGATGAATACCATATCACTATATACTGCACCTTGGTTGCATACCCTAGAGCTAATGGCTAGGTTGAAGCAATCAACAAGAGAATCACACAAAGCTTAAAGGCTAGGGTGGACCGTCAGAGTAGCAAATGGGTAGATGAGCTACCCAACATCCTACGGGATACCATACCACCCGACGAATCTCAACAAACGAAACCCCCTTTCTTCTAGCCTTTTGAACAGAAGTTGTCCTACCTATAAAGCTTGAACTATCAAACATTTAAACCTAATCCTATGATTAACTGATCAATGAGGTCAGACTCCGATCAGAGCTCAATGCCATAGAAGAAACTCGAGATACAATGTGCAAAAGGATTGTAGCTTACTAATAAAAGGTAACTCGATACTATGATAAGAAAGGCAAGCAAGGTTTTTCTCCTAGGTAACCTCATTTGTAGAAAATTAAAGATGATAGGGTCAGAGGAAGCTTGAGGAAAACTAGCCCCAAACTGGGAAGATTCCGTTAGGGTAAAAGAAGTTTTAGAAAATGAAGCGTACAAACTTCAAGCACTAGATGGCGAGCTCATTCCCAAAACTTGGAATGCAAACAACCTGAGAAAGTTCTTTGAATAGCTACAACTTGCTTATGTGTCAAAATGCGAACATGAGAAGAAAACAATTATGAATGAAATGAGGATTCTACATTAAGGATACGATTTCAGTGATCTTCCTCTTATGTATCCGACAACAAAACAACAAAAGATATTTGGTAGAGACCTTGTGAATTTAAAGAACTCCACTTCCTCGTGCTAAATGAGCTTAGATAACTCTTTTTTAAGGGTAGCTCCCCTGATGAGCTTGAGTAACTCCCTCTTAAGAGTAACTCTTCTTGAAAGCACGAGTAACTCACTCCCATGGGTAACCCCTCTCACAACCTTGGATCACTCCCACATGAGAATGACCCTGCTTAAATCACTCTGATCGTAATAAAAAAAAAAAGACTACAAGAACATTAACAATAGGCATGAAGAGAACAAGCTTTGAACAAAGGAACAACTTTTATTAATTTAAAGGAGATCATTATAGTAGTTTTGACTAGCATTCTGGCCAAAGAATACATCGCAAAATTTTCATAAGTACAAACTTCTTTAGATTGAACACAACTTCGAGATGGAAGACTTCAGAAAGCATTTGAACCTAAAATTGAAGGAGTTCTCCCATATCCAACTGACTACAACTAAAAAATGTGGGTTCGTACTAAACACAACTTCCCCTCCCCGACCTTCTAGGCGTGAGCCCAAGCTTATCCATCAACCTTCAGAACAACAATGAATATCATCCAGAAAAGAGCTTAAAACAACCAAGAGGATGGGGATTGAAGCTAAACCCCCCAATGAGCCAATATTCAACAAGCCATCAGGAGATCGAGCTTAAAGGGGATAATATGTCTTCGCATCCTAAATGACCTCCACTTACCATGAAAATGGCCAAAAGAAAGGAGTTAGGAAGCAGGACAAAGAGTTGGATGGCCCCTCTACAACAACCTCAACCTCAAGAAGCACCCTTAAGGCTCAGATTGTTGATGGAGGATGAGCCCCTGCTCACGAGAAATGCACTATTGTGGTCACTATGACATCTCCACCAAGTAATAGACTTTGGTGACCTTGATCTAAGCATCACAGAAGCATGGCCCTAGATAGAGCAGTCGAGACAAAAAGGGGAAATGGGCCTCAAGCAACACTCCAAACCCATCACACAACCTCCATGATGGATCCAGGTAAACAGAGGCGACGAAGCTTCCTACCCATTTAAATAGAGACCACGAAGAATCAATTGTTACTGATTGTACCCTAGGCCAATTATTGGATATTGTCCTTTATATATATATATATATTTATTGATACAGAGGAATTTTTATTATATTGTTTGCATATGTACTTTATAATAGGTACCACGAATAATTTAATTATTTTAAATATCTCTAGATACTCATTATTGTGGGAATGATAATAAATTAAATCTAGTATGAGTTTTTGTTTGATAGTTGTGTGATATCTATTTGTATAAGGGATACAAATCAAACTCATAAGCACATATTAGAGGAATATGTACTGGATTGACCTGCTATGAGATCACTACGTGGATTAGTATCACAAGTGATTCTCACAATAACATTGTCGGCATATCCTTAGACCTGAAATCCCCATAGGTTCCAACACGAGGAACATTATGATTCAACTTAATCAAACATTGTCTTTAACCGGATAATTATAAAGGTTGAGATTGAGTGTAATGTGGATCATATAGAGGAAGTTGAGTAATTAAGATGGGATTTATACCTCTTATTATGAGAGATATATCTTTGCACTCCTCGATAAGTGAAACTGAAAAATGCATGGCCGTACTCAAATTAATTGATAGTTTGATCAATTTCATTTATTTGTCAGTTCACTTAGAGATTGAGAAATGATAAGATTAAACGATATAAGGATGACACTATCCATACCTTATGTTCAATCTAGGTATCATCTGATAAAAGGATAATGACATAAGTTATAGGTTAGGTAAAAATCGGATCACCAATCTTCACTTAATTTTGGTAAACATAATGTCTTGTTAGATGTCACTTATATTATGTTGACAAAAATGGTTTTAGGTCAATGGCCAACATTAAGTGAACCTACAGGGTCACACATAAAAGAATGAACAAAAGGATCATAGACTAAATTTAAATAAGTCCAATAGGAATAATAAATTTATTTATTATTAATCTTAATTTGTTAAGATTAATAAATAAATATAATTTGTTAAGAACAATAATAATTCCTAATTAAACTAGGAATTCTTATGTTAATAAATTGATTTATAATTAATTTATCCCTAATAAGATTAGAGGCACTAATGTCATTATTCATATTGACATTATTATAAATAAGACATAAGATGTTTCTTTTAAGATAAATGTCATGTGTTATCAACATTAGACCTGCAAACAAATTCTGTAAATCCTAAAAGAGAGAAGCACGAAAATCATAAGTAGAAATTTTCCTAATCTTATCTAAAAATGTTCTAAATAATGTTAGTACTTGAAGGATCTTTTTGAACGAGTGTTCATTCGTGTGGACCCCTTAGAGGGGATTGCAAATTCGCAGTACCTACAAATCCAATCTGCCAATTGATTTCAAGCTTCAAGGTTAAAGGTATAAATTTGAAATATTTGTTTTTTTAATCTATTCAAAACACATGGATACTGGTTAGGGTTTTTTTTTTTTTTTTAATTCCGCTGTAAAAGATGTTAAGTCTCTTAGTTTGGTTTTGATAATAACAAAACATGTATGAGTATTTACTAACAAATTCATTAAGTGTGCAATGCTTAAGTATAATCAAAGTTGGTTTATGAAAATGTTTTCAAAAGAGATTCAACTTAAAATGTAATTTAGAATATGTTCGGGAAAGTTTTCCAAGAATAAATGAATAGTCAGAAGGTAACTCAGAAGCTAAATCTACTGTTTATCAAGATGAAAGTAACTGTCAGAGAGTAAATCAAAACGTAAATCTGCTACAACGCAAAAAGCTACTAAATCACGAATAGAATCTCGAATTTCGGTTTTCCTTCAATTAATTCATTAATTTGAAGACCCAGTACCAAAGTTGAATGTATTTGGGTAGTACATTCAAATGTTCCACTAAGTTGGTTCAAATATCCAAGGGGATTCAAGTTTACATTGAATTAAAAGTGTTATTCTTGAAGATTTAATATTTTGACAGCAAGGATATTTAATAACGATGTCAAGATGTGTTCAAGATTCGATCTAGATCTAACATGAAAAGCTTATATGATAAAAGTATCTGTTTATGATATACCCAGAACGTGATTTTCTATGGCCAAAGGAATTTAAATTCAAAATAGATTATGGACAGCAAGGTATGGGGCAATATCAAAGGAACAAAAATCTTTTCAAACATGAACAGTATCAGGGGATATTTATCATAAAGATATCGCCAACAATGTTCAAATATCAAGTCTTATCCACAACAAGATAATGATAAATGATCAAATCTTTCTTATCTTCATCACCAATCAAGTTTATCTTTACAAGCTAAAATTTTTTGAATTTGAAGAAGAAGATGAACAGTGATTTTTTTTCCTATCTTCAAGGGATTCTAATACGTTACTTTTAGAAGGTAATTTGAATTGATAAAGTTTAAATTTTGAAGAGCCATTCACAGCAAGATTAATATCTCCAACAGACGCACAAAAATAGGAACAAGATCATCTTCAACATTCAATTACTCATCTTATCCAAAGGAAGCAGACGTTATGAAGGAGAAATATCAGGAATAAAGTTTGTCTTTTCCTAACCGTTGGGAATGAAAAAGATATATAACAAACAGTGATTCAAATACATCATCCAAGTGAAAAAGAACAAGCATAGAAAGCTACGAATTTCATTGAGCCAAATATTGCTATTCTATATTGTCTTCATTATACTAAACTGAGAGGAAATCTTTATTTCTTTAGTCCTCATTGCTTTAGTTCTCTTGTGAGAGATTGTAAAAGGAGTGAGAGTGACTTTCTTTCTCTGTAAATCAGTAAATAGCTTGAGTGAAGCTAGATAGGCTGAGCAGAGTGATTGAAGTTCATTATAGTTGAACAAGCTTGTACTCTCATTTCTTGATTAGATGGTGGAACATACCGGTGTGGAATACCAGGTCCTCGGCTTGGTGCTGGAAGAGAGGAATGACGCTCGAGGCAAAACCTCTATAAATCAACTTTGCACTCTCTTCTCTCTTATCTCTTTAAATTTTGCGCATATCTTATTGTTTTTATGAGCTACAATTTAGATTTAGAAATTAAATCAGAGAATAACTGAAAGTGCTGTTACTAATCAGAAATAAATTCAGAGACTAAAACTGGAAGTTTCACCCTTGTTTTTGTTTAACGAACAGTGATCATTTTTCAACCTGTTTTCATCCGAATTGTGAAATAAACTTTTTTTTATTAAGTTTATTGTTTTCAAGTGAGTTTAAAAAGCCATTTTAATTTGATTAACTAAGTTTGTGAATTTGGTTAAGTTTCCAAAAAGATTAAATTTTTATTTTGGAAAACCAATTTACTCCCCCCGCCCCCGCGCCCCACGGCCTCCATTTTGGTTATTCTTTTGGGACCAACAAAAGATTTGATCCTTATAAATCCTAAACCCTATGGAAACCCAACATCAATTATACCACACGACTTGCGACCTCCAAGGGCTCGACCTCTCAACCCAAAGGAGGTTAATGGAAAGAAGATCCATGATTTGTTTGACTCTTGAGAAATAAAGGGCGAAGGAGAAACCTTAGGTTTATAAAGCAAAATAAAAGGAGTAAATTGGGTTCATGAAGAAATTATCTAGCCGTCAGCATTACTTATAAGTAACAAAGGACTCTACCAGAACCTATATTCAATGCTAATAGATCTTGAGGATCCCAAGTGCAACATTATCTAGCCGTTTGATCATACCTAAGGAATCTACGAACATCGAAAAGGAAAGTATTTTGTCACACGCAGCCTTTCCTACAGAGCAACGTCATCAGCTATAGAAAGGCACATCAATGACCTACTGTTGACCTATAAGCAAAACGACATATCTAACATGGGCGAGAGAAGACTAAGCTAAGGAAAAGAGATCAACATGGTCAACCTCGCAAAGCCCTAAACCAAAAATGAGATAAAAATGTAAGTGCCAAAAATAAGCATAGTCAGAGATAGAAAGAAACCACCTATATATAAATCAAAGAACTTACATCTGCTTAAGAAAAAAATTACAGAAGGCTGCTATTAGGCCAATAGACGGGAAAAAGCTGGAAGCAAAGCTCATAAAAAAAAGAAGAAGAAGATAAAAGTAAAGAAAAGAGAGAAAGAAAGAAGTAATGACTCTTTGACAACTAATGATAGCTAAGATCAATTGGCCCCATAATAGCCAAAAATCTTCTCACTCGTCACTATCTGACGATCCACTGTGACAACTTTGACCTGCCTTCAAGCTTGATCCTTAGCTTCAAGCTCGACCATGATTGTATCATTAGCTATCTATTGGTTGGATTCCTAAGTCATGACCGCAGAAAAAGCTTCATCCTGTTCAGCTCTCTATGCCTCAACAACAATAGCAACCTCAACTTGGTCTGCTCTAGCCATTGCACCAACCTCGACTTCTTTCTATTTGGCTTCCTCTCCATCATCCTCCTCTTTGTCTTCAGGAGCATCTATGGGAGCCACACCCAAACGTGCAGCTAGAAAACTAAGGTCTAAGTTTGGATACCTTTCCAGCAACTCGCTCCTTATTAGCTTGGCTATATTGGAAACGAGCTTGATCTGCACCTCCTTCCATTGCTCGCTTTTGAAGAGTTACCTTAAAACTCACCTCTTAGTCACCCCTAGGATGAGCCTACCACTCTCGAAGTCCGTCACATGGGCCTACAACAACAACAAGGAAACAATGAAGCCAAAATATGAGTAACGATGGTTAGTCATGTACCAATGGATTAATCCTACCTTCAACTTCTCCCGCTCCAAGTTGGATTATTGGACACTCTCCCACAGCTTATTGATCTCCAAAGAGGCGAGCTCAAGCTCTCACTTCTACCTTGCATGCCCTAGCTACGTATCATTCAACTACCATGACAAGGTGTCTCATTTTGCCTCACGCTCTTCCACTTATCCTCATAATCCAAGGCTACAGCTTCAATGTACAATAGACACTTCTTCGCCTTAAGGATGCCGGCCTGATACCGCAAGACCTTGTCATCTGTCTCTTTGCACAGTTCCTCGTTCTCATGCATCAACACAAGCAACTCGCTTTTGCATCTCATCTCACTTTGCTTACCTTGGCAATCTTCTTCTCCAAGCTCGCCTTTAGCGCCTCCAGCTCCTCCGAACCCTAAACAAAAGAAACAATGCTCAACCAATAACAATTGGAAGTTCGACAAAAAAAAAATGAAAGAAGAAACATAACATACCACTTCATAATTCCCCATTAGCATTCTAAAAGCTTCGGTACTCATCACTGAAGCTTGAAAACAAACAATAAGAGAGTTTAAATAGCCAAGAAATGACCAAAAAACACAAACAAACTTTGCGAAGAAAATACTAGCCTCACCTTATACATCCTCCATGCAGAAAAGCCCATGGCTAAATCCACTGATGATAGTCTACCATAAAAGGGACCTTTTCCTATCCTCCAAATGGGCTATCTCCTCGAAGGAAGGCCATTCCACAAATACATCACTCCACTTCAAAGCCCTCCCTTCAATAAATTCAATAGGCCCACTAGGAACTCCTCTTCCAGGCTAACTTCCACGACCCGTAACCGTAGCCTAATCACCCGAGGCACTATTGCTATACCCAACAACCTCCACTGTAAGAGATGGCATACTTCGAGCTCGAGCAAGAATAGGGGAATATTAAGCCAAAGTGTGCTCTAACCTTAGCAATAGCACTTCTTGCCTCAACAACAGCACCTTCGACCTCAGCAACAACACCCCCAAGTTCTTGTACATCCAAATCAATAGTTAGCATGTCGACCTCAATAGCCCAAGGCTCGACGTCAATAAGGCGCTTCTCACTGGCTGCCCTCTTCTTGGTTGAAGCCCTCTTTTGCTTCTTCGACGAACTAGCAACAATGGTATCTATGTCCATCACCAGCATCTCAGGCTCTGAAAAAAGAAAACAAAAGGTCAGTAACAAAAAACAAAAACACCTACTCAATTGAGCTAAAAAGCTCGAAAATCTCCAATCCTTCCAACATTGTCCTCCGTCTAAAGCTTGACTCGATAGATGATAGGAGAGAGGAGAGAGAGGTTACGATCATATAAAGAATCAATTCATACATCCATCAATAATTGGCTTCCCACTCAAGAAATTCTTCACTATGAGCTCAACGTCTAGTTACCTCCCTCCTCGAGAGCTCATAAATTCATCAATAGCCTATTGGGAATTAGCATCACAAGGCCCAAACATCAGCGGCATCGTATTACGAATATGCTTGCATCAATCTACCCAAAAATCGAACCGGTGTTGGGTGCCTTCCTCAGCTCAAACGATCCAGAACTTCTTCTTCTAGTGAGGACCATTAGAGCTTGTAAGTCCGCTAAAGAGCATAAATTAGCTCTTAGGTCGTATCGCGAGGTACCACCACCCTTAATTGGATGCTTTAAAGTAGTAGTATCTCCATAATAGAACTAGAGTGGGCCTTACACCGAGATTAAGACATAAGGCTTCGAAAGCCACCAACAACCGCCAAGCATTCGATGGTAACTGTGTTGGAGAAAGCCACTAGTGGCTAAAGAATTCCTTTTGGAAAGGAGAAAATGGCATCCACAAACTAAAACTAAAGGTCTTACCATAAAGGGCAAAAGACTACCTTTCCAAATAGACTTGATCTAAAGAAGAGGGAAGAACAACTTCCTAGTCCTCAAAACAACCCGCATCTCATTCTTGCGACATTCCTCGAGCTCCACCCTTGTAAGCGTGCTACAAACCCCATAAGGGCCATCACCAGTGACCGCATTACTATGTAGACGTACCACAAGACCTTTCCCTTTACCATCATCTGTATATTTATGCAAGGAATTTGGTACGCTACCTTGGCAAGCCTAATGTACCAACCCATGTAAAGGCTGAGACTTGTTAAGTTCTCCCTATCACTTTAGGTCGATGAGCCTTCACCACCAACTGAAGCACTCACATCACCCTATGAACTTGATCTTCTCGAGCTAGCGCTGGCCTCCCTCTCCTCCCGCATTGCCTCGTCAACAACTCTCCAGACCCTATTGCTCAAATCATGAGAAAAGATAGAGTACTACCTGAGCTCAACATCACTGAAAGCTTGAAATCTTAAGCAGTTTGAAGTACTCAGAAGGCATTAAGGATCTAAGATGACAATTCTCTAAACAAAATATGAAAGTGCTGTAGAGATATCCTTACGAAGCACATGTATTTATAAAGGAATGGGGAGAGATGAGAAGGCCCAAATCCTTTGGGGCACATGCGTAAGCCTCAAGACTCTAACATCACAACCAACAACCACAGCCATCAAATCTCAGGGATTAATTATTACTAAAACCTTTCAAATCATCAAGACTTCTTGGCAAAACCGCACGATTTTGACCATAACAAAACGTGCTAAGTAACATATGTCGGGGTAGGTGGTCAATAAGAAGTTAAGTGGTTCCTTCCATAAAATACTTGCAATATGGGTGATGTAGTTCAAATGAGAAATGTAGCTCGCCCAATAGGGCAACAGCCACTTCAAGCGAACGACCTCATGGAGTACACACTCTCTTTGTTCTCCCACAATGAGAGTAGGGGGGCAAATATTGACAATAGAATACAGTCATCAACCTACTCGGTCTCCTGGGCCTCAAAACCTTGTAACATCAATGGGCCTATAAAGGACCCACTACTATCAACGTCCTGATATCTCAGAAAGGAAAAGAAACCCATGGCTCCACCAAGGAATATGGCGTAAGGTCTCCCCAGTAAAGCTCTCAGAAAGGCTAGCTAAGTTCATCAGCTCGACTTTACGACCTCATAATCTCCGATGAAAGCAAGTGCTCTAGTCATACTCCATGAGTGGGGGAGGACATGATCAACTCAACCACACTCCGTGAAGCTACAGTTCTCCAACTCGAGTATCCCCATCACCTTGGATTCCAGGTCAGCTACCAGGAAGAAGTTCACCTTGGTGTGACCCTAAACGCTATAAATACCCTCTTTCCCTCTGGGAAAAAAGGGAGAGAAAAAGGAGGAAAAAAGAGCGTTCATCTTATCTTTTTCACAGACATACTATTCCTACCCACGGAGTGACTTAAGTATCGAAGTAGCCGTACCAGGCAACCTTATGGCACCCCTCTAATCGCTCTTTCTGTATTTGCATGAGCTAACTCTACCGGCTCAAATCAGCTCGTGCAACGATCCTGATTTGACTCAAATTAATTGAAACTCGCACATTAAACAATGAATAAATTTGTTTTGAAGCTTGTAAAATATATATCTTTGGCTAGTTCTAAGACATTGAATTGAGCTAGTGTAATTGCAAATATCTTGTTTTTATTATCTTAAATTCTCGTCTAAACTTTTTTCATAAATTTGCTTTTAGGTGTTTTTTCTAGTGTTGGACGGAGCTTCATATGGAAATTGTAAAAGCACTAGATTTGAGATATTTTTGTAGGGTTATATTTGTAAATTTGGTCGACTCCTTTTTTTTTTTTTTTTTTTTGTGGATTTGGACATTGAATTGAGCTTTCGCTTTATTACATCGATAGGACTGGATATAAATACTTTTTGAGTTTTGACTCTCGAGGTATCCTCTCCAAAAGAGGCTTTTTTCCATTGAAAATTTTGAATATTCGCATCTACCATTATACTGCGAATTCTTTTCTTCATCGTTTTTTGGTCGTGAATTTGAAAATGTGCCTATTACCACATTCACCCTCAGCGTGCGAATAGTCAATGTATTTGCACTACTGATGGAGGAAGGAAACATGGATATCACTATAATGAGAGAGGAAAGCAGAACTATATAATAGAGAAAGTCAAACTTATTTTATTATAAATGTAAATATAATATATTTGTCTTATTTAGAATATATTATAATGATCAAATTTTTTCTGAGTATTGGCCTGGTTTGAATTTATCCTAAGTGCAACATAGAATTAAGAATTAAAGATGTAATTATAAATATGTCATCAATGGTCTTACAACCTAGTGGCATCCAATCTAGATTATCATCCTTGAGATACAGGTGAGATTTGGTACTCATTAAAAACACTTGTTTTATTTATAAAGACATTCCATTAATAAGTGTCATCAAATGCTTGTAACCCCTTTTTTTTAACCTTATCATACGTTTAATAGAAAAATAAATATGAGTCCACCGGGATACAATACATACAGGTAACCATAAAAGAGAGAATAAAATGAAAAGAAAAATTCAAATGAATATGATTTAAACAATAGTACGTGGGTAAAAAAACCAACCAAACCAAAACGAACGAAAAAATATGGTTTTTTTTAACAATTTGGTTTTAAAAAAATTTTAATTCAAACCACTTCGTACATTTATGATTTGGTCTTAAAAGTAAACCAAACCAATCCTAAAATCGAACCAAACCATTCTAGAAAAATATAATAATATTTTACTTGTAAGTTATAATTATAGTTTTTTATGATGATTGATTAAAAGTCATATATGTTCATATGATTTCATTTGATATTTATTATTTTGTGAATATTGATTAAAATCATCTTCTTCATTTTTAGCTTTGTTTTTTAGGCTCATGATATATATTTTTGTTAATGATGAATTATTATTTTTTTTAATAGTTTTTAACTTTATAAAGTATTAAATTTATTTATTTAGTTATAAACTCTTATTATGTATTAATTGTTTAATATATTTTGTCAGCGGATCATTTTATTCATTGATGAACTTTGTTGATATATGATTTTTTTATTTTGGCTAAATTTATTGGTAGATGATTAGCTTGATGGTTCGATTAAAAATTATAAATTATGACTTATTATGTATTAGTTAGTTAATATATTTTATTGGTAGATAACTGATTTCATAAAGAACTATAGATTAAAAGTATAATAAATTTATTAAATATTTTATCATGGTTTATAATATAAACTTTGTAAAGTGATATAAATATTTAAGTATCTACACAAATGTAAAAAAATTAGAACAAAGAAAATTTTTAGTTAGAATTTTGATTTAATCCATAATCCAAACCAATCCAAAATGTTATTTAATGGTTTAGAAAATTTCTAATCCAACCCAAAAAAGGATTGGTTTGGGAGAAAAAAAATTCAAATCATAAATTAAGGTTTGGTTTGGTTTTAGGAAAAACCGAATCAAACTGATCCGTACCCACCCTTAGTATGAAATTAAACTATTTTAAAACGATTGAGTTTAAAAGGATTCCACGACCCTAACGGTACCTCTTTTGCCAAACACAATCATGCAACATTTCTTCATGGTCATCTAGGGTTAATCTCTTTCCACTTCCCAAACCAAACGAAGGGAGATAAGAATAGAAAGATAAAATCATATTTCCTTTTTAATCATTTCTAATGTTAAATGATACGGTAAATCATCGCTTTTGTAAGGTAGATCTTCAATTTGTTAAGATAATAAAAACAATAAATAAACTTGAAGATAGGGAGAGAAAAGATAAAATCATTTTTCCTTTTTAATCTTCCGTAATGTTAAATGATGTGGTAAATCATTGCTTTTGTAAGGTAGATCTTTAATTTGTTAAGATAAAATAAAAAATAAATAAACTAGAGGATGGGGAGAGAAACTACAATAAATAGAGAGGAGTTGTAAAAATAACCAATTCATGATATGATTTAAAAAGAAAAAAAAAAAAGAATACTCAAGATTTTAAGGGAGAATATCAAAACCAATATCCAAATTTTATGCCCTTTTCAATTTTAACTTGAAATTTGAATTTTTCAAATATTATACTCAATCAAACTTTCACATATCAAACTTTTTATCAATGGACTCTCAAGTGGGATGTCCATGTGCAGCTCAAGGGAAAAAAAATGGACCAATATGTGTTTGCCATGTTATGTTATGAAAATAGTCAATTTGACAAATAAAAATTCAATTAGGTACAATAATTAGCATGTTTAAAATTTTACGTATAAATTTTGGCAAGCAAAAAATTATTTAATTATGTTATTTAGGAATTATAAATTGAATGTTTAAAATAAAAGAAAAAAATGAAAATTTCATATAGTAATTTTGATATTATTATAAATATTAAAGAGAAGAAAATACAAATAACATCTAGCTTTAACCTTAGTGTGAACACACACTAAATCGTTAAACATTGCAAATCAGCTTCTAAACTTTGATTGAATTAGCAAATAATCTCTATTTGACACCTCTAAACTTTGTCACTAGTGTGAAAATCAAAGTATATTTTAACATCCTAAACCTTTTTTATTTTTTTTATTTTTGGCTTCAACACCCATAAACTTTGATAAATATAAGTGTGATTTTATTAACCTAAAGAAAAAGAAAAAGAAAAAGAAATACCATTTATGTTGCAAATTTATCAACTCTTAGAGGTTTGATTACAATGTTTAATAATTTAAAGAGTTAGAGGTCAAAGAAATTGCCTGATGTTCTCTTTTTTCTTTTTTTTTTTTTTTTTTGGTGAATGCCTTGTGTATATTTAAATTGTCTAAATTTTATTTATATCTTATCTGTATCCGATCTATTTATAAGTAAAAATATATTTTTTTATCTCAATTTATTTTTTAATAAATAATTTATTTAAAAATAATAAATATAAAATATAAAACCTACCATAATAAAACAAACCAAAAAGCACCGCATCATTAATACACCAGTACTATGTCCACTCAAATCATTTCAAATAATTAGCTCATTCTTCCTTTGGATATATATGAACATCCTTGTCTCTGTCCATAATAATTCTCAAAGATAATTATTTCAAATATTATTCTAACCAATTAAACGAAGGCTATATAAGTGCCTTGTACTGGACATGCTAAGGCCGTTCTGGACCCAGGAAAAGCAGGGTCGTCACAGGCGTGGTGCGCTATTCTTAAGTCAATATGAATAGTCGAGTCCATTATAGATGATGTCGAAGTCAAGTTATGGTTGTTTTGACTAAAAGATTTAATGGTTTTAATATATAACGTGAAACTAACTTATTAAAACTTTTATTATTAAAAAAAATTATTAAAATTTTAATGTTTTCTAAAACAGAAGAAACATAGAAAGTTTTAGGTATTCAGAAAAGAATCCACTGATTGCTAAATATTTTTGTCGAATTCTATTTAATAGTGTTATAGGAACTTTATCAAATATATATACACACATTTATATATACTAGCAACCATGCACCTGTCTCACAAGTGCAGAAGTTAAATAAAGTTTAGTATAATTAAATTTTACTATACATGATCATAAATTGTCTCCCAATACACGGAAAATTAAATAATAAAGAAGACAATAAATTATACATAATAAATGTTTATTATAAACATTAAATTATGTTATGTCAATAAATTTGCTTCATAAAAAATTGCCACCATTTTCATTTAAAATAATGAAACAAGTGTTGATTGAGAAATGTCTACATATGGGAAAGTAAGATTTCAATATATCAGGATAACATTATTGTCCTAATTCTAATCCAGTAGAGATAAATTACAGAGAATCCGAACTGGACTTCAAAGGATTATGAGCCTGCAAAACAGAATCTATCAAATAGTGTTATAGGAAATTTATCAAATATATATATATATATATAATAATAAAGAATATAATGTGTGTGCAAATGGATATTTTGATGGAAGCCTTGAGTTTATTTTCTCTTTAACATCTAGAAATTGGTGGTATTTAATGATTACTTCTATATTTAGAAGGCAATTAATTGTCCGGCAGTGTGTGTATGTGTATATAAATAAATATATATATATATTATATTCCTAGCAAATAAAATGTTTTCTAAATGTAAAAGAGTAATTTTGAGGAAATGGTTAATAGGCCGTTAAAAAACAACTATATTTATAAGACTATATTCTAAAAAACAGTTCCCTTTCAAGGAAAAAAAAGAAAAGAAAGGAAATTATCTGTACTAACACTATGAGTAAGAATGAGACGTATGCAAGTGCGATTTTCACATATGGTATTGAATTATTAGTAGAAGGTAGTGTTAAAAAATTATCATTTGTGTTTTACAAAACTACCCAATATCAAAATTTGACTTGTCTCATATATTGTTAATTAATTTACTAAAGTGTCGGAATCTTTTTTTATTGCATGCATCATCTTTGTTATTTCGAAACAAATAATTCATCATAAATTAAAAACTAATAATTGAATGTATTATTGCATGAAAAAGTTGAAAATGTAGAACTTTCTAATGGTTAATTCCAACATGGAAAGGGATTCTAGCAATCTATTTTCTCTCAATTTTAGGATGTTGCTATATGCAATAATTAGTTGGCATTACAAGAAAGAAGATGGTTTATAATAATGTCAAGAAAAATTTTAAAAATTTAAGTAATCCCAATCATAAAATTATAAATTCACAAAAATATTATTAAAATATATATAGAGAGAGGATCTAAATCCATAAGAATAGGCAAATCCGATCTTCTAATATTATGGCCTGCCTGCATAAGTTCCTGATAGATGGCCAGTACCAATTATTATTAATTAATTATGTGTTTTTATCTTCACGAGGATTGGTCATTTGCATTTCAGAGCAATGTGTTGAAAGTTCTATAGTCAGGTCAGGTTGGGGGATTTACAGACGTGAATAACTCGTTGTATATTCCTGTACATGATATGAAAATATAAAAGTCGGAAATCGGAATGGGTGTTCAATGCCAATTGATTTTAACTTGATGATATTAACATTGGTTTTTCCAAGTCAGTTCGGCCAGATTTGAGTTCCTTCTCCTTACAACAATTAAATATGGTCAATGAGAACTCAAAATGAAAAACCATGATCCCATCGGCAAAGGAGTCTTGAGGTGGTCAACTATACATGCATAGGTTATATATGAAAACTGAGCTAAGTTAAGTTAAACTTTTGAATGATCACACTTGGCTTGGTTTGTTCAAGAAAAGTTGAACACAGACTTGAGCCAAGTTCTTTGTCAAGTTTGAAATCCGAATTTGTTTAAATAAACGAGTTTTTATTTGTGCCAATGCTTAACTTGTTTAAAAAATGAGCTCGTATCGAACCAAGTCAAACCAAACTTTTTAACAAACTCAAAATCAAACTCGAAGTTAGCTCATTTAGATAAAAGCAAGTTTTATTTTGAATATGAACTCGATTTTTTTTATTTAAGTTTTTCGTATATTAATTTTTTAACCTAAAATCATTAGATAAGTGTTGTGTAATATATAAAAGTTATCGAAGTTTCTTATTTTCTCAAATTGAAATTAAGTGATTTGTTTTTAAAAAAAAGGTTAAAGTTCTTAATTTAACCTTTGAACTCTAGTCAGTGAATTCAAATTAAAAACTTGTTCCCACGACATCTACAATATTAAGGTTAACTAGTGAATTGAACTTAAAAACACATAGAATGATAATAATAAGACTTGCCTCTTCATTTCACTATAACACCTCCTGTCCCTGCGCTCCCATTTTGCATCTATTTCTTTATACTGCAGCATTGATAAAAAAAATTAATACAAAGAATAGAAAAGGCATAAAACTATGCACACGGTAGGTACAAAATCGATGATATACCATGCAGTTACCAACGTAAGAGATAGTGTCTATTTCCTATCTTATGCGCTATATCCACGTAATATTTGAATATTACTCTTTATATATATATATATATATTTTTTTTCATCTTTCAAAACTATACGCCGATTTAGAATTACTAGTATACACATGTTAAAAAGAAGAATGGGCATTACCCTTGTATGTTTTGTACTCTCTCATGACTTTGAGGACTTCATTTTATATTAAACTATTTTAGTAGTTTGATACTATTTTGTTTTTATTTGCTAAAATGAATACATTCAAATGTAAAATTAATATATAGTATAATACAAAATATTATAAGTTTAATATTTATATTATTTTATACAAAACATAGAAAAATTTGGCACACTATTGTTAAATAAGGGAATTATTAAATAAATTATAAATTAAATTAAATATTTTTACATTAGTATTTAATTTCATACACTTAAAATGTAATATATATTATATATATATATTATATCAAAAGAGAAAACAATAAAAGCGAGACTTACGTCTAACTAAGATAAAGAGGTGAGTCTTACCTCTTTATCCCCATGGCATGTCAACGAGCGCAAAGAGACGAGACTCGTCTATTTATTCTAGCCGAAAGTGAGGCTAGCCTCTATTGCCAATTTTTTGGCAAAACAATCGATGTTAGCTGCTAAGACGATGTAGCTTTATCTCTTTAGGCCAAGTCATGTACACACTAGTGCAGGATAAAAAATATGCACCTTCATGGTAGCAAGCCCCATACAGCAACAATCATGCAACTTCTTAATCCCTTCCTAAGACTATTATGGTCTGTTTGTTTGGCTTTTTAACAGATACAGGTACTTTTTTAAACTTTTTTATAATAATTTATTTATCAAGAAATAGATATAGAAAAAAAAAAATTTGACAGTTGTCATCAAAAATCAAATAGATCAAATATAGATATAAATCAGATACATAGACATTTACACATATCATTTTGAAAAAGAAAATACAGATAAAATAAAAAATAGATTATTCAATAATATAGATAAAATATAGATGCAAAAACTTACACTGGCACAATGCAGATTAGGTGAAGGAAACTTTAAAGGACAAATGAAAATGACTATTTCCTAACCTTTCTTATGAAAGTTGTACGAAGGAATTCTAGGGTCTAGGGGAGAAGGCACCCAACCCAACCAATAAAGAGAGTGGGAGTTTTCTTTACATATATATATATGTTCCTGCAAAAATGAGAGTGAGAAAAAAAGTAGAACTCAACATTTCAGTCTCCCACATAGAAAAATAAATGACTCTTACTACAGTGCCCCAACTAAATTATTAGGGTGTTTCAAGAGTACTTTTTGTTGGCTTTCTTCATTCATAAATTATAAAAGGGGTTGAGGCGACCAAATTTGTTTTAAGATTAAAATAAATAAATAAATAAGTGCTAAAGATGTGTTAAAAGATAATTTAGCCTAACCAAATTCTAAACACAAAAGCTTTTTTCTCAATTAAAAAAGAAAAAATTAGACACCTTCAAAAGTATGCCACTTTCATGAGGATAGTTCTAAGGAAATATATTTTCTTTAACATGCGGTCTTTTCTAAGACAAATAGGACCATGTATGTGTTAATTAGAAAATTCATATATAAAGCTACAATATGCTAAAGTTGAAATATAATCAATTTATTTTAGTTGCACGGCAGAAACTTCCCAATTTGAAAGCGAATGAAGCTGTAGAGACCTCCACTACGAGTTCACTTTCATGGGTTTGCACATTAGGATTTTTTTTTTAAGAAAAAGAAAAAATAGATGAACATCATTGAAAATAATATTTATAAATTCTAATTATCATGTCCCTTTTTTTTCCATTTGTGTTATTTCTAAAACCACAAAAAATTAAGAATAAATCTCTTTTCTACTTGAAAATCTGCTTCAGAAATCATTCAATGTATTATATTCGCCATATCTAATGTAGATGGTTTGCAAGAAAAATGAGACACAATATTGATACAAATAATGTTCTATCAGCATAAAAATTGACAAAAAAAATCAACATTTTTAAATTTGATCACACTACTAAACATATCAGATTATATATATATTGTATGTGTGTTATATGCACTTTATACCGTGTTTGGGAGTATGAAATCCAAAGAAAATCGTAAAAACAGAAAGAAATAAGTGGAAATGTTGTGTTTAAATATTTAAAATGAAAGTGGAAAGTGATAGAAAATGGTAAAAATTAATGGAAATGGTATATGATCATCAAAGTGAAAGTACTCTCAAAAGCACAGTTAGAAAAGTATAATAAAGAGCTAATATATCACCTTTTTTTAATTTCTTTTATCATCTTTAATAAAACAATATAAAATAGAAACTTTTTTTTCCACTTCCTTTGTTTCTACCCTATAGATTCAAACAAGAAATAAGAACTCAGTTTCTATTTTTTATTTTTTTTCTTTCTCTTTTTCATTGTCGATAATTTCTAATAATTTCCACCTTTCTTAAAATTGCCTAACCCCATCGTTTGAATACAAGTGTGGGCTCAATGCCTTACTCGTTTCCTTTTCTAGTGAATGTATAAATGTCAGCCTCCATACCAAAATTCATTAGAGGATGAATAAACATGTAGTAATGTTCTCTTATATGTACTTCATTTAAAGTTTTCACATGTTTTTCCCTTTTAAGAAAAGCTTATAAAGTTAGGTCTCACCAACTATGTTAACCTTACCAAGTATTTCATTTATAGTGCTAGATTGTACATCCATCACATGTATACCTAACTTGAATTGATTTAATGCAAATTAGAAAATCCAAACAATCTTCAATGGTCTATACCAAATATCATAGATCACAAAATTTATCTTAGACATTCCCAACCAATTAAAAGTAACTAACAAGTTACAAATTACAATGTTTGAGATAACTTGACCTTACAAAAAGAAAATAAAAAATCACATTGTAATATGTACCTATAATTTCATATATCAACACTGAAATGGTTGTAAAAAGATCTAAAAATCGAGTTATATATTCAACCAACTTGATTCGTCTACCCAATTTACAATATCATTTGAGGAAATGCATCATCAATCATCATTCAACATTAACAACAAAATCCAACAAGATGATAATTGATAGTTTAATACTACCAATGCCATCTTGAATTGCTACTAGTCACTAATTATATTCATTTGCATGCAATAAAAAACCAAATTACATGGGCCTGGCTAATCCACCACCAGGCCCAAGTCCAGGGCCTGGCCCAACTCCACCAAGGCCCCCACCTCCACCTCCACCTCCACCTCCACCCCACACCAAACCCATCCATGATATCCTCCCGACCCATAAACATACCCCATCCCATAAACTCCACTACCACCACCGCTCCCCAATACCCCCATTCCCACCGCCGCCATCCTTCTCACGTGCCACCGCAGTCTTCTCACCTTCCAACTCCCTGAACCTCTGCAAATACACTTTCAGAGGCTCCACATACTCTTCGAAGCCCAAAGTAGTCATAGCCCATAAAAGATCATCCCCATTAATAGTCTTCCTCTTCTCTCCTGACACTTGTCGGAGGCCTCTCCGGTTACGAAGCTGATGAACTCAGACACACATTCCTGAACCGTCTCCTTAGCATCTTTTGAGATTTTAGCGTTTGCTGGTAGTGCTTTCTTCATGATCCTACTTACATTAGCTATTGGCAAGAACCTGTCTTGTTCACGTGGGGATGAGAAGTCCTGTCCACCGCCACCCCCGCCGCCAGAGGTTCCGCGGCCTCCCGGCGGGGATGACTCGTTGTCGGAATCTGCCATCTGGGTCTTGGTTTTTATCAACTGGGTGAGTTGAAGTTCTGATCTTTAGGCCAATGGGTAGGAAAAAATATTAAATTTTTTGGAGAATTTTAAAAAAAAAAAAACAAAACAGGAAGAACTTTGATGCTTAATTAGCTTTAACTGATAAAATATTCAATTGGCTAGTGACTAAAATTAAAAGAAATAAAAAAGGACTCAGAAGATTTTTAATTTATGAATTTAGCAGCAGCGGATGGTAATTTTAGTAACTACTTAATGGCGTAAGAAAATATTTATTCTAAAAATAACAATTAAGTGGTGAATTTCTAAATAATGATTGGTGAAATATTTTCTGATTAAAAAAAAAGAAATTATGGAAAATATAGTTTATTATTTATGGAAAGAGCTTATAATTGAAGATGTTGAAACGATAAGAGAAAAGAATTATTAGAAATGGATGAAAATAAAAGAAATAGAAATAACAAGCGAAAATAAAAAATATATTATTTTTTTTTGTGTTTTATAAATACAGGAGGAAATCCAAATAAAATTGAAAAAAAAAAAAAAAGCTTAAAATTCAAGCGATGAAGGTGTTGAGCCTTCTGGTCTTTGGGGGAAAAAAAGGAAAATTGTGAAGAGAGATTTTGAGGAGAGAGAGGGAGAGGAGTCTGGAGGAGAAGTGAGTTTGGGTCCGTTGGATTATGGAAATTTAAGAAGGTGAGTGGTTTGAACACGTGGAAGAATATGAACCGTTGCTTGTCGATAAGTGTATCTTTTAGCTCAGACAGGACTATAAACTCATCCTATTGGTTGGGAGGCAAAATATCTGGACCATTGAGTTAGCATCTAGGCACGTGGTCGGTTGATCATATTTGTCTTGGCATTGTTATTCTTTTTTTTTTTTTTTCCCTTATTTACATTTCATGGAAAAAGCATCCGATGCATTTTTCAAATAGGTAAATACGGGGGCGTAAATTAGTTATGCTGCAGTTAGCACGGCTAGCGCGCCAACCAGCAGCTTTATGAATTCAGTCGCTTTAAATTGGATTATTGTACAGGCCCCGAAAAAGGAAAAATATATATAATAATATTTATTTGAGTTTGACCATGAACTAAATAACACCAACCTATAAATTTAGTTATATATGTATATAATAATAATAATAAATATAAAAGATTTAGTTTAGTAGACTCAAAATAAAAATCATTAAACCAATTTATCTGCATCCAACCTATTTTAAGTAGACTTATGCACATAAAGATCGACTACTATCCTTTCGTCATAGTAAGTTTATTCAAGATCACCATAAAATAAGTGTGTTTCATCTCATCAATCACTAGGTAATATAATGGTTATCATCTACTCCAAGTAGAGCATAATACATTCAACTACTCTCTTATTTATCTTATTATGATAGAGAAAACAAACAATATTTCATAAAGAAAGCTCTATTCACAAGATCAAACCAATAACTCAAGCAACTACCACTTTAGTTGCTCAAGAATTACAAGGTTGATGTGCAAAGTTTACTCAAGCTCTCTTATATGTCATTATACATTTAAAATATCAAGACAGTCTATTTCTCTTCTCCATCACTATCTCTAAGTCATTTCATTGAGTGTTATCTTCTCGTCAATTCCCTAAAATCGTGTTTAAAACACTAGATCCATATATCCTAATTCAATTTCATTTTTATAAAACTCAATTAAAAGAAGCTAAGTTTAAGCTCAACTATTTATTTAGGAAAGTCATAACTTTTATATTTATTATATATATAATTACTCAATTAATTTTCGTTAACATTTTCTTTCTTTCCCTAAAGATTGAGCGCTAAAAGAAATTTTTGTGTTGCTTTAGTGATAAAATTTCATTTAAAAATGTAGCATGATAAGTTGCTTATATTTTACATGTATGGGTGATTTGTTTATTTTATTACTATAATATTTATCCTTATGATAGCCTATACATACGTTGCAAATAAGATGGATTATTTATGAACTATTTGAATTAATTTGTTTGGATGGCCTGTTTTTCATTTGTATATGTATCTGTATAAAAAAGATTTGTGTAAATATGTCTGATTTACATTTATGTTTTATCTATATTTAACCTATTTAATCTTTTTATGAGAACTACCAACTTTTTTTCATCTATATCTATTTCTTGTTAAATAATTTATTAGAAAAAATTTTTTAAAAATCTGTATTTATAAAAAAAAAAAAAAAAAAAAGCTAGCTAAACAGACCCAAATCTACTCAAGTTCGATTCATAAACAGATAAACTTGAGTTTAAAATAAAATTTATTTATTTATATAAGTCAATTTTAAATTTATAAGTTTTAGAGTTAATGAAACCTAGCTCAGTTTCAACTTGATAAATATTTTTGCAGATGTTCATTTTAGTAATTGGACTTAGAGCGCAATTTAATGTCAAGAACAGGTCTTTTGGACTAGTAACAAGATCTAAAAGACTAGTCCAATAAAGGATGTCATAGGGAGATTCAGCATGGTAGGCTCAGAATAAGGATTGTTGGACCAATTTATTATACTCTCGACCTTATTCGGTTTTCTCATGAACAAAAATAAACTCCAAAAATATTGTTTAGGGCTTTATTTGGCTAAAATATGGCTTATATGGAATAAAATAAGCCTAAAACTATTTTATATTAATGATGGACTATTTTAATAAATAAAATAGATTTCTTTTATATTATAAAAATCCTCATTTTCTTTCAGGCTCATATCAAAGTCCATACCGATGTAGAGAAAAAAGGGACATTCTGATTGTTTGATACATGAAAGAGGTCCAACAGTCACAAGCAACGCTTCATCCAAACCGTCTCTCCATAAATCATCAACAACTACCATCAGCTCCAACATGTATAAATAAGATACTTTTCTTTTCATTTGGATTCATTCTACGTATTGATAAGATTCAGAGTAGTGGGGAAACTTCGCTAGAATAATTCTGAAGAAGATCAAAGCATCTACTTTGTAAAAAACGAGTCAAGAATAAGCGAGACTACTTAATTTAATATTCTATCAGATTTGTGCACTTGAGAAACTGAGTTTGCATGTTTTTCCCGACATCTGTACAAGTATCATTAGTTCATGACTCCTTTTCGAGTTAATGGCATGCTTGTTACACATGATCGGCCAACTATAATAACCCCACTATACAATTTTAATAAAATGAGTCCAAATTTTTAAAAGCTTAACTCAATCAGTTTACTATTTTATACGAATTCATATTTCTATTTGTTACAATTAAATCTTTGAAAAACACAATATGAAGTAGTTCCAATATCTTGATAAGTATATAAACTTAGCAACACCTATGGGAAAAATCTTTAGAGAAAAATGGCTATTAACTTAATGTAAGGCTATGTCTATTTGTTGAATCGAGCCCAAATTACTCGTGATTAATTTTGGTTTTTTTTTTTTTTTTTTTTGCATAAACATAGATGTACGGTCTCTTGAATGTTCCAGTACGATATTGCCATTAACACTGAGTGCCAAACCTACCTAGGTTTCTTATAGACAATCCCTGCAATAAGATGGCACTGCCTATTACTAATTTACTGTACTATAATATATGCCATCACTAAGGAACGTGTCAATGTCATTTTTGTCCTATTGGTGAGGTGGTCCTTAAAGTAGTAAAACTAATATATTTTATACACCAAACCAAATTAATTAACCCTAAAATATCATTCTATATGATTCTTCCCGCCGCCCCAGCCCACCTTTTTTTATTATTATTATTTTTTTTCAACACGAAGTCTTAATAATTAAAGTTAAATTGTAAAATGAATCTTAAGCCTCATTATTTTATATAGATATTTGTCCTCTAATGATATGTATTGAATTTGATTTTCTATTTATAAGCATGTGTAATATAATAATTTAGCAGGATTTTTATGATTTCTGGTATTTATCATTTGAATAAAAATATGAGATGAGGGTATAAAAGATTATAATTTCTTATCTGCTGGGTCATATATAAATGCTATATCACTGCAGAAATTACTTAAAGGAAAAAGGGATTTGGCAGTATTAACACGTATTTAATTAAAAATGGATAAATATTACTGTTATTTGGATAAGAGGATGACTGATGATAATAATAGATAGCTTTAGTATAATTATTTACATACAAAAATTGTATAAATATTTATATATAATAAAATGGTTCAACGGTGAGATACTAAAGCCATTCCCAAGATTACCTGTCAATATTCACATTGAAACAAGAGGCTTTACTGGAGAAAGGCATAGCATGGTGGTACACGCTAAATGAATAATTATATAAAAGTTTTTAATATATTAATATAATTATTTTTAAAATTTATTAATTATTTTATTTATATATTAAAATATAATTGACAATTATTCATTTCTACCAAATAAATATTTGTCCGCTTTACGCAGTACCGTCGGCCTGTTAAAATGCTTACGAAAGAGGAAGAAAATATCTGCATCATCACCGCCCGGCGCCAGTTATCACCGTCTTTGTCCTTTTAATCAAAGTCAGAGCCTTGATGTCTTACCTAATCTCCATTATTAATGTCTCCGAATTACAGAATTTACAAAACCTTTGTCAAAATATGAGAATTGTGGTCACATTAAAGAGCATGATGATCGAAAGACAATTTTTACCGAGCTATATATCTATCTATATAGATATATCCATCATTTATGGAAAATGTAAGCTTATGGAGACATCAGAAAGTTCAAATTGCATTTCATTAAACTTCAAAGTTTGAACACAGAGCACATGTGTTTGACAATATGTAAACAGCAGAATCCCAGCTACAGGAGCAGCTCTCGCTAAACATTTTATGTAGCGTGAACCACACACGTTAATTATTGATTAATGCCGCTTTATTTGGGTTAATCAAAATCAACAAATTTGAATTCTACTAATCTCGATTATTTCACCTTTTTTTCTTAAGAGAATATCATCAAAGGACCCTCGGTTCCAAGAGTATACAAGTCATACTAAACCCTAAGGTTTGCTTGTATTCTTTCTGTTCCAACGGAAGCTAGAAGCTATCTCTTCTTCTTCTTCTTCTTTTCCATAAAGATCCACTAGGTAATCAATTGAATTGGGAGTTATTTTCTTTCTTTTTAATAACAAGCTTTAATTGGGTTTTTGTTGGCTGGTGAAGACGATTGTCGATAGGGAAGCAATCGAGGCGGGCTATTATAGAGTATCCAGCCCACCCGAACAGTTAAAAACCCTATAAGGTCGTGGGGCAGGTTTGAGAAATTACATGCCGACCCTATAGGGTTTTAGATCGGATTCAGGTCATTAAAAAAAAACCGATGGGTAACCCGAACTCGTCATATTATAAACAATTTAAAAAATTAAGTTTGAAATTTTAAAAAACAAAACCCTACTAATTTTTGTCTTTAAGAATGGTTGTTAATAGTTTTAACTTTATTTGTCTTTTTTTTTTTCTAATTTTTAATTTTATCTCTTAAAAAGTTATTTTACAATATTATTATTTTTTGTTGTTTTAACAAATAAAATAGCTAGTTCTATTAGCCTGTGAATTGACGAGTGTGCTGTAACTAGCCTAGCTCGGCTTAGACCATATTGAAGTCTAGTTGTTGGCCTACCACCCAATATTTTGTTGGAAGATGCAATTGAATTTAACTAAGAGTTGAAAAGGGAAAAAAAAAAAAATGAAGCCGGTCGCGGAACGGGGCGAGTTAGATCAAAACCCTGTAGGGGCGGTTTGTGTATTGAATAAAAAATCCTATAGGGTTGCAGGTTGGATTTGGGATATCCTATTAGGAAGCGGGTCGGGTTCGGGTCTTATGTGACCTATCCCAAACCCATCCCGGTTGCATCCCTAATTGTCGATATAAAAATAATTCATAAAGATAAATATTTTAGGGGTTTAATTGTAGGACGTGCACAGAAAAAGTGAGTTACACTTTTCTCTTTTCATTTCCAATCCTTTCCTTTAATTTGAAGTCCACTAAGATTAAATTAATTTAGGGTTAAGGAATTGGTTTACCACTTAAAAGATATCTTATCATTCCTTATTCTTCAAGATAATTTAAGGTAACCAATTTTGTGGTTAAGTTATGTTTGAATTAGTTTAATAGTTGAGTTACTTTGCCAAGTAGAGATCTTACGGATTGGTTAACTAATCTGTAGTTCTATTTTTTGAACATAACCGTAACGATCAGTTTTTTAATATCTCGATCCTTAACTGGTTAATTATAAACGTTTAACCACCTTAACGGTTAACTCGTTAATTTTTCTTGTTTTCGATTTTTAACCATTTAACGTAATGGTTTTAACAAATCAAATTGATAATTTCAACAAACCTTATTTTTTAACTTTTATCATAAATTTTTTCTTTAAATTATTATATATATATTACAAGAGGTAAAAAAATAAGAAAAATCAAATTAAGGAAGAGAAAAACAAGCATATGGATGTATCATAATCAATAAAAATCGAACTAAATCAATTACCACATTAACTCCCATCAAACATAGGACGATAGTACTTTAATCAAAATCCAAGGAACATATACATATGTTATATGTATATGTAAATCATATGTATATATATATTTAAAAAATAATTATATTTACATGTAAATTATATATAAAATATATTTATAAATATTGAAAATAGTTAACCGTTAATTGTTAGTTTTTTGTCGTTACAAACCGAAACTGAGACCGAATATCAAAAAAGATGAAAAAACATAATCCTAAATTGAAACCAACAAGCCCGTTAACCATATTTTTTGAACTGGCTTTTCAATTTAAGTTTGGTTTTTCGGTTCCATCAGTTTTTTTTGCGTGCCTTTATTGCCAAGTACAGCACTTAGCTCTTGTATTCCGGCCAGCAAATTACTTTAATACCATCTATAATGACTTGAAACTCTACTCATCAAGGTATTGTCCAGCTTAGCAAAATGTCTTACAGTTTTATCCTTGGTGTCAATTGCTTCCTACATGATCGTCCATCCTGTGAGTGCTCGCATTGAGTACGCTTAACATTAAATTTTTAATGAACTTTAAGTTATTATACCAAAAGGTAATCTTATATTTAAAGGACATCTCAAGATTCTTATGAGAATCTATACTTAGACATGCAACTGAGTTGGATTTGGGACCTATTTGCAAAACATGAACCATCCTAATACCTTATAAGGTCTCCCAAAACCCATCCCTAGCCATTTTGTCTGCAACTGGAGACTTACCTAATAAACACTATAGGGTTATCCAAGCTCAATAGACGTAATAATCGTCCAATTATACTTATTTTATGTTTAAAGTCATGTAAATAGAAAACTTCTTCTTAAAATATACACATCTATAATTCTCTTTTGCTTACTCATGAAAAATTTCTTTTAATCAGTGTTTGTTTATATAATGAAGCCTTTTAAAGTCATACTACTTTTTTTTTCCAAGGCTTTTAATGTAATACATTAGCTCAACATTGCAATAAAACACATGACTAGCTACTGTGAGATATTATTATAAATGAATCCACCACAAAGTTGAAACTGTGTATACCATTTATATTAAACTAAAGTTACTTTGACTTTCAATTTCACTAAAAAATACTAATTTTTGTATCTTAATGGGTTCATCTTCCTAACAATGTATATACTCATCCTAAAACCCAATCCAAAAATAGAGCATTGCAAATGATTCCAAACATCGTCTCAAAACCTTATGGGATATTTATCGAATTGCATCCTTACATATATTTATAGAGTAGAGTACAGGCAGGTCTTATATCTTAACCTCCCTATATTCGCTCATTCCTCTTTGTCACAAAATAGAATTAAGCGAAATATATGTTTTATTATATAATCACTATTATTACTTTATGATTACTAGATTTTTGTGGTATTATGTTAAACATTAATGTTTTGTGAGATTGGTTATTATATATGATACAATATGTGTTATATTTATTATTAGAATTAACATAAATATCATTTAAGGAGTGATTCTTATTTTATTATGGAATGAATAAAAATTTTTTATAATCAATTGTTATATATAATACTCTATCAAATGTTATTTTGATTATTATACAATCCAATCAATTTCAAATATACATTTTCTCATTTCTAATATCAACAAAAATTATTTATAGTAGGAAAAATTTTATTATCTCGCCTTTTCTTTTTTAGCAGGACTTATCTTTATAAGTTATTGAAGGATCTAGGTTTTTATACAACCATGATTGGATCATCGAAATATTTATTATATTAAGTACTATAATCATTTTAATGATTGGATGATGGGATAGAGACATAGAAGTTCCTTTAAACTTGTTTTGTAATAACTTGCTAATATAGGCATCTTTCACTTGTTATTATGTTGCATTGACTTGCTAATAACCATTTGAGGAGGATTTCTATATAGCACGGGAATTTTCACTAGAATGATTAACAATGAGTTTTACTTAGTCGTTGCAATGGAGGGTAATCCTGTACAGATGAAGTTTTACTCTACTACAACAGATGTAACGCTAGGGTTGCTTCTTTTAATCAGAAGTGAAACAAAGCTAAATCAGACGATAGGCTGCTAACCATCTAGACAGAAGCTAGGTTGCTTCTGATCATTCGGACGTGAGGCTTTTGACAATAGCAGAATTTGGTCTACTGTTCCCACTTGCTCATTTGGCATCAAGACATTAGATACAAACATTAGAAATCTGGTGGAGGATTGATGAATGCCTTGAGGAAGTAGCGACAAACTTTGTCTGAAGCCTATGAATACATACATGTTCAAAGGCAGTTGAACTACACTTTTTTGTTTACAATATTACATCTTATCTTCACCTCCATATACTGTCTTATGTTCATCAATCGTATAATATTTAGTGAAACCAAGGTATTGGGCCAAATGAGATCATATTCGTAATTCTTTAAAGCTGCACCATACACCAATGTGGGAAACCACTCTTATTTATGCGATCTATAAAACCATATGAATCATCGATTAGAGGCAGCATATGATCATGAAGAATAGAAGCAATTTCAAATCCATGACACGATTTTTTTAACCCATTCCCTCTTTACATTTAATATTTTATTCATTAAGCATGTTCATCAACCTATTGACTACTTGTTAAAATTAATTCAAACTGATAATTTGTTTGAAATCCCAATTAAACTCAATTCTAATTCCTCCCCGGTTATGGAGTTCTTGGTCTACGTTTCACTATATTATATACATAACAACATATTGTTGATTTAATGTAAATAATGGGAATTCATTGTATAATTATTAAATATGATGTGAGGATAATATTTTATTAAATTAAATTATTTATAGACCAACATGTGTTACAATATAGACAGGGAGCTAATGTAAAAAATTTATGTAGTATTATGCTACAAGTCATATATAGTGAGATCAATTATAACATATGACCTAATGTAGATGTTATTTTAATTGTTACACGATAAAATTAATTGAAAATCCATGTACTTGTGCTCTATAGCTATCATGTATACTATATTATATACTATATGATTCAGTATTATGTTAAAATCAATATTTTGTAAGAGTTATTATGTATGAGTTGATAAATATTATTTTAATTGCTATAATTAATTGAGACTAATATGAGGATAGATTTTAATTAAATTATGGAAAGACTCTTATTTGATGTAATCAAGTATTATATGTGATATTCCATCAAATCTTATTTTCTCATGTTATTTTTTTAAACTAATATATTATATATTCTAACAATAATAGTGGGCCACATTAACCTTCAATGGATACAATTTGCTATTGGGAAAAAAAAATAGTATCTTGGTATTACACACCCTCTGTGTGCATGTATGTATTCATAGTGTGAAACTTCTATGATCACATCAAGGAGATCGTTTAATCAACCATTTAAACGTTAAAATAAATATAGTAATTTATATATTAATTATTTAATAGTGTTATCATAGTTAGGTATGAATTTGAGCTTCCAAATAGATGACAGTTTCAAATTTCCTACTCATGGTTTGTAACTATTAAGAAATTTTTAAAATGTATAGTAGTAAATAATTAATTTATAGAAAAATTATCATACATGATTTGCACACTTTATATATATTAAGATTTATATTAGTGTTTGCACATACTATACACATATTACATAGCACATAATATCTAATAAATCCGTTATTGGTGTATATGCACCACAGGATATGTAATAATCTTTCTTATTAGAGGGAATTTTAATGTAATTTGAGAATATAACCACCTTCATGGTTATTGGGCAATATTAACCGTGAAACGGTTGGAAAGTTACTATTATAGGCTATTGATGGACACTGCAGGTGGGGTTACTAGTAACTCTTTATTATGAGTATGATCATGAAATACATTGTTGATTTCAAAAGTTGTAACATCCCTAGAGGGATCGAGTATGATTGCCCTAAATCATCATATCACGTGTGCACCCATAATATGAAGATGGCCATACAAATCAAAGTTTGTAAGACTCTAATTAATTATTCTCTTATTATGTTATATATATATATATATTTAAATATTATGAAAATAGTTTTGGATATTGAGACTTCTACATACCATAAGGACCGCAGAGAATCGAATATCCTACCAAATGATAAGATAAAGTAAGCCTAGATTTAACAAAAATATCAACTAGGTTTAGTTAAGAAAGAAGACTACATTTTCAAGTATTATCACTCAACTAGGTTTACTTTTTCAAATTTCCAGTCATCTACCTATTTTGTGAAACTTGATTTTTAGTATGCTCTTCACTCATATCCTAATCCTTTTCAGTTTTCAATTTACCTACAAAAACAAATTATTGGGGAGTCTACTACATTCAGTTGAGTAAAGCATATCCTCCTTCCATACTGTTCAAGTAATAGTAATCAAGTTATTAAAACAAACATATGCAATGCAAACAAAAAACATATATATATATATATATATGGCTAACCGTAACTATAATAATGGATTTGTGCCTTTTATATCAAGGGTTGGCGAATATCCATTAACATCAACATCCAAAAACTCTATTATTTCGGAATTCAAAACAAGTAATCAAAAAACATTTTTCTTTCCATATACAAAAAAAATGTTTATACATATAACCATGTTCCCAAAGCAAGGTCCTCCGAAACAATGATACCGACATGAACCCCGAAGATAGGCTGCCTTCCCTAAAACGACTTAGTTCTCACCCCCCAGAACAAGGCCCATGGTACACAGTGCCCTCCATGATCATAGCCCATCAAGGCCATTATGTAGTGATGACAACCTTCAACAATGAGATCGTGCAATGCATGCTCACATTTAAATTATTAAGCCGATACTTATTATGTCCATTTATTTAGTGATCAAGCAAATATCAGACACTTGCAAATATTAAAATAATCGACAAAAAAAATCAATCCTTAATGCTTAGTAACATTATAGTATTTTCACATCCAAATGGCAATCACAAGCAACTACATATACGAACTTCCCAACTCCACACATGAATCATTTAATTTATATTAACAAAATATCATACTCTAAACTTACAAGCATAATCAGATATGACGGTTATAGGAATATACTCACCTGTGTATCCTCCCTAAATTGTCATAGTAATCTACTAGAAAGTCTAAAGATTAATTTGTAACCCTTAAGAAATTAGATAATAGATATTCATTACTCTACTCATTTATGTAATAAATCCTATTGTACCTTTACGTATCTAAACTCGAGTTTTAGCTTTCCTAATCTGATTTTATCATGTAGATAGTCGTTTTATGTAATGTCCTAAATTTTCAACAAGGTGTATACAGCCACATATAATACCTCGTTTAATTAGATTTTAAAGACAATTGGATGTGTGACGGGAAAATAAACTTTATGAAAACATTTTCAGCTTCCACTCATTCCGGAGTAGATCAACTTCCCAAAAACAAGCTTGTAAGCTTATTACAAACATGGGCTTCTTCACTTAGCCCTTAAAGAAAACAACAAACTTTTAAAGATATCAATCTAGTTCTTCAAACAAAAAAAAATGAAACAAAGACAAATAATCCATCAACCCTATCTCGCTTCACTTCTCCTCTCAAACCTCCAGGATCGCCCCTAACTAATCAACACCATCAAATCATTAACATCCCCATCATCATCAAAACAATACCTGGAAAGAAAACAACAACAATAACAATAATGAGCTAAAGCCCAGTACATGATAACACGATGACACAATCACACATAAAGTGACACACGAGCTTAATTAAATGAAATACAACAACAATAGTTTATTATCTTTAAATTAAATTAAACAAATCAATACTAGAGCACTTACACTCTGAAACAATTTCTAGGAATCTGGGGATCCTAAGTAACAGTAGCTACTCAAAGGGTTAATATAGGTAACTTGAATATTTATATCTCCCACATAACATTACAAGAAAATAGCCTTATTTAGAGTTCACAGTTGTTACCCGCTCTTTACTAAATCTTACTCTATAACATCAGTTAGTTCAATCATTCCCAAACGTAACATAAATTGTGTTACTTCACTCCAATCTTAAGTAAATGTTACGTCAATATTGTTTGTCCCATAAACAACCCGCTAAGCCACTTACAAATGACATTACATCGCGACGGGTATGGCTTTAAAGTATCGTGCCCATACTGGACAAGGTTGTCGCTCCTAGAATGGAACTAAACGACATAAGCACAAGCAATACTCATTCATTTAATCCATCTTTAATTTTTAGTTCATTAGGATTGCACATCATTGCGTACCTTTCATATTTGAAATCCAAACAAAGACTCAGACACCGTCTCAGAATATAAATTAGATATCCATATCTGTTTCAAGAAGTTAAACTCATATAAGAAATTAAATTAACTATCCATTTGTATCAAAATTTTATTAAGACCCTATTTGATTAGACAATAATTAGGAACCCCGCCATGATTGCAAAAATCGCTCTATCAAGATACGGATAGTTCTCTATTATCTATCAATGTATTTTTTTTTGCTTTGATTATAGTCATTTAGTATAAAAACATCACACCATTCATATTCAAAAATACTCATTTCCCAAACAAACACATATTTGAAACAACATATTCCCCATATTAGTTATGGTTTATCCTAACTCATTAACCAAATCTAATTATTAGCTATTAAGCCTATTTTAACTCGACTTAGCCAAATTGATTAGAGTTAATCATTTAATTCAATTACTAAGTCAAGGTGATTAAAGTTAATCAATCTAATTCATTTTGACTTATCATAACTTATAGAGTTAAGTTGAACTTAATTAAGATTACTAACTAAGCTCATTTTATACTTATTACTAATCCTATTAATTCCTTAACACATTCCTAATTATACAAGCACTAACATATCATTTTATCTATCATTCATCTAATTTATTTCACCATTCTTTCTTTTCTTTTTTCCTTTTTTTTAAACAGCTCCAGAGGACAGATCACGCCCGTGCTGAGAGCCGTGATTCCCATCATTGGCCTCATCATACCCATGATGGAGGCCATGATTATCATCATGGGCCTTGTCACGTCCATGACAAGGGGAAATTCATGATCAAAGGGGATCACACCCCTCGTCACGGCTATGATCTAGGCTATTACTTTTGAAATGCATGATCAGAGGAGATAACGCCCCTCGTCATGCCCATTATCCTTCTTAATTTTATTTTTCACATGCATCATCGGTTGTAATACGGCCGTGATGAACAGGGGGATCTTGTTACATTTTTCCTTTGTCTTTTACTCTAATTTTAACTACTTGTTTTCAACATACATCACAAAAAGTTATTATTAGATTACCCATGCATAATCCTAACCTCTAAACACTTCCACATACATATCTATATCATATTTCCATAAATCATTCCATCAAATACTTAATCTACACATGCATATACATATCCATGTTTTAGCATATATGTTCATATATCCTCTATCTATCAATTTTATCATAAATTGTACATCTATCTAGTTCTAATTCAAATTTACACACATAAACAAAAGTCAAACCAATGAAATCAACTACTTACTTATTTTAACCATTTCCTATCAAAGAGGGCTTCACTACTACTACTACTTTCTTGAGTTAATATAGTTTCTTTAAGCTAATGCCCTACTTCAACTTTATTTTTCATCTTCAATTTCTCTTTTAATCTTGTTGAACTTGAGATTTACGATGTGATTTTCAAGAAAAGAAGAGAAGAAGAAAAGAAGAGAAAAAGAAACGTAAAAGACAGAAAAAGGAAATGGAAAGATGATGATAGAAGAAAAGAGAGAGAGGCATGTGGCAATTAAAGAAAAGGAAAAACATAAAGATATTTTAGGATAAAGGTATTAAGTTTAAAACTTTCCGATATTTATTTAAAGATCATAATTAGTTAGAAAGTAATTTAGGAAAATATTTATCAAAAATTTATGACTTGATATTAAAACACAATTGAAAACTTTAATTTATGAAAATCTTATATCTAATTTGGATTTGGGTTTAAAACTAATATTTTTAAACAAATAATTGATTTCAAGGATTATAGTGATTTAAGAAAGCGAAAGTTAACTAAAATTCAAGGTTTTAGAAGTTTGTAAAACATTTAAAATCTCAATTTCAATTCAGAATATTTACTAAATTTAACTATGTCAAATTATCTAAACATAATTCATGGTTTGTTTTACTTGAACTATTTGACTACCTAAGATAAATTTCTTAATAAACTCAAATTCAATACCATAATTAACTATCTATTATGTTATTCAATTAAATCATTTCTAATTTAACTAGGTTAGAATTTGGGGTATTTCATTTTAAAGCTGATAAAGCTTATAAAGTTCACATAAACTCAATTTTTTAGGAAAAGTGCCTTAAATGGTTTCAATGATCAATTTTAATTATGTAATCTTTGAAACCGCACTAGAAAATACTCAAGAATGGGATATAAATTGAGTATTTAATCTAAAATGCCCAAACAATAAATTTTTATGCAATAGATTAAATTAAACTTTAATTACAGCGAATATCACAATAACATATTATAATATGGAAAATAAAAGAGATAGGGATAAAAAATTAAGCCCAGATTTAACGTATAGTTCAGCCCATTTCCTATTCTCCATAATCACTAATTACCTCCAACCGAGGATTTCACATACTTTATTGATCATAATCATACTCACTCAAGCTGAGTAGTGCACTGCTTTACAACACACAGGAAATAAAGTATTTTCTTCTCTCACAAGATACTCAAGAACAGAGCTCTTAAATGTTTCTCTCTTTTTGCAGATTTTGCAAATTAATGAATAAGAGCACAAAGATAATGAGAGATTTTTCTAATTTATATGTTTGTAAATAAAGGCTCTTAATTTTTTCTCGCTTCTCAATTTCACACACTTCTCTTTTTCACTATGCTTTTATTTTTGAATCTCTAAAGGAACATGTATTTAAAACCTTCAAACATTTAAAAGTGTGTTAGAGGTAATGTCTTAAAATCATCAAGCATTAAATGCATGAAATAGCTCTTTCATGCCACATCGCTAGTATTTTAAACTGTCACACCTCAATTTGTCACGCCTTATATTTAACTCCCAACCAAGTTTGTTCTTCTTTAAGCCTAGAATTCAAACTTGTCGTACCCTGATGAATGTCGTGCCTTAACTTGTCGCGCCCTGGATTTACCTCTCAACCAAAGTTGTATATCTTTGATCTCATCGAGCCTGAGACTTGAGCTTGTCACGCCTCAAATGTATGGACTCGTCAAGTCCTCCACATGATCCATGACCAAAGCTGTGCTTAAGAATTTTTCTCTATTAAATCCTACACAATCTCTAAAGAACAATATATACAAAACACATATATTTTCTAGCATTGTTCATCAAATTGTTTGATTAATTGCGGTAGTTTAACACAATTGAATAGATAATTGTGCAACTAATTGTCTCATCAAAATCCATATTGAACATACAAGTTCAATAATCTCCTCATTTTTTCTGAGAACAATCATGCATAATTAACTCCTTTTTAATTAAGCGTACCCCCCCCCCCCCCCCCCCCCCCCTTCCCTTCTCAAATAAGCATCCGGGTTTTAAAGGAATTTTCTCATATTTAATTCAAAGATTTGGTGCTTAATTCTTAGAAAATGAAAATTACACTTAATTCATCATTTTCCTCCCTCTTTAGACAAATAAACAACATTAAGCACTATTCAACATGTTAATTTGTGCATTTAACATATCTCTCTCCTATATACGCATCAAACAACATCATTAAACAACATTTCTCTCCCCCTTTGTATTCACAAAATCTCTCTCCCCTTTTTAACTTATCAAAAAATAAGACAATAAACTCAAAATATTTAACATATGGAGATATGCACAAGAAACATATAAGTTATAAAAGGTTTTAGACATGAAAAAGCATCTACATATCATAAATTAGTGCAAGTTGCCGTCAAAAAATTGTTGAATATGTTCAAGCATATCACATATTTTTGCAAACAGAACATATTGCAAACAGAATAGATTACAAATGTATATGAACATATAATAGCTTCTTTAGTCTTTAGATCAAGTTTTAGATCATCTTGTCTCCATGATATTTAGCAGTCATCTTGTTTGATCATGCCCAATTCTCGACACAAAAGACAAAAATGATCCTCACTCAAGTGTTTTGTAAAAATATCAATACTATGATTATTTGTATCAACAAATTCTAAACTAATATATCTATTTAGAACATGATCTCTAATGAAATTATATATAATTTCAATATACTTGGTTTTTGACTGTTGGATAGAAATTTTAATTAAATTTATAGCACTTGTGTTATCACATCGAATTGAAACATTTTCATATTTTAAGTTGTAATCTAGCAAGGTTTGTTTCATCCATAAAACTTATGCACAACAACTACCAACAGCTATATACTCAGCTTTGACAATTGAAAGTGCAGCCGAATTTTGCTTCTTTAAGTGCCAAGATATTAGGAAGTTTCTAAGAAAGTGGCATATGTCACTTGTGCTTTTCCGATCAACTTCGCACCCTATAAAGTCAGCATCGAAGTATCTAACTAGATTGAAAGAGGTAAAATTTGGATATCATAAGCTAATTACAATAGAACCTGCAAGATATTTGAGTATGCGTCTTATTGCACTCAAGTGTGATTTTTTTGGGCAAGAGTAAAATCGTGCACATACACACTCCAAGAACATGATATTAAGTCTTGAAGCTATTAGATATAACAAATTACCCATCATGCCTCTAAAAAGCTTTTCACAAATATTTTTTCCATTTTCATCTTTTTTAAGTTTTACAATTGTGCTCACAAGTGTAAGTCTTATTTTACAATTATCCATTTTGAATCTTTTCAAAAGTTCTTTGGTATATTTAGATTGATTGATGAAGGTTCCATTTTCAAATTGCTTTATTTGAAGACCTAAAAAATAATTGAGTTCTTCCATCATATTCATCTCAAACTCATTCTTCATGCACTCAACAAATTCATTTATAAGACTCATGTTAGTAGCTCCAATTACAATTTCATCTACATAGATTTGCATAATCAATGTGTCTAACTTGTGATTATTGATAAATAGAGTTGTATCAATGTCTCCTCTAGAAAATCTTTTGTTTAATAGGAAGCCACTGAGCCTTTCATACCAAGCTCTAGGAGTTTACTTGAATTATAAAGAGCTTTGTTTAATTTGCAAGCATGATCAGGAAATTCATTAATTTCAAAACCCGATGGTTGCTTTACATTGACTTATTCTTTTATAAAACCATTTAAGAAAGTACTTTTTACATCCATTCAAATAAGAGTAAAATTTTTTAATGCAACAAATGCCAAAATTATTCTAATAGCTTCTAGTCTAGCAATTAGAGCAAAGGTCTCATCAAAAGCTATACCTTCTTCTTGATTATGTCCTTTAGCTAATAATCGAGGTTCATTTGTAGTTATTATTCCTGCTTTATGCAGCTTGTTTCTATAAACCCATTTAGTTCCAATAATTGGTCTTCTATCAGGTTTGGGAACCAAGTTTTAAACTTCATTTCTTGTGAATTGGTTTAATTCCTCTTGCATAGCTTGTATCCAAAACTCATCTTTTAAAGGTTTTTCAATAATTTTGGGCTCAGTTTGGGATAGGAACACTACATTACTCATGCTTCTTAGGGAAGATCTTGTTTGTATCCTATTAGAAGGCTCACCTATTATTATATCTTTTGGATGTGATCTTACATATTTCTAATCTTTAGGAAGATCATTGTTAATAGATTTATTTATGCTATCCTTTTTGTGTTCATCTCCTTTATCTACTTCTTTATCATTATTTTCAAGAGAAAACTTATGCAAATCAGCTACATCATCACTTGAATATATATGAGGTAAAGAATCATCAAAAACAACATGAATAAATTCTTCTCCAACCAAGGTTCTCTTATTAAACACTCTATATATTTACTAGTTAAAGAGTAACCAAAAAAATTCCTTCACTACTTTTAGCATCAAACTTAGCTAGTTATTCTTTTCCATTGTTTAAGATATAACATTTAGTTTCAAATTGATGAAAGTAAGATATGTTAGGTTTTCTTCCTTTCTAAAGCTCATAAGGGGTTTTCTTAAGAATAGGTCTTATGAAAATTTTGTTTGATATATAACATGCAGTGTTTACAGGTTCAACCCAAAAGAATTTAGGTAAATTATTTTCACACAACATGGTTCTAGCTATTTGTATTAAAGTTCTATTTTTCCTTTTAGTTACACCATTTTTTTGTGGAGTTCTAAGTGCTAAAAATGTATTCAATTCCATTTTTTTCCTACAAAAATCATTAATTCATAATTTTCAAATCCTCCCCCATGATTACTTCGGATAGTCATAATATTAAGATCTTTTTCATTTTTTACTTTCTTATAATATCTAAAAAAGACATTGTTTGTTTTGTCTTTAGATGTAAAAAAGAAAGTCCATATATATCTAGAAAAGTCATCAAGAATAACCAAAGTGTATTTTTTGCCTCCCAAACTTAAGGTTTAAGTAGAACCAAATAAGTCCATATGCAATAGTTCTAATGGCCTAAAGTAGAAATAGCGACTTAAAAAAGTTCTTAGTCTGCTTTCCTTGTTGACATGCTTGATAAATCTTGTCCTTTTAAAAATTTATTTTTGGTATCCTTTAACAAGATTCATTTTAGCAGGTTTTGAAATTACATCCATACTAGCATGTCCTAATTTTCTATACCACAGCCAAGTACTATCATTATGAGAGTATAAACAAGTTTCTTTTGATGATTTAAAATCATCTAAATTAATTTTTTAAATATTTCTTTGTTTATACCATTTAAAATAAGTTTGATTATTGTCAATTTTTTCAATAGAACACTTATTGGCAAGAAATGTTACTCTGAAACCATTATCACACAATTGACTAACACTAAGCAAGTTACGCTTGAAACAATCAACCAGAAGCACATTTTTAATAATCAAATCTTTGTTTATTAGAATGTTACCTTCGCCAAGAACAATTGACTTTCGATTATCTCCGAAGATAACATTCCCTTGATCTTTCAATTTCAAAGATGTAGACTTGGAAGCATCTATAGTCGTGTGTCTAGAGCAACCGTTGTCAAGTGCTAAGTATTATTTCCACTTGAAAATTCCTAAAAACAAAGAATTATTTTTTTGGCACCTATTTGAGTTTGGGTCTTTTTTAATTTGGTGTAACAAAGATTTCTATTTTGAGAACCCAAACTAACTTGCTTTTATAATTCAAAGATGGTTCTTCTTATTGCATAGTTGTGTACAATATGACCAATTTTGCCACAGTAGTTGCATGTCTCATGAGTAGCTTTTACAAAACAAGTTTTATGAGACTTATAGCTCATTTTCCTATTATAGTCAACTCCATATTTATTTGAATCACACTTTTGATTTCCAAGAAGTGTATGCAAGTTCCTTTTCCCTTCGGTGAACTCAGCTATAGTTGCTTTTAAATCATCTAAGCTAGCTTTTAATAGAATATTTTCATTTCTTAGTTCCTTTAGTTCCTTTAAAATTTCATTATTACTACTACCAGCACATGCAACATGGTTTTATTTTCAAGATCAAGCAAGTCATTTTCAATTATTAATTTCTCATTAACCTTGCCTAACTCATCATTTTTTCTTTTTAGCTTGTTACATTTATTGTTCATCTTATCTTTTTTTTATTTTAAAACATTAATTCCTTCATGCAGCTTTTCATTTTCTACTTTGATCTCCTCATACTCAACTCTAAATTTATCCCGCACTTCTCACATTTCCATCAATAATTTTTTAAGCATGATGTTCTTTTTCTCTATTTTCATTAATCTACTACATACTTTATCATACATTTCACACATCTCACCATAAGAACAGGTGTAATCCCTTAGATTTTATGATACATTTATGCTTAAGCCCTAAACCGAAAGTCAACCGGAAACTCTGAAGTCAACAAATTTATATCAAACCCTAGTATGAAATTGAAATAATTATGGTAAATAGCTCGTAATAATATAAGGAAGTCTAAAAATATCAAATTCAATAATTTTTAGTGTCCTTCGGATCCGAATGGAACCAGTTTTCGAAAATCATATCCTGGTACACCCGATGATAAAAATGTTCCGATAATACCAATAAACTCATAAAAATACAAGGATTTCAAAAATCAATTATATAATTTTTTGGTATCTAAAAATATCATATATATATATATATATCTCTTAATTACGTGTATTTTCTTTACTACCTGTATTAATTTGTCTTATCTACTATTCATAATACTATTCGCTACTATTCACCTATTTCTACTTTTTCTACACATATTCTTACACTCTACATACCTATTCTCTGCTTTTTACATTTCTAATACATCTTCATTCACATCAAACTTTACAACTTATTACTTTTAATAAAAATACAAAACAAAATAAGACAAATATCTCTCACTCTCTCCCCCCTCTAACCAAACTAGTGCCCCTCTCACTCTCTTTCCCCTCAATTTTATTTCTTTTTCAAATTATTTAATTTACACAATTTTCACTCCTCAAAACTCTATAAATACCCCATCTTTCTCCGTTTCTTTCACACATTCATTTACCTTAACAAAACTCTCTCAAATTCATTCAACAAATCCTCTCTCCCAAAATTCTCTTTTACTCTTCCTTACTACCCATTTTCCTACATACTTCCTACACACACTACACAAAACCTCTCTTAAACTAGGAACCAAATTTCTACTTTAGGTAAATTTTTTACCTATATCTTTCTACCATGTCATATAACTTAACATGACCATGGTGTATGTTTCTTAAACATTCAAATGTTATAGAAGTAATACTATGTTCAAGTTTCGTTCTTACTCATGAATAAATTTCATATTATGTTGTTTTCTTTATGTACATGTTATTATTATTGCTCTAACATAACTTCTATAACATATTATCTATATTTATGTATCTATATATATTTCTTAGAGCATATAAGCTCACTAACATAACCGTTATTTATTTATTTATGCTTGCAATTTATTTATATCTTTTATGCTTTAATATTAAAACTAGTCTTTCTAGTCTTAGACTTGTCCTTATCAAGTCAAAACGATTTTCTTATTTCTCTTTCTATCTTTGGACTTGCCCATGACTAAGTCCGGAAGCCTTGAAATCAAGTTAAAACTTCCAATACTTGATAATTATTTCTTACATATTCTTATATTTTATATCTTATTATTATTATAATTTTTGTCATGTTACTAGCAACATAGTCATACTTTATGCATGATCATACTGATAGTTGTCTTAATAAAAAAAAAAAAAAAACTCTTTCCTAAGTAAAAGAAAATAAACCCAACTTACTTTAAAAATATAGTTTTATTACTTAGGAAAAAGTTTCATTAAGACTTGGAATTTTATTTCAACTAAAAACTTTACAAAGGATTTTTGACCAAAAATCACTATAGATTCTAAGTGTTGATGATATGTAAAGCTTTTGCAAAAACAACTAAGGAAACTCCTCATTTTAGTTTCAAACTACCGTTAAAAGACCTTAAGGTTAATAATACTTTCCTATATGAAATTTTCTTAAAAACTTGATTATAAAAATTCTTAATAAGAACAAGGATAAATTCAAGTTTTCTAAAGTGAGACATTAATCAACTCACCAAGTAAAGTATACCTTGAAAATAAAATTTGAGGATAACTGAGAAAGACTAAAGATTTTGAATCAAAAGTTATCTTTTAAGAATCTAAGAAAATAAATTCTATCACATATTTAATGACTTAAAAATCCTTATTTTTTTTTTTTTTTTGGCAAACAACTTAATGTAATTTTGTCAAACTTCACCGTTTCAACTACCAAAGCAAGATTATTTTATGAAAGATCATTTATTGAGACAACATTATTAGAATCATGTGTTTATTATGAGTTGCATATGTATTAAAAAGATTTTTTCAACCATATATATATATTATATTTATATGTTTTCTATGAAATTTTTTGTTGATATAAAGTAGGAAAAATCATGTTTCAATGGTGGAAATTTTCGTGTTGATTATGTACCATTTCTTTTAGAGACACAAATGACCTTTTATGTAGAAAATAACCTTAGAAATGGATAGATTTTTCTATTAGGTAGAAAACGGTATATAATATGCGAGTTCTGAGTTAAAATGAGCAAGTTATGGCCATTTTAAGTTGGAATTTCACTCTATATAAATTTTGACGAACTTAGTATAATAGAGTTGCAAGTTTAAGTAGAGCTTCCAAGTAGACATCATCACGGGGCGGTTCCGAACCGGGAACCGCCCGAACCGTCACCAGGCGGTTCCTGACCCGGGAACCGCCCCGTCGGTGACGGTTCCGAACCGTCTAAGGACCCGCCGGAACCGGCGGGTCCTAGCGGTTCGCGTGATGGAACCGGCGGTTCCAACGGGTCCGGAACCGCCACATATTTAAAAAAAAAAAAAAAAAAAAAAAAAAAAAAAATGAAGACATTAAGGTTGTTTGGGCGTGGGGATTGCTGTTGGGAGGGTAGGGGGTAAGGTTTTGGTTTTTTTTCATATTTTTCACCAGAAAAAAAAAAAAAAAAAAAAAAAAAAAAAAAAAAAAAAACGGTTCATGGAACCGGAACCGGAACCGCCAGAACCGGCGGTTCCTTGGAACCGTGAACCGCCCCGGCTCTGGCGGTTCGGTTCCGGTTCCACGAAATGTGGAACCGTGAACCGGCGGTTCCGGTTCGGGTCCGAACCGTGCCGACCTCTACTTCCAAGGAATACTCATTTTGGGTATTCTTTTATTTAGGTGAAGTGGAGTTTGAACTACCTTACCCAGAGGATTACTTCGACTAAGAAGCTTCTGCTGCTGTGGCCGAGTGAGTTTAAATTCTCGCATTTTGTACTTATGTATTTACTTGTAGTTTAGCGGCACTAGACTTAAGAAAAAGATAAAATATGATAGTGCATGTGCTTTATGATTGAAATTATGATAAATATATCGAGGTGGGAATTGTTAACTAATCCTTGTATGATTTAGTATAAGAATGATTTGTCTGTAAATTCTATGATCACTTATAAAATATCTAAATATTATGCCATGATGACTTAAATAAAATGATTCATGCATGACACGTAGTGAGTCACATTGCATTCATTACTATACCCTTGGTGGGACAAGGGCATAGTAATGAGCTTGAGGACCCGAAATATATTATGCGGCTTTGATTGTTCGTAATTAAACGGTGAGTAGACACCATAATTAACTATAATTTAGTGTTTTGTAGGAATCTATATAAAAATTACAAAAACATCATTTGCAACCTTGTTGCCCAAAACACCTAACCACTAAATGGAGGGGTAAATCTATTCAAACATATGATTCTCAGAAAAAATTATGTATTGTTTACTCACGTGATTGATTGCATCTCATATGCTTGTTAATTAACTTGATTGAATATTGATTGTTGAATACTTTACCTGTGGAATTAATTCTCACTAAGCACTTATTTATACCTTTTATAGCACCCCTATCTATGGTTGAGGCCCTGAGGTTATTTCTCTCAAGTACTATCTTTTTGGCCTAAGGAGTTTCTGGAAGAAGTCAAAGACTAGATGTTGACTTAGACTTCTAAGTAAATCTCCATGTAATTATTTTGAATAGACTTTGATAGACTATATATTTTGGTAAGGGAATGCCTCTTTGATATTTTTAAGACCTTTATATTTCCATATTCCAGGTATTATGTTATAATTTCCATTCTTAAACTACTATATGAATGTTTTTTTAAACAACATGTTTCAAAGTTGGTCCTCTATGATCGTGAGTGTACGCATTATACCCAGTATCGAAGCTTATGAGATGACAAAGATTGTCATACTTAAGCTTTAATATTGAGTGTGATAAACTATCACGTTTAGGGTATCTTTTAGGGCGTAACAAGAGGAAAATGAAGAATTTACCTAATCATCCAAGTGGATATGAGAGCTTCCTTTCTGGATCCTTTGGATGCTTTCTTGAGTAGTGGATAGTATTGCTAGATGTGTCATGATTTACGATATTTGTAGCGGGTTATTATATTCTTCTTTTTGTATCTTGATGAGTTACTGTCATCATGCATTCTTTTTATCTTATTGTTAAACTTCATGAACTTCTTAAACCTTTTGGATATCAAGACAAGCTCTTCATGATTATCATCACCATCTTCTATTCCATTGGAATCATGACTTGTAACTTTTAATGTAATGGCTTTCTTGTTTGATTCCTCTCCTTGTTTCTTAATAAGCTCATGTGTCTTGAGTGCACTAAGGATTTCCTCTTTGCTCATAACACTTAAATCTCATGCTTCTTCAATAACTGTTCTTTTTGCTTCCCAATCCTTAGGTAGTGACCTGAGCAATTTAGAATGTATTTCCAAATTAGTGAAATTCTTTCCAAGAGCGCTCAAAGAATTAATAATGTTGATGAATCTATTATGCATTTCATCAATAGATTCATTTGGAAGTATTTTGAAATTTTTAAATTGTCCACACAAAAGACTTATTTTTGTATCTCTTACTCTTGAAGTTCCTTCATAAGTCTTTTTCTAATTCATTACATATATCTTTAGAAAACTTACATGTACAGATTATGTTAAAATCACTTTCATTTAGTCCACAATGCAATGTATTCATAGCTATATCGTTTAGATCTAATCTTTTCCAATCTTCTTCATTATAATCTTTTTTTTCCATCCCTTTCTATAGTTAAAGACCCATTTACTATTACATTTCATATTAATCTATTTTGAGCTTTTAGAAAAAATTTCGTTATACACTTCCAATATGGGAAGTTACCCTCACTTAGAAGAGGTGGCCTATTAATAGCTTGACCCCTAAGGAATTTGATGCCATGATCTTTACTCTATATGTATTTAAACATAGAAAATTACAAACAAGGCTTTGATACCAAATGAAAACGCGCTACAAAATACTCAAGAAGGGGGGTGAATTAAGTATTTAACCTAAAATACACAAATAATAAATTTTTATACAACGGATCAAACTAAACTTCAATTGCAACGGATATCACCATAACAAATTATAATATGAAAAATAAAAAGAATAGGGATAGAAAAACTAAGCCCATATTTAACATAGAGTTCGGCCCATTTCCTAATTTTCATGATAACAAATTATGAAACATCCTATATTTTATTGACCTAAATTAGGAATGTGATAATTAAATACTATAAAAATGCAAGTACTTTTAAACCTTATTTTAAATTTTTCTTAGTAATTAAATTTAGATAGTTTGGTTAATTAAATTTCGTAAACTATAGAATATAATTAGAAAAATTTATACAATTGCATTAGAAAATGGATTTAATGGAAAAGAGAGATTTTAATATAACGAATACCAATTTTAACCTATCAAATTACTTCAATTTCCTATCTTCAAACATGATAAGCTATTCAATACCTTTCAATTATCGACTTGAAACCAATTTCTCAAGTTGAATTACATAAACCCCTAATTCACTAAAATTTTAATTTAAATTTAGTTTAGATACAAGTCCATAACTCACTAACTATACACCTACCACTATAGATATCAAGTGTAGTATGACTCGATTAATTTTTAGGGTCTCATAAGATGAGTCACTAAGATTAAAATATATGCGATAAAAATAGAAACTGATTAATATCTACCAAACTAAGGCATAAATAAAAATTATGAATACACAATAATGAAATTTATAATTTTCTGAGTCTTTTGAGCATAACATCCTAATTTGACCTATCGGGCCTAGAAATCTTAATCACATAAGTGGAAAATTAGATAATTTAACTTAATTGGACTAGTAAAGGAATTTAATTGAAAATAGAGATTCTAATATCATAAATACCCAATTTAACCTATTAAACTACATCAATTATCAATTTTAACAAATTCCAATTAATCAATCATTTCCAATTATCAATTGAACTCTACTAACCAAGTTTAATCACTTAAACCCCTAAATACTAAATTTACCTATTTTAACCAAAATTCCAACATCTTAATTCCTAGACCTTCAAATCCAATTTTTTGCTAAACCAATAAATTCCTAATTTCAAGCTAGATATCAATTTCTCACTAATCAAATCCCTAAGCTAAAAGTCTAATTCAATTTAGCAATTTCTACTTCTAAATTCTCCTACCTATTTTAATAAATTCGAATTTATTCAATACCTTCTAATTATTAAACTAAATTCCATTTGTCAAGTCCAATTGTGTAAACCCTAAATCATCGATTTAGCCATTTGAGATTAAATTCTAAGTCCTTAAATCTTAGAAATTTGAAACTAAATGTTTTCTTTCAAATATCATTTCCTAAGCCTCTAAACTTCTAATTTTAAGTGAGATATCAATTTTCCTTCAATTAAAATTCCTTAACCTATTTTCTAATGCTAATTAGCTAATTTTCTTTCTTTACTTCTCTAAGTTCAATTCTAATGCCCAAAACCCATAATCTAAGAGGCTAATTCGTGAATCAAAAGGTCAAGCCCATTAACGTAACTCAAGCCCAATTTAGAAAAGCCCATTAGCACAAACCAAGCCCATAATTGAAAGATTAAGCCCATGACATTAAGCCCATAAGAGCATGCATTTATCATGCACCAACACACACCTTATAATTGCCTAAATTCTAGAGCATTCTAACCCTATGAAAATACCAAAATGCCCTCAATTATTCAAGCAATGGTACCAAAATGCCCATAACGCTAATGGAAAATATAAAACATCAAATAATATAAATATAGAGTTTAGAAAACCCTAATTTACATGCCATTTGTAGTAGCCACCAAACCCTAAAAATTCTTAAGAAAAGTCTCTCTACAACACACTAAAAATTTCTACAAAAATACTATAATAATCCCTCATCAAGACAAGCTTCTAATGGGTAAGGAAATCTATTCTTTTTTCATCATTTAACCATTCAATTTCTTCCCTAAAATCTGATATCTACTTCAATTGATTCTTAGGTGAAATTTGGAGACAAAACCAAGGATTAAATTGGAGATTAGCATCATCAACCTCTTGAAGTAGTTGTAGTAGTAGAGATTTATGGGGTTTATTTGCTAAACCAAGTAATTGTAATTAATATGTTTGATTATGTTAATCACATATATATTCATGTAAATTGCTAAAAAAAACTTAGATCTAAGTATTGATTAATATATGCATATGTATGCATGAAAACCGGAATGAGCATTATATATATATATATATATATATGTTATAATAGTTATTGATTAGTGAAATGTATGTATGTATGTATGTATGTATGTATGCATGTTGAAATATGTATACAAATGTATGATTATGTTGGATTGATGTGTTTTATTGAAATGAAATTATCAACTATATATATGCAAGCATTAATGTATTGCTTATATGCTGGAAATTGCGAAATTAATGTAGATGATGATGATGGTTTGAGTCATGATTTGTGATTTTAATTGTAAAATATAAATCTATCACTAAACATGACAAAATAACATAGATTAAACATATTTTATATGATTAAAATAGGTTAGGAGTCGGATTAAACAAAGGAAATTTGAAAAATCGTAAAACAGACTTGGACAACTTTGCACATCATCACTGTAGTGGGATGTTAGAGGTCGAATCGATGGTCAAGTGGCCACCGTTGTTGGCGAAACCTTGTCGGAACAATAGGCCCACATGTCTACTTTGCAAACATGTCCTAAACCAAACAAGAACCGGTCATCGTCGGCTTGAACCAATCAGTCATTGCAATGGTTCCTCTGTTTTTTAGACAAAACGTGTGTAATTATAAATAAAACAATAATTAATTAATTAGTTTAGGCCAAATGAAATTATGAACATGTTAATATATGTGTTAGGAAGTTTACATAAAAAATTTGAGTTTAACAACCTGTGTTTAAGATAGTGAACCAATTTATTAAAGTGCACACTAGTTTTCTATAGGAAACGAAATATTGGAATTTAAGGTAAATTAATTATAATCAAATAAATATGAAATAAATATAAATGATACATCCACATATTAAAATATAAATTTTAAGATGAATGAATAATTATTTTGACTTTAGGAATTTATTTAATAAAATAAGTATAAATATGGTATTATAAGATAGTATATACATAATAGGAAAGTAGTTTAGATTCCTTAGTACGTTTAGAGGTACAAATGGATTATAAATGATATAAATAGAATAATTATATTTAAAATTAGTTGTTTGAATTAATAGAATTTTATTAGATTAATTATAGGATATGTTATTAAAATTACCATTTTAAGGATCTAATTACCATAAAATGGGTTTAGTAGATTAAGGTGGACATAAAATGAACTTGATTGATTAATTCTATCCAACTTGGCTAAATTAAGTTAATATAGATTTATAAATTAATATTGGCTTAATAAATTCTTTAGAGACCAACGATTTATATTTAGTTATTAATCAAACTAGTAAAAACTTTAATGATCATATTAACTTGTAATTGGCTTAGGTTAATATATTAGGTTAGACCATGAAGAATAAAGGGAGTATGTTCTTTCAAATGAATATTTACTAGAAACATGAGTATTTAATATGAGTTTGGTATAAGATGGTAATTTATTTAAATGCTTATATGAATAATTGTCCTAAGCAGATATTTACATGCTTTGAGTTTACCTTCTGCTTTACCTCCACAAGTATCTTTTGTTTGTTCAGAGTACAGATTTTGTACTCGGTACGTAGTGACTTGTGTGTTGCTTGCTAGAATGGGCATCATAAATGAATTAATACTTAAAGATCGCCATAATAATTGTTTGTTGCTTGTGCATGGTCATTTAACTCAGTTCAAGGGAAACAAATGATGGTTATTGGCGGCTCGATGGGTAGCTGATAAGGGGAATGATATCACGGTAACATCTACTTAGACTAAAGAGAAGAAGCATAATACAGTCCACATTTATGGGACCTGTTGAGCTACACTATATCATAGACTGTGATGGGTAGAGATGTGTAACGGTAGTAAACCCTAGACGAGGGTATTTACTAGACGTTCCTATAGAATATATAGATATTCCGACTACCTATATCAACTCCTTAAGCAATTGCTGCTACTGAAGACTCCTAAATTACCAGTGTGTTGTCGAAGTGTAAGTACTCCATTATTGTTTACTACTCTTTAATTTAAAGATATAAAATGCTAGTTGTTGCATTTCATTTAGAACAGGTGTATGCGCCCATCTTGTGTTTGCTTGTGTTGCTATCTTACTAGGTTTCAGCCCATTCCTTTCTTTTTCAAGTGATGATATGGATGTTTGTGATTATCAGGTATGGGACGACTCTAAAGGAGCTTAATAACGAGTTAAGTGGCTAGGAACATTGAATTGTTTATATTGTTGGTAAAAGTTATTAATCATTTATTTCAAACTTATGTGTTGATGAGGTCATATTTATGAGCCCATTGTTGTATTTTAAGATAATACATACTGTGTATTTTGAGATACCTAATGGTATGATACTTATTTATATTTGTTAGTCTACTCATGGGGAATAGCCCTTTTAAAAATCTTTTGCAAAAGTTTATATTTTCTACTGCAAATTCAGTTGTTTTCATAATCTAATTAAACGATTTCGTAATCTAAAATATTTTAGAAACAATCCCAATAAACTATACATTACGTTAGTCTTAACATATAATGCATAAGTGTTATACGTGGCGATTGATAGCCTTAACCCAAATCAAGGCATGACAAATTACCTGCAACTGAGGACTTCACACATTTTATTGATCACAATCACACACGCTCAACTAAGCAGTATACCGCTTTACAACACATTGGAAATAATATATCCTTCTCTCACAAGATGCTTAAGGACAGAGCTCTTAAATGTTTTTTCCTCTCTTTGCAGATTCTGCAAATTAATAAACAGTAGTACAAAGATAATGAGAGATTTTTCTAATTTGTATGTTTGCAAATAAGGGCTCTTAATTTTGTCTCACTTTTTAGTTTGGCACACTTCTCTTTTTAACTATACTTTTGCTTTTAAATCTCCAAAGGAACATGTATTTATGGCATTCAAACATTAAAAGGTCCATTAGAGATAACATCTTAAAATTGGCAAGCATTAAATACACGTAACAACTCTTTCATGCCATATCGACTCATATTTTAAACTGTCACATCTCAAACTTGCCACGCCTCAATTTGCCATGCCTCATATTTGACCCTCGACCAAGTATGTGCTTCTTAAGGCATTAAATTCAAACTTGTTGTGCCCTAATAAATGTCGCATCTTAACTTGTCATGCCTTGGATTTCCACCTCAACCAAAGCTATGCATCTTTAATCACATAGAGCCTAAGTTTTGAGCTTGCAGCACCTCAAATGTATGGACTCGTCAAGCCCTCAAGGTGACCCGTAGCCAAGGCTGTGCTCAAGAATTTTTCTTCGCTAAATCCTGCATAATCTCTAGAAATCAATATGTACAAACACATATTTTCTAGCATATTGCTCGAATAATAATTAAGTGTGGTTTAACAAAATTGAATAATTAATTGTGTAACTAATTATCTCATCAAAATCTATATTGAACATACATGTTCAACAATCTTAAACTAAGATTATTGTATTTATTTTAACTCGTATTTTAGCATATAAATAAACGTTAGAAAGTTTATCGAACGTAATTTTCATTTATCAAGTTAAATTAATCAATTTTCATATTCCTTCTTATGTTCTTTTAGAGATCTAAAAGGTATCATTATGATACATATGATTCTTGTTTTGTATTTTTAATTCTTATTTGAAGTTCATTCCTTTGTTTTGTGTATATTTCATCAAATTTTAGTGGTCAAACTCATTTTAAGCTCATTAATTATATTTGGCCGAAACATACACTTATGTTTATTTTCATTATGCTTCTCTTAATCCTAATTTAAGTTTGTATCTTTTAGTAACTTGATCTTATTAATCAAGATGCCTATGATTTTCATTAATTTGCACTTTACGCCCTTATCATCCTATGTATTTCGAAAATCATGCCTATAGTTTCAAAGTATTTCTTGAGTTTAATCTTTTAATTACAACATATTTCATCATATTAGCTAATGTATTCTTGAATTATATCAATTTAGTTTTAGAAATCATATCTTTCCTATATGAGCGGAAACCTACATATGTATATATAGTCATATTTTCTTGAGTTTATTAACTAAATTCAAAGCTAAATTACCATTTATTGATTTAATAGTTGAATTATATTAAGTTTGTGCTTCAAAACCCTAATCCTATACATAATCCGAAGCTTACTCATTCAAATATGATCATTTTCTTAAGTTTTATCACATATTCAACTTTCTTATATCCTTAATGGATTAAATATGTTTTATTCTTCAATTTAGACATGAGTTCCCTCCTAAAACTAATATAAGGCCAACAAAAATTATAATGAAATTCTTAGGGTTTTCTAACTTATTTTTCTTTTTTATTATTTAATCTCATTATGTTTATAAGAAATATTATATACATGTGAAATTACTTGAATACATTATGTATCATGTATATTTCTTGCTATGGCCGAAACTTTTGTAGATAAGCATACATATTCATATCTTGTTTAAATGATCAATTTAACTTTATAAATCATATCATATTCTTATAATATTTAATGTAATCTAAGTCTCACAATAGAAAACTCATGATGTGCTTTAGCTCTTAAGGTGGCCGAAACATATAGGTAAGGGTTTCTACTTCGTTTTGTAATTTTTTCTTGAAATTTATTACTAAACATGCTATAAGATTAGAGTATAATGGGAATTACTCTGAGTTAGGAAAGATAATATGGAACTCCTCGGTTTCTATGAGTGGCCAAAATCTATAATGCCATATTTCAAAATACGAAGTTAAGTAGTGTTGGGTTTACCATGTTTTAGTAGATATTGAAGTTGATTTCTTCCCTTGTCTATGAGTGATCACAACTCTAAGGAAGAAATTTTCATTATAGTTTAAAATTAAATTGCTTGAGCTTATTTCTTACCTGAGATGATCAAAGCTTGCAATAGGATTTATCTTGATAAACTCTACGATTTTTGTGCAAGGCTTTGAGTGATATAGCTAGGGTTTCTCTTTAGATTTTTAGTAGAATTCCCATGGAGGAAAGACAAGGGTTTGATGTTGAAATGTGGACTGGGGGTCCATGGCATTTAAGGTCATGGTTGAAGGCTATGGAAACAGATAGTAGATTTTCTTTCATGTGTTTCTATTTAAGGCAATTTAGAGTTGTCTTAATGTTGATGGAAGTTTGTTAGATGAATGGAAGATTCACGACAATAAGAGGGAATTTGTGGGTCTTGTTGTCTCCTTTTGTCCTATACTTATAACTACTTTTAATTAGGAATAAATTATGTGATTGCTTGGGAGTTCAACATTTGTTTAGTATATGTAGAGGGGTTCAAGGTTTCATGAAGAAAAAGAGAGAGAAATGTCGTCCATGCAAGTGTGAACATGTACACATCTATGGTAGGCTATGTGTCGAACCTGGATTTTTCCACTCTATCTTAATCTGGTTCATTTCTCATAACCCGATTCACATTAAACCCGAACCCATTTAATATGAATCCTCGACTAGGGGTTAAAAGAAATTTTTTAAAAAAAATTTTAGAGTCGCCACCCGATATAAATCGGGAAAAAATAAAAAGCTAGGATCAATGGGTCGGTTGATCCTAACTTAGCTACTAGTCTGCGAAAATTTGATTTTAAAAAAAAACAAACTTTTAAAACCAGATATCATGGATTCGGGGGCTAACCTATTAAAACCAAATTAGTTACCACTTTTGGAATTTTAAATTTTTAATCTTATCCTTTTCATGCTCAAAAAATTTAAGTAAAACAATATAGTACAAATATTCACAAATCAAACCATTCGTTTTTATTTTTATTATTTCTTTTTTATTATTTTATTTTTTTTAAAAAATATCAATATCAACAAATAGATTTCATTTTTTTTTTTTTACAAAAACTTATATTTACGAAATAATTATTCACAATATTAAAAACAAAAAACATTTTTTTTTCATTTTTTATGTCGCCCCGCAGGTGCCTACGTACTCGTTAATCGAGATCAGACAAAACGTAGTTCTTTTAAAAAAAACTTAATTTATTGATCAATTTTAATTTTTTGAACTCTTTTCATTTTAAGTTCATTAAATTTTCAAGTTTTTATAAAAAATCATTTTTTTTTTACGATCCTATGGTCTAATCAATTGATTTTTTTTTATTTTATGAAAATACAATTTTTCTAAGCCCAAAAATCATTTTTTTTTTTAGGAATTTTGTTCTTTGGAAAATCCAATTTTATTATTTTTATTTATTTTTTATAATTTTTTTATTATTTTTTTTATTATTTTTTTTTAAAAAAAAAATCATCACACATTCATAATATATTCAGAATAATTTACAATATATTAAAAATATTTTTCATGCATTAAATATGTATTCCTAAGGCAATTTGTGTATAAATACACATTAAAAATATTCAAAAAAAATAAAAAATATCAAAAAAATAAATTTATATAAAAAATAAATATTTTGATTTTTCTGGATTTTTCTGGATTTTTCTGAATTTTTCTGAATTTTTTATGAATTTTTATAATTTTTTGCTATTTTTTATCATTTTCATAATTAATTATATAATAAAAATATAATAAAATAATGCGGATTAACCTGGACCGTCGGATGAAGCGGACGAGATCTGGAGCGTTGATCTCGCTGACCGATCTGGATCGTCTGATCGCTTGTTGACTCGATCTGAGCCGTCTGATCGCTTGATGAAATCTGGGCCGTCTGATCGCTTGATGAAATCTGGGCCGTCTGATCACTTGATGAAATCTGAGCCGCTGATCTGTTTGATGAAATCTGGGCCGTCTGATCTGCTTGATCAAATCTGAGCCGCTGATCTGCTTGATTGAATCTGGGCCGTCTGATCTGCTTGATTGAATCTGGACTGTCCGATCAGAGTTGACCGTTGACCGATGACCGACGACTGTTGACCGATGACCGATCAGGTTGGGTTCGGATTTTCAGGTCGGATCTCGGAGCTCCGGCGGGTGAAGAAGACGATGACGCGACTTTTCGGGGCGGATTCCGACGGCTCCGGTGGTCCTCGGTGGCTGGAAGTTTGTCGGCCCGACTCCTGCTGCGACGGCGCGTCTTTTGGTGGTGGTGGCGTTCACTCAGAACTGCGGCAAGCGGCGGTTCCGGTGGTGGTTGTACGGCGGCGTTTGAAGAACAAAATAAAAAAATTTTCAGAGAGAAATCCGATCAATTCGAACAAATCTAAGCACACTAAATCATCCAAATAAAGTTTCTAACATTGTTACAACACTCAATTTGGATTAAAACTGATCTAATCAATTCAAATTTGAAAATTCGAATTCTATACCCTAATTTCAAGAATTTCGAATTGGCTTTGCTATGTATGTGTTCTTCTGAAATTGACTTGTGCCTTTTGTTCCTAGGACCTCCTATTTATAGGTTGCAAGCTCAATTTTCAGTTTCGAACAGTTTCGAAAATGAATGGATTTTTGCCCTTTGATTTTTCCACGAATTTAATTAGAAAATCCTTTATTAAATTGTTTGAAACTGATGAATTGATGATTGTTTTGATATTTCATGTCAGATTCATCCACTCAATTTTGTAACCCCTCAATTGAATGCAATTGAATGCTTTATACATTGAATTTTTGTAACTTTTGGGTTGTTTTTTTGCACTAATCTTTCATATTTTGTAACCACTTTGTAACCACTTTGCAATCCCATCATCAATGATTTTTTGTCAGTTAAAAACTGATGCAAAGTAAGGCAAGAGTCACATTTGAGGAAAATGAAAAGACAAAATGATAAAAAAGGCAAAAATTTGCCTTTGCTAGGGTTTGAACCTGTGTCCTTGCTTGAGTGTGTTTTTGGGTCCATATGTTTAACCAACAGGCCATTTGGCCTGTGCCTTGATCACTTAGCCAATTTCATCAATACTTAAGGCTTTTAAAAAATGAATTTAATTAAATTTTAAGCCTTAATTAATTGGGCAAAAATTGGGTGTCTACACTATGTCAGGACAACTAAGTTTGCATTGTGCTAACATCAGTAATCATGAAGATTCCTTAATAATGCGATAATGTGATGTCTTCTACTTCTATTCATGCATGAAGTTCATAATTCAAAAGAGGAGAATCAAGTTGGTTTCGAGTCAACATTATTAATTGATGCCCATATTTATATATGATTCAATGTCTCTTTCAATGATTAATGAAGGATAAAGATAAGATGAGATAAGATTCTTCTTATTCCTCTATTGACAGGTGGTGCCGTCCACCTTCCTTAGGATGTCTTGGACGATTGAAGTCTCTTGAAGAAAATATCTCATAATGATGTGAGTCGAATAGCTTATGATGAATATGAGATAAATATCTAAGCTAACTCATTGATTATTGAGTAATACACATATAAACATATCAGTTAATTCAAGAAATCATCTTTTAAATTATGTCTAAGCGTTCCATATTTTTCTTATATTATTTTCGGGCTGAAAACTAAAATTTAAAGTCTACACAATTGAATAATTATAAAATTTTCTCTTACACGATTAAGGTTATTGAGCCAAATAAGCCAAATTAGGATGTTATTCCATATAGGCTTAGAAAATTATAAATTTCATAATTACGTGTTCAAAACCTTAATTTGAGCTCTAGATTTATAGATTTTAATCTTATATTGATCATATAGCGATTTGCTTCTAAATTTGTATTTACTGACCAATGGACTGTAGAAATGAATCTTCTAAGATTATGCTTAATTTTCTACTACCTAGCAATTTTTTTTATTAGTTTGTTATCTCTTTTATAAGTGAAATGTAATATCAGCTAGTTAAAGCATAGAATACATATGTTAGCATGACATAACTTTATATCGTTATAAGTACATACACGTATAAATATATATATATATATTTGTAGTAAAGATTAATGTAGGAATTTTTGATATTATGAAAATTTCTATTGTTAGTATCATATTTGCGCAATTTTAGAGTCGGCGAAACCTTACCTTGTCTAGTCTTTAATCGAAGAGCGCATTGCCACAATCACAACACAACTTCAAGAGAGAGAGAGAGAGAGAGAGAGAAAGAGAATAGGGAGAGAGAGAGAAAGAGAATTTATAAAGTTTGAAACCTAGAGAGCAAGTCAATTTTGGTAAATTGTGGAGAAACTCCATTTCTCGAGTCCAATTAATATGTATAATAAATACTTATTCTTAATATATTTTAGATGAAAACTTACATGCTATATTAAATATTCTTAATAGTATAGCATACTTAAAATCTTTAGTTTAACACTTTTATTTTCCAACTTTAATACTTATTATCGTGATTTATAATTTATTTATTAAGGGTTTAAATTATTAAAGTTTTGATATTTTATGACTTAATTAATAATTAAATTATCCTTAATTTGAATTTATTTATATTTTATTATTATAGATTTATAAGGTTTCAGAATCAATATACATTATATATATATAGTCTATATGTTATATATCCGTATTATATAATTTACCAATATATATGCTGTTCATATAATTTATGTGTTAATATAATTATTTTTTATATAGGACCTGTTTAGATTGTCATTTTAGCATTGTTTTCAAACCAAACCGACACAGATATGATACCGATAAAAAACAATAGTTTTACTCATAAACTGATCAAATTGAACCGATACTGAGCCAATACTGATAATGAACAGATACCAAACTGACACTAAATCGATACCAATCTGATATCGATGAAAAACTATCGATCGAAATAGGCCCATAATCTATACATGTCATGTACATCATATCCGTTGTATACTCGTATAATTAATTTAATAATGTATATCATATTAGTGGTATTAATATAAAAAAAATTAAGGTTTTAATTTATTAAGAAAATTTCAAATTGAAGTTCATCTTTTGTTAATACCTTTCAAATTATTCTTAGGACCTAGTTCACTATCATACTTATTGTTCATAGTTCTTGGTTTATATATTATTATTATTATATTATATTATTATTATTATATCTTGTTGAAAATGTTTCTTTGACATAGATCTTGTATATACATATATTTTTATTTTGATTACGTCTTTTATTAACTATATTGGTAATTACCGATATTTAAATTCACGAAAAATTTAGGGATGATTTTTAGATATTTTCTAAAATTTTCACAAGACATTATTATCCATCTAGCAATTACCAAAAATTATGTGAACATACGATTCAAGATATTACAAAAACACTTTTTGTTCAAAAGCATATATGAAAAGTTGAGTCAAATAAAACCCCTGACACGATGTAATATATTGTAGAAGATATAGTAGCATACCTAATAACTATATATTGAATGTTAATTTAATGTTATATAAAATATTCATATGCTGTTCAACATGTAGTATAGTAATTAACATACCTAATAACTGTATAAGAAAACATCTAGTATTTTTTTTCCAATATTATATAATCAATAATAACAATATAAGTAACTATATATTGAAAGTTATTTTTTCTAATATTTTTTTTCACTAGTTACAATAAACGCAGCCACTAAGGGCCTAGGGCCATTACAACCAGATGGCACTAGGCTATAATATCAGTTGATATTTTTTGCGATATTATTTTACAGATTTGTTACTTAATGTGTAATATAGTAATATATACAATAACTTCTAAATAGAACATCCATTAAAAATTATTTATGTTGAAATGAGATAATGGTATGTGTAATGACAATATCAAAAACATTTATTAAATGTCATTCTTTATGCTAAGAGATTACTAACATGTTATGTAATATATAATATAATAGTACATTAATATATAATATGTCTTAAATAACCTATATGTTATTTAATATATGTATAATAATATAAGAAAACATCTATTAAAAGTTATTCTTTGTGCTTATAGATTACTATATGTTATTCGATTCATAATATAGTAGCATATTTGATGACGATAATATACTACAAGAGTATAGCAATATAATCTAGTAGTATGTTTAAAAGATCTTGTTGTAAATTTATTGGAGAAGAGCAATATTTTTTTAATTAACTTTCATATTGTAAATTTATAATAAGATCTTATAAATTATGATGTAAAGATTTTGGAGAAAAAGATATGATGTAAAGAAGTCTTATTAATATTTTTTGTTACAAAAAAAAAAAGAATGTTTACTTAAAAATTAAAAAAAAAAAAGGGAAATGCACCATAAAGTTTGTACTACATTAGTTAGAATATACATATAGGATATAGTTGATATAAATCTCGATAAATAAATAATCTTGATTATATAATAATTCTTTCCATCCCAACTTGGGCAATGTACCAAATTAATAATCTTGCTAAATATATAAGATAATAATTTACAAAGAAATCCTTAAGGCTCGACGAAAATATAAATTAATAATGCTTGATTGATTTATCCCTCTTAATATTGATATTCTTGAGCTCTTTTGACAAATATGATGACCTTTTGAGAGCATTTGATGTTGTTGATTGGCTAATGGAGACATTAATTTTTTGTTGAATCCATTGCTGCAAATCTTTTTTTCACTCAAAGAGGAATGCTCATTTTTGCACTAACATAATGTTTTTCCCATCTCATCTATCAATGTGAATTTCTTTAGGCTTTTCAAACAAGAAGCCATAATGAAGGAAGATTTAAGATTTCTTTTGAAATCTAAAACTAAAACTGATGAGTATTATATTAATAAAATTTATATTATATTTACTTAAAATATTTCATAACCCTTTAGCTTCTAAAGTACAACTTTGAAAAATTATTTTTCTTGTGTACCTACCCATTCTAATTTACAAGACTTACCATAACTTTATAGTTTTTTTATGTTATAAAACTTATTATTTCTTTTTATAATTGTGCATTATGACTTTTGAAATTTTTTATATATGCACTATATATACATTTTGCCATATTTATTTTTAGTTTTCATTAATACGTTGTATATAAAATTTGGAAAAAAAATGTGTAAAAAAATATTAAAAATCTTTCTAAATTAATCAATATTCATCTATCGATAAATAAATAATCTCAATAAAATAATATTTTTTATAATTCCCAACAATATTATTTTATAGAAATGTTACTATAAAATGAATTTTTAAATTTAATTTTTGTCAATTTTCATTACAAATCAATTATAATTGAGACTGATTATATTCTTAATAGATCTTATAGTATCATTATGAACTTATCTTCTACTTTTTATCATCTCAACCATTAATTACATATGATACACTAAATATAGAAAAAAAATTAATTAAAAGATCCGAATCCTATATATAATATATATAAAAGTTGAAATATATGGACACAAAACACAACCCCTAGATCTCACAGTGACTCAGCTTTATTAGTACTCTCACAAGAAAAACAAGGTTTCTCTCTCTGATGAGATCCTTATGATGATCTTCTCTAAGGTTCTACATTAAATTTACAGCATGTGTGCAAAAGATGGAAATCCATCATGAAGAAACCTTATTTCTATCAACTACATTGGTTTCACTTCATGTCAAACCCTATGGATAATAAATTTCTATAAGTTAAATACGATCGAGAGTTACATCTTCAACACTTAACAGATGAAACTTGATCGTCAATCAAACCAATATCTATGCATCGCTTATTGAGAAAGAACATTCCATGTCATTATTGGACTCTTGTATCTGATAATGGATGACTATTCCTATGCCATAAAGCCCTAGAGTCAATCTTCATCATGAATCCTTTCACAAACTAGTCTATGTCGCTACCTAAACCTGATGCCTTATCGTATCCACATCTCTATGCATGTGGTTTGCATTTAATCTAACAAACTACATGTATAAGATTATGATCTTTGTTTTAGGGTGTAACCACAAAACAAGGCCAAGGTACATCAAGAGATTATGTTATTTGATAGTAGGTGTAGAAAGTAGAGGAACATATTAGGACTAGCACCTTGCACTATGTTATATCATACATCACGAGTCCATTTGAATGGACGACTCCATTGGAATGTTGATGAAATGCTCCTCTTCAACTTAGATACTAAGAAGTTTAGTTCTGTTCCTTTTGCATCTTGGTTGCTCAAGCAAAACAATTCTTGTCACTTAATGGTCTTTGGAGGATATTTATCCCTAGTTTATCTTTGTTACCAAGTTAGACACTTTTATTTAGAATTATGGCTTATGTAGAGATATGGCATGGAAACATCTTGGGTAAAGAACTCCAATAAATATTGTGTTGTGCCTTCTGAGATGAGGGCAAAGAGGAAATAAATGAAGGTCTTGAGAGGGATGGAGAATGTTAAGATCTTAATAAGGTATGATACAGATTCATAAGAGAATTACGTCGTCCTTCTCTGTGAACCAAAGCCCCAGACATACAAATTTAATGGGAGAAAAGAGTTGCTAATGATTTTATGTAGGGGAAACAATCATAATAGCTCCATTTATACTACTAATTTTAATTGGGTAGCCCTTAGGTTCCATTGATTTTTGGTTCATTATATATACACGTATGTGATTGGTATTAATAAAATCCATGAAGTAAGGTTTTGAGTTAAATTTCATTAAGTGTGACTTTTTTACTTATTTCTTATAGTAGTGATGTGCAATTTTTTTACTTACGAGATCTGAATTATACCAAAATTTGATGTTTTTGCAATTCACCCCTGTTTTCTATAAACTATGTTTCATGAAATTCTTCTAAACTCAAGAGGAAAGTGTGGATTAAGTTTATCACTTACTTTAACTGTTTTTTTTTTTTTCAAATAATTACAAATTTGTAAAATATGCAATAATAATAAGCAACAATAATATTATGTTGGAAATGCAAAAGAGATAAGGAAAGAGAAATTGACCTTAAATTTAACATGGAGTTTGAATCACCTCCTGCTCTCCACAGACACAACATAATTCTAACCGAGGAGTTCAACACTCTTGAAAATACACAAAACCACCATAACACGAATTCAACACTCTTCAAAGAGTAATATTCTTTCACAATTTGCAAAATGACTCAGATGAGTATTACTCGAATTTTCTCTCTAAAAGAATGCAAATTAAGAATATGACAAAGAGAACTGAGGGAACTTGTTTGTTAGCAAATGAAGTCACTTCTTAGTATTTTACAATTTGCTAAAAAACATGGTACTTATAGCTATTGGAAAAAAAAAAATTGTTGCTCAAATTTGAACAAGTTTGTCCCTATAATTAAGGACTTCAACAACTAGTTTCTGATATCATTTGGAACACCACCTACAACCCTTCAAATGCCTCCTAGAAGTAAGCGTTGTCCCCATCCCTTACTTCTACTATCCACACCATGCCTAAAAAAGAACACAAAAGAAAAACAGATGTCGAGCAAACACTAAGAAAATTTTGTAAGATCAAAAATTCTCGGGTTATTTTAAAAACGCTTACCATTCGAACACTTTCCCAATGTCCCATAATCAATAGTACCCTAATCAAGCAAGCATCTCTAAACTCCATGTCCTAGTGTCCAGACTCTAAACACAATGCAAAAACATCCCAAACTTGAAAAGCACATTTCAATTTGTTACTCTTTTGATTTCTAACAAACCTTCCATGTTTTACCCTTATTGGGTTGTGTTTCAAGCAAAATAATGATTGCCTTAGGTAAGTGTGATCTTGTACATAAGTTACAAATTAATTGTGCAAAATTTTATCACATCAAAACGTAATGTGAACCTTTGGTTCAAAATTTTGTTCTTTAGTGTTTTTTATTTTAATAACCAATCTTATAATTTGTGTTAATTATATTACTTGTTTAAATTATCTCTAAAATGGTTTTGATAATAATAAAAGTGTAAAGAAATTACTAATGATCTAACTAAGTGTCCATATTAGAGTTAATGAATAGGATGGATGGTGAATAGTATTAGGTTTCTAGAGTGTTAACCATAGCATACAAGGTTGGCTATTTTAAAGGAATAAGTCTATCTAGGGCATTGCCTAGAGCATGGACATTGCCAGAATTAAGCATCAAAGGCTATCCGAACCCTTACCTAGAGCATAGATTGGACATACAGAAGAAGCCAACTTAGTACATATTTTATCTGGAGCATTACCTAGAGAATAACACTATAAATGGACAAAAAGCTGCAAATTTCCCACAGAATGTTTAGAACACTTTTCAAATCAGCATTAAATATGATTCCAAGAACCAATTCCGAAAAATGAATATATTTAGATAATGTATCTATATGTTTCACGAAGTAGGACTAGAATCCAATAAGATTTATCACAATATTCTTTGAGTGCATGAAGAAGTTGGAAGTGTCAAGATAAGATTTGAGGAATACAAGCTTATCAATATTTTATATTTTTTTTTGTCATGAAGAAGGAAGGTACAAGATATGTCAAGTCCAGCTTGGAATTTTGGTTCAAATTAAAGTTATTGGCTAAGTATAATTGTATAAGTTAGTACTATATTTTATAAGATCTTATTGTAAATTTATCGGAGAAGAGCAATATTTTTTTAACCAATTTTCTTGTTGTAAATTTACGGGTAAAACACATGTTTACACGTATCGCCAAAAATAATTACCAATATAAAGTTTATTTTTTAAAAAATACCAAATTATATATTTCAAATTTGCCTTCCTAAGTCAGGATTTGCTAATTTTATATATAAATTGTGTCTCTAAAATGCTATATGATGTTTGTATATTGTTTGATAAATTGAGTTTGCTAATTAGGATATATATATAGTTATAAGTAAATCACGTGTGAGATCCGCGATATATTGTGCAATTATTTTCTAATTTGGAAATGCCAAAAGCTCATCTCTATCTATCAATAACAGTACCAATTTCGCCTCTCTTTTACCCCCTCCCCCGACCTCTCTCTCTCTCTCTCTCTCCTCTCTCCTCTCGTGTCCATCTGTCTTTTTCATATTCATAATATGATCTGTTTTTTTCCCTATGGCATACGTCATGACTACTATTCACAATAACTTAAAAGGCAAAAAAAAGGCGAAATCATATTTAGTTAACGCGGTATACGTATGATATAAAAATTCTCTTATATTATGTTTTACCACACGATTTTAGGACCAAATTGATAATTATTTTTATTTTGATTTTAAATGAGTAACTAATTTTGATAAGTCATTTCATAAATTTACAATAAAATCTTATAAATTAAGATGTAAAAATTTTACAGAAAAAGGATATGACGTAAAGAAGTCTGATTATTATTATTATTATTATTATTATTATTATTATTTTGGCATAGGAGGTTAGAATGTTTGGTTAAAAATTAAAAATGAAAAATGGAAATCTAACAAATAAATTTTGTGAAACATTAGTTATATATAACATATAATGAATCTTTTTTTATTTTTTTTTTTTGTAAATTTTCTTAAATTTACAAATCAATGTTAAGATTGTTTAGATTCTTAATATATTTTACAATATCATTATGACCTTATCTTCTTTTTTTCCTTTCTTTTTCATAATCTGATCCATTACTTACATATGATACACCAGATATAGAAAAAAATAAATTTAAAGATCTAAATCTTATACAATGTATGCATAAAAGTTCAAATATATAGACACAAAACGCAAAACCTAAATCTCATAAGTCATTGTAACTCAAACTTTATTATTATTCTCATAAGAAAAATATGGATTCTTTCTCTGATGAGATCCTAATGATCATCTTCTATAATATAAATCCAAGAAACAATCTACATTAAAAGGTTATGTTATTTAGCAGTGGGTGTTAAAAGTGGAGGAAGATATCAGAACCAGCACCTTTCACTATTTTGGATCCTTTTGAATTGAAGACTTCATTGGAATACTAATGATTAAATATTGTTGTTTGACTTGGCTAATTGGAAATTTGGTTCAATAAAACCCACCTTTCCTTCTGCATCTTGGTTATTTGAGCTAACCACTTATTATGACCTAATGGTCTTTTGAGGCTATCAATGCATGGTTTATCTTCATTGCCAACTTAGATACTTGTATTTAGAGTTATGGTTATGAAGACATACGGTGGAGAGATCTTCGGTAAAGAACTCTAATAAATATTATGTTGCGCCTTTTGAAATGAAGACAAAAAGAAAATACACGAAGGTCTTGGGAGAGATAGAGAATGGTAAGATCTTAATAAGGTGTAATACAGATTCAGAAAAGAATTTTATCATGCTTTTGTATGAACCAAAACCTCAAACATACAATTAATTGGGAGCAAAAAATTGCCAATATTTTAGGTGGGGGAAGCAATGATAGTAGTTCCATTTACACTACTAGTTTTAATTGGGTAACCCTTTAGGTTCCATTCTTTTTTGTCTCTTTATATGGTAACCATCATATATATACGTATGTACTTGGTATTGATAGTGTCCATGAGGTAAGGTTTTGAGTCGAATTGTTTTAAGTGTTATTTTTAATTGGTTTCTTATTGTATAAATGTGCATTTTCGTACTTTTGAGATGTGAATTATGGCGAAAATTGATGTGTTTGCAATTTACACCTACTTTCTATAACCTATGTTTTGTGGAATTCTACTAGGCTCAAGAAGGGTATGTGAATTAAGGTTATCACCTAATTTAACTGTTGTTCAAAATAATAACAAACCAGTTAAGAACCTATGCAATGTACAACTACTAATAAAATTATAATGATAAAATAAACTTACTTAAAATAAACTTATGCAATAGATTTGTTTTATATTCATATTTATAAATAATACTATAGTGATAATTTACAAAATGAAAATATGCTTTCAATTGTTTGTTTACTTAAATTTTTGTTTCAATATTATAAGATGTTTTTGTTTGAAACATTACAATACTAAAAAGTGTGGAAATGAAAAAGATGTAACATTTTATGAAATGTAACATGACAATAATATTAAAAAGGTACCAATATGAATTTGAAAAAAAAAAAAAGTATTGATACAAAAAGGTGCGTAAAAGAAAAGTTTTCCAAACAATACTAAAAGGTATGAATATGAAAAGACGTAATATTTCATGAAATATAACATGAAAACTAATGTTGTATAGGTACAAATACAAATTGGAAAAAAAAAAGTATTAATATAAAAAGGTTAAAAAAAATTAAAAAATTCGAAAATTATATTATATTGGATATGTAAAAGAGATAAGGAAAGGGATATCGGCCTGAGGTTTAACAAAGGGTTTAAACCACCCCTACTCTCCATGAACACAACACACCTCTAACCGAGGCTTTCATACATTTTAATTGATCATTTAAAATTCTGCTTACTTAGAACTACACGAAATTACCATATTACAAATTCAACACTCTTCGAAGAGTAGTACTCTTTTACAATTTGCAAAATGACTCACAAGAATACTACCCAAATTTCTCTATCTAAAATTGCAAATTAAGAATATGAGGAACTTTTTTGTTAGCAAATGAAGTCACTTCTTAGTATTTCACAATATGCCAAAAACATACTTTTATAGCTATTGGAGAAATAAATAAGTTATTGCTCAAATTTAGACAAATTTGTCTTGCAATTAGTGACTCCAAAACTAGTTTACTCTGTATACCAACTGAACACCATCAAATGCCTTCTTCAAATGAGCATTGTCCTCATCTCTTGCTTCTACTATCCGCAACATGCCTAAAAAGAACACAAAAGAAAAACAATCATTCACACACAAGGCAGATTGTGTAGGATCAGAAGCTCTCGAGTTGTTTTAGAAACACTTACCATCTTGATACTAGCCCATTGTCTGATCATGCTACCATCTTCAAACTCCATGCCCTAGCATCCGAATGCTAGTTAAAGCGCAACAAGATCCCAAACTTGAAAAGATATTTTAATTTGTTCCTCTTTTGATTTCTAACAAACCTTTGAACAATTCAAGATTAATTTTTCATGTTTTTCCTTATTAGGTTGTGTTTCAAACAAAATAATGATCATCTTGGTTGAAAGCAATTTTGTCCTCAAGTTATAGATTAATTGTGCAATATTTTTTTCTCATCAAAATGTAATGTAAACCTTTCAACATTTTGTTCTTTAGTTTTTTTTTTTTTTTTTTTCATTTAATAACCCGTCTTATATTTGGTGTCAGTTATATTACTTGTATTACATTTCATTTTTAAAATGCTTAACTTTTCGTTTATCTAACCACTGAAAAGACTCCCACATCAGACACGTTATTCAATATTTCCAACTTTTCCAATCATTGCTATTTGTCCAAGTTCAAATTTATGCCCGAAAAGCATAACCACCAAGGTTTGGAAAGTTGAGAATTGAAAAGTAAAGTAGCCCAGCATGTTCGAAATTTTTTATCCTTTCATAATAAGCTTAGTTGGAAGGTTTGAAAATAAAGAATAACAAGCAACTATAACCATGTAATAAAGAAGTATATGGATAAGAAACGAGTCTCAGGATCGTAGATATTTAGCCCTAGACATTTATCCTCTTGACCTTTCAATCATTGGAAATCACCAAGTACCTATATACAGAACCCATCCAACTCTTCAACCAAGTGTTAAAAACTCTCAAAATTACAAGAACAAATGTCTACCCGTTCTCCAATTTTTCTCATTTGCACAAGTTGGAATGCTGTCAACAAACAACAATAGTAATACCCATATGTATTTAAGCACCTATATGCAGGAAAATCCTTGAATTGTCAATAAAATAAAATGCATATTATTTGTCTAAGTAGAAGTCGATGATTGTCAGTCCTCTGGATCTAAACATCAAATGTACATGCCCTACATAGACCAAGAAAATTGGAAATGAAAGCTTTGTAAATGGGTTATCTCCACTGAGTCAACCCACTTAATATACCCAAAGAGAGATTTATTTGAAGCGAACCCTCTGGTTCGGCCCATCAAACATACAGGATGAGGGGATCAACCCTTCACGGGTTGAGTTGGGCTACTAAGCCCAAAAAAATGGTAGACGTTTACTACCTGCATCAGATTGTAATTCCCTGGACACACATCTATCCTCACCTTCGGATGATTCATCTGCTAGCGACACCTCACACCATAAATGTTTTTTTTTTTTTTTCAAATAATCCTTACGATCATGGCACTTGGCATTAAGTAGATGAGTACAAAAGTAAATTGAAGTGAGTGGTTCGATAAAATGCATGATTTAACTCCTTTCTCCACTTCTCTTAATGTTTGTTTCGGACTGACTTGTAAGCATAGGACCTGTGAAACAATAGCCAGTGTCCAAACTGATAAAAATTAAAAACATCAGCAGTTGGCCGATTTAAATTTTAATGAATATATGGTCAAAATCGTTGTAATCTAACAACAAACACAATCATCCCTTAATAGGACGGACCGTATAATCGGTCGAAGTGGATGATCATATAACCTTAACATCCATCCACTATTCTTATTTAACAAAATAGCTAAACATGTATAAATATATTTAAAGCAGTAGGAAAGTTTGAAAGCACGTTTAATTTGGCAAAAAAAAAAATATAGTGAACCTATGGATCTATCCCTTTAAATCACCAGCCCGAAGATTCCAGCGAATTTATTAAACGGGCTGTAATAAGCCTGACCCATTTAACCCAGACCCACCATGCGTTGGGAAAAACTAAATCCACTTGCATTGGTGTATATCAGCACGTGAATTGTAAAGAAGACGACGGAACAAAACAAAGTGGACAAGCATTTACAAGGGATCATTACAACGACCCACTAATGGTCAGTCATATTGCCATTCTATCTAACAACAAAGGAAAAATAAGATGAAAGTCACTGGAAGCAAGCTGTTTTAAAAACTGACTAAAATTAAGTCCAAAGGTCTCGCCAAAGAGCAGAATATAGAGGCAATTGGATCCATATTACTACAGTGAATTTTTATTACATGACTCCCATGTCCTTGCGAAGCTGGCAGTTTTAGTCAGTGGGATGAAAATCAAAACAATACAATACACGACCCAGTACAAAGAATCCACAAAATCACATAAAATGTTTGAAGGGAACCTGGATTTACAGAAAGAACAGGCGACTGATGTTGCCACATTCAAACTAAAAGAGAAAAGGAACAGATCCAGATCAACTGACTATGCTTTGAAGGAACTACTAGTCCACTACAAAAAATATTTAGTACAAATTCCACCAAATATGTACACACTTCAACCCAAAGAATGCAACATAGAAACAATAGTAATAAGGTTGCAACAACGGTCATTCACATCATACAAGACTGCATATTCCAGTACCAACAGAAAAAACTTAACAGATAAAGAGTATATATAGAAGTGTTGCTTGTTTGTACCAAAAGGATACAGCTCAAACCGAATCTACTATGACTGCACACATGAATTACCCAATATGGCACATAGAGTGGTAAAACTCAGCAAAATTATGTGTAGCCAGTCATCAAAAATTCCCATTATCTAAACTTGTATGGACATAAATGCATCATATCCACCAGTTATGCAGTTTGTCACCATATCAATTATCAGCCTTCCAATTATAACATAAATAACTCTCTACCAGATCAGAGTATACATCATATCAAAACACCTTGACTGACCACCAAATATGAAACAAATCCTTAAAGCCAAGACATTAAATTCTTGATACTCAAAGAACATGCCAAACTTGTCTAAAAAGATACAGTATCATAATAATCGAGTCAAAGGTACAAAATCTAATTAAATCTTCGGCCATACAAACTAAAAGTTACATAACTTGTTCTAACTGAAGAATCTACAGACTAAGTGCTTCTGAACATCAGCTAACCATAACCCTGCATTTCAGCAGGGTGTAAATGGTACATCCTACAGTCTATCAAGGAAGTTAGTTGCCAGCAAACAGCCCACGGAATAAGTATAGCCAGCTCTACTCAACGATAAATAAACATTACATCCATATGAGAGGGTCACATTAAAGAGCAGCATAAACAGAGAACCTGCACATCATCAAATTGTCAAACTCAAGCATCTTTCTCAGGCTTTCACCTCTGTAACCTCAGCCGCTGTTTCATCCTTATCATTCTCAACATCACCTTCACCATCTTCATCCTCCTCATCATCATCAGCCTCGTCAGCTAATTTAGTGAGCTCTTCCTGAATCATCTTCTTTATGTCCGACTTTCTAAGGGAAAGATCTGTGTCAAATTGCTTAGCTGAAAAAAGAAGATGAATAATGAGAACTATGATATTTTCTGAAGTGTGGTCTAAAGGTATTCAAATTGCATTTAGAAAAGTTGACTGGAACAGAATGGAAGCATACCAAGCTGCTTCAGAATATCGGTGAATGTTGCCTGCAGACAACAATATAAGCAGTAATTAAGACAATATTTATGTTTTGGCAATGGAAAAGAATATCATTATTGACATGTAAGAACTGCCATGTAAGCAAAATAAATAAGCATCTACACCCAGCTTCTGCCATTCTCCTGCTTCTTCAGTGAAACAAGCACCACATTTTGATAGTGCAGGATACAAAGAATAGATTTTAGTGCACAACAATCATGATAACAAAAGACCAGGATCATACCGTATTAAAGTCAACTTCCTTCAGGATTTCACAAATTGCCTCTCTTAGCTCATCATCACTTGGTCCCGCAGCCTCCTTGGACTTAACTTTTCCTTTTGCAACTTTTTTACCTTGAACAGGATTAAAGTACGTTTTAGCATGAAATATCAAAACAAAGGCCACTGTATTTGCTCTTCTAAAAATAAAATAAGATTAGGGAATGAGTGATGGATCAGACTCATTTTTTATCAAGTATAAACCGAGCATAACAAAATGAAAATGGCAGACTCCAAAGATGCTATAAAATGTAATGATTTTAAGTTTGTGATCCATCACCAGTTTTCTCCTTGGAGGCAGATTTAGTTGGAGTAGACTTCTTTGATGCTTTCTCATCCTTCTTTTTTGAGGATGCCTTCGGACTCATGCCATCATCGTCATCAGTTTTTGTCCGTTTTGAAGATGATTTCTTTGATATGGTTTTGGGAGTAGATTTTGATGTACTTTTTGGTGTGGTTTTGGCTGGTGTAGCAGACTTTTTCGAAGCCGAAACTTTCTTGCTTTTGACCTTTTCAGAAGATTCCTTCTTGCTGGAAGATTTTTGCGAACGCTTTTTCTTTTTCCCTATGTCTTCATCAGACTCTTCGTCGGATGCATTTTTCTCTTCACTTTCAGTGTTGTCCATCATCTCATCATCAGATTTTTCTGGAACACCATTTTCAGTTTTATCCTCTTCATCTTCATGATCCTCTTCTTTCTCTTCTTCAGAACCATCTTCAGAATCAGAAGCTGGTCTCTTCTCCTCCTTACTAGAAGAATCTTCAATCTTTTTTCTACTCTGCGAGGACAACCAGCCCAAGAATTGCCAAATGGAGATGATAAGAAAAGGCTAACAGCTAATGTCGATGTGCACACCAAATATAATAAAAAACAAGAAATGCTATGTAATGATGCAACAACACATGCAATTCCTGACCAATTTGAATGCATGTAAGATAACAATCAACAATGAAGGCAAAAGTAGGGCACTTCATTTCATAGCCGTTTCTCCAAGAAAAGTGAATCATAACACTAATTCATCAGATTCCCTTACAATGAGGACCAGATTATTCTTTCTCAAAGAAAAAGTAACTAAATTTAATTTTTAAAAACATTAAAAACAAAAAAGAAAAATAACAACGGATGAGCTTAATTTTTAAAAACATTAAAAACAAAAAAGAAAAATAACAACGGATGAGCAATCAAACCAGCTGCAGGACAGCCCAAAGGGGGAAAAAGTAAAGCAATCCATGCACATAGGAAATTTTTAATATTCGGTCCTAAACTATAGCCAGTGGATGATACCTTTGCTGAACGTTTTGAAGATGAACTCTTAGGTGTTGATGAATTCCGTTTAGCTGCCCTTTTGCGCTTTTGGCCCTTTGACTGATATTCAAAGAAAAACCAAGAAACCGATGAATCTTGACAGAAATTATCCTTCTTAATAAACTTTAGTAATACTGTATAGAAGAGGGACCTTACCTCCTTCTCAGAAAGCAGCACCGCAGTTGTAGCATGTGGTTCAAGCAGAAAGTCTATCAGCTTTATGACAACATCTTCCTGCAGGCCAACCCAATTATTAAACGGATAGCACATAGTATTCACAATCCATACAGAAGCAATCATCACGTAAGCTTATAGTCAAATCCATTCAACAAACAGGCTTTTGAGTCCAGGAATAAAACAGGTATATAACAGAAATAGCCAGCTTCCCATTACCATATCTTTGAATGTTGAACTAACATAGTCGAAAATTTGCATATCCACAAGCAACTAATACAACATCTGAACCACCTAAGAATATTATTAGCACACTATAGATACACTAGATATAATATCCGCCAACCTTCCTTGTAGAAGTCTTGACAACGGATATGTCAAGCAAATCACAGAATTCAAACAGTTTTTCCTTATTGCATTTGTCGAGCTTTTCCTTGACTTTGTTCCTTTGCTTTTCCTGCAACAAGGACAAAGTCAAATTATAAAGGCACTCTTGCAAAGAACCCCCCCATTAAGGGTTTATTTGTTTCATCATCTACTGGTCATTTTGGTATCATATTTTCATTGTTTACAAACAAATATTTGCCAAGAAATAGATACCAATGAAAAACTGACAGTTTTACTTATAAATAACCCAAACGATACAAATATTATATAAATATGTTATAGATGCAAATCTGATACAGATACAATACAATTACAATATAGATAAAAACCATACAATCCAAATAGACCCTAAAGTATCACGATAAGGGAATAAATGGCTGACCTCAAAACCTAGCCAAAATCATTCTACTACAAAGAACTTGCACATAAGTTTGTACCATGCATCCAATTACCTCATTATCATGCCATACAAAACCAGAAAACCTGGATATATTCCCCTTAACCTGAAAAGCCTGCAAAACAACAAAAAGGAGTTAACATCAACCTTAAAGGAGAAGCTGTTTACCTAAAGACAGATCTCTTCAGATCATTTGCATTGCAAGATCATGAAAGAGCCACAAAAGTCAATTTTTAACAACCATTTATTACCTTCCCTCTGCGACCAAAAAGAATGGTATGGAGGAGTTTCAAGGTGTCATCAGTCTTTCTTCTTGACAACTTGAATGCCACTGAAGTAAAAAACACACATAAAGGTTATTGTTGTTCCTGATAGTTTCCATCATTTCATTGAATTTTATAATGCAGTAAAATTTTCACAGCCTTCAAAATAATGATCCACTGGAATCCACTGATACTATTAAACTATTGAAGCAGGTCATAAGGAACGCATGTAACAACTCAAGAGAAAAGGCAAAGTACAAAGAAATAAAATCATGAGAAAAAAATTTTCCCAAATTGCCTATTCACAACAACATGCAGAAAATATATCTATGAAATATATCATTAAACAATGTAATCACTCTTAAATGCACAGACCATTTTGTGCACACAAACAGAAAAACTTACCACACAGCAATTGATTTTGTATACACACTAACTGGGGGCCTAAAAATTAAAACACACATACCCGTGTGTGTGTGTGCGCGCGCGCGCGCACATTACCAAGATGCCACAATGCACTAATCAAGCTACGATTCAATGACACTGCATTTGGCTCACTCCAATAGAATAAAACTGGAAAGAATTAGGGGTATTTTAGGGGGGGGAAATTATATCTTTCGATGAATAGCCAGTGGTCCAAGAAAAGAAACAAATAGGAATTCCATATTTATTCTATGTATATGAAATAAACATTCCTTGTGGTATGATTTTTTTTTTTCTTTTTTTGCAAATTAAGGAAATAACTATTTCATGGTGACAAATAGAATTAACGATATTACTTGATTACCCCCAAAAAAACAAAAGAATAACAATCAATTTCATTCCAATAAGCCGAACGCATATGAGTGGTTCCCTACTTCTAGAATTGCCCACAAGTTACACCAACCCTCATTTCTGCACCAACTTAATTCAACTCTCACTGTTCCAGTTGCAATGCAATGTAACAGGGCATACAACAAATGTAACAGGGCATACAACAAATTCTTATAACAGCTAAGCTTTTTTTCTTCTTATTTAAATTCAGATTTATATATATATATGTATGTATGTACGTACGTACGTACGTACATATGAATTTCAAATGAAGGGGTATAACCCCTGTACAAGAGAAGCAAAGCTATCCGATCCAAACCCCAGACCCCTAACAAAATGGTCACAAAAGACTCTCCTGAGGCTTAATAACACTACAGCAGAGTTTTAATACATTGTATGCCTCTTCAGCTATAAGTGTTGGATCACACAGGAACTTCCAAATACATCTTAGTTTCTATCTTTCCAAATATGGTGAAGAATGGCTGATGCCGTTTCCCTCCACAAAGTGCACAACCTCAAAAATGAATTATCAAAGTAAGAAGGGTGATTTTTGTTTAGATCAAAAGGAGAAAAGCATCCCCCATTGTTTTGACTGATTTCTAAGGGGTCATTTTCTGAATCCAGGCTCTTTTGGAAAGAGTATGCTGTCTTTAATTTTTTGGGGTGGTAATTGACACGGTATGTAAAAAGTACACAGACTAGATTTGTAATAAACGGATAATTAACTACACCCACCTCTGCATGGGATGTGAAGAAAATTAACAATGATAGTCATCAAGGGACTCAAAAAACTGTAATTAATTTGACATAAAATTTTTGCGTCATCAACCACTAATAGACAATTTTATACCAGAGCCACGACTTCTAAGAGTGATAGAAGGCTTGAGCTTGATCCATGACCCCAACTACATCACACCAGCTACAGCAACTCACCATCTGGCGAAACATCAGGCAAAAGCCTTCATATTGCAACACCAATTATCTATAACATTTCCATAGTAAGGCAGAACAAAGCATCATCAAAAATCTTCATGCAAAGTGAATAGATGCGTAAACCGCAGGAGGCCAAGAAGAATGCAATAATCCATAGAATATTTTTTACAACATGACATCCACTTCAAAGAACCATGTTGATTGCTATGCAAGATTAAGCATCTCTAAATGAACAAATGAGTACCAACGATCTCAATCGCATGGGTGTGTGGTATGGAGTAAAAGGAATGGGCAGGAACATAGACAAGGACAAATATAAACACTGTTTTTCCTTCTTTTTTTTTTTTTTTTCTTTTTTTCCCCTTTCTTTACACTGCCCCCTATACAAAGCCTCCTCATACGGCAAAACAATCTTTTGATATGGATACTTGTGCAAAGGGACATTCTATGCATGAAAAGAAGAATCCTAATGTCCCTAAATTTTCTGTCCATGCAAGTCCTCACACAAGCACACCAGGTTAAGGCACAAGCTACTTTCAACAAACTACAGCGGAAAGCTAAATATATTAAAGATGCTTGCCCAATACTTCATTATGAAGTTGCGATGGACTAAGTAATATTGACATGATACCTAAAACTAAGACATTAAAATAGAGACATCCCAACCCCAGTATTTGGCGACCAGTAGTTTATGCTGAAAATGCCCTCTCACGACCGGTGCTGTGTGTAGATGAGACTCCAATAAATCAATGGCCTATAAATGCAAAACATGGATATGCTTCAAAAGCACATAGGATAATTGCAGTAGAATTACAGTAAATCCCAAAAGTAACATTAGGGCAAATACACTTTGAAAGCAAAAAAGGTCAGATCATACAAGATGCTCTATCTTAAAATTGTCAAGGATTTTTTTAGGGGGTATTTAACAATGATTCCCACTCCTTTGAAAAAGCCTGCAAAAGACACTTACCCAAAAAACATCTTTTCTATTGCACCCCAAAAAACACAAGGTTAATCATCACTAATGGAGATAAATCACATACTGACAAGTGGGCCACACAAACAGGAGTAAAAACGAAAATTACTGATAGTTGAAAATCACTCTAACTTCCACATGTTACAGCATCACTCACAATAAAGACTCCTCCATACATTAGACTATTGAAGCATGATGTCCGACAATAGTTGAACCACAACACTGCACCAAAGCGCAGAGAATCATAAGATTACTTGCAGAGCATAGAAATGACAGTGTGTGACAACTTCAAGAACCTGACCAAGGAGCCAAGCATCGGTTGATGAAGAGAACATCAACAAAAGCAACTTTACCAACAAATTTAACAATACACCACATGTATGAGTGGGAAAAGTTATGCTCAAATCAAGAATTATTCAAATGACAAATACATGATTCAAAAGTAGTGGATATCAGGATTTTAGCAAACATGTAAAACAATAAGGTGAAAAGGGAAAAGAAGTTTGTGCAAATGGTATCCAGAAGAGATGGAAAATTGAGAAAAACAACAATACCATTAGGTATGTCTTTTAGAGGAGTCCCACGGCCCTGCCATTCCAAAAAGAGCCGTCAGAGTAGTTAAAAAAACAAAAAAAAAAAAAAAGAAAGAGAAAGAGAAACTTCAAACTGCACAAAGCGAACTTTAGATATATCTCTATGTCTAAGATTTTATTGGAGCTTTAGTGAAATGAGCACCTTTTCAATGTGGAATTCCTTTGTAGGATCTCTGTCAATAGATGCCACCAATCGCTCCACAGATTTTCGCTCCCTCACAGGACGATCAACAGTAGGAGTCCTTGGCTCCAGCTCCTTCTTCTTCTCCTCTGTTTTCTTTTTCTTTTCTTTACCTTTACTTTCATCAGTAACTGCTCTATCACGCTTACTTTTAGAGCTTTTCGCACCCTTCCCACCCTTGACCTCTTCTTTATCCTTCTCCTCAGCAGTTTTCTTGTTTGTACCTTCTTCACCCTTCTCTTCCTCATCCTCTTTGACATTCTCTTCGTCAGCACCCTCCTCATTCTCTTCTGCCTTTTCTTCAACCTTCACATCATCAACCTCCCTGTCTTTGCTCTCCTTCAATTCCTCCTTTTCTTCCTTAGAAGCCTCCTTCTCCTCCAAGCCTGCTTCATCATCCTTTTCTACTTCACTATCTTTCTCTTTTTTCACCTCTGAATCTTCTTCCATTTTTGCAGATTCAACTTTATCTGCATCTTTATCTTCTTCCATTTCTTCAACTCCATTGCTTTCCTCTTCCTTTCTTTCAGTCACAGTGTCACTGCTCTTCTCTGCTTTAGTCCCATTTGGAGCAGAGGTTTCTTTCTCAGAAACTTCACTCACTAAATTATCGTCACCCATAATTTGACCTGTGCAGAACATTAATATCCAATTAAACAAACCAATCCCTGACCAACTGACAAGATACAAGTAGTAACATATAACAGCTGTCACCTAAACTGTCAATAAAATAATGTACTAATCAGGAAACTGTGAAATAATATAGCACCATAAGGGAAGAAAATGTGCCTCCCAAAATTCAAAAATGAAATTTCTGTTCCTCCATTCTGTAATGGAAAAGGAATTTGCGATTCACTACATATTAGTGATTCATTTTTCCCTATACCAGTTAACTCTATGTTTTACAGAAGCAAACAAGAACACAAAAATGCCCTAGTAAGTAATAATCCCTTCGCAATAATCTCATTAGCATGCAGCAATTACTTTTTTTTTTTTTTTAATAATTGATGGGGATAAAGGTTACATTTTCAGTTGAATCCCTAAAAAAAGTGATTTGAAGAACTTACAGATTAAAGAAACTTACCAGACTCGCATGATTTCAATTTTATCCAAAATGAAGGACATCGACTGCATGTATGCTTTCCCAAACAATCAAATTGAGTAGGACAGCATCATTTTATCAACAAAAAAGCACAAACAGAACCCAACAAACAAAAAATGCAATTCTCAAATAAAATCTATATAAACTAACATCCTTAGCTAGGATTCAAACAACTAAAACCCATAATTCACTACAGTTCACAACTTTCAAACCTGTTTCAACTACATAAACACTCATTAAACAACACCAAACCCTAATTCACTGTCGAAATCTAATTTCCAAACACTAACAAAACCCTAGCCTACGTAATACAGCACACACAGCTTATACACGCCACTCCGTCAATACTACGCATTCATAAATCTAAGAGCAAGTAAAAATCCTTCCTAAACAACATTTCTTCAGTTAAAAAACACCTAATTAACTTAATTCACTCAAAACCCTAAAAGCACGAACAACGAAAGGAGATAACACTTACGCGAACCATGTAACACTACCCATCACAAACAAAATCGAAATAGAAACAGTAACAAATCAATCCAGTAAGGAGAAGAAGAAGAAGAAAGCAGAAAGTAGAGAAGAACTTACAAAGAAATTCGATTCAGAGCTTCGAATAGAGAAAGACAAGAGGAGAGAGAAGAGTGTTGTTTTCAGTTAAGTTTTTTTTTTTTTTTTTTCAAGTAGCCCCGGTTAATTTTGTTTTGTCTTTTTTTAGTTCGGATTTCAAATCCGGATTTTAAACGCGGTATAATGCATGGTGATGTGGATGGACGGTTGAGAATTGCTGTTGGAAAGCATCTTTGAATTTTCAATGGTGGTGATGAAATATTCGAAGTGGGTTAGTGCAGAGAGTGGTATTTTGAACTGTGGGCTTTTAGTTCTGGGTCCATTTAGAATTTGAAGTTTATTAAAAAAAAAAAAACTTTTCCTTGATAAATCAATAAAAGCTGAGTATGATAAAAAAGCAGTTCATTTTAGATTTTTTTGGCAGATTCTGCGATGAGTATTTTAAGAAATAGTAAATTATTATATACATTAACCCATGACAATCTCAAATTATTCATAGACTTCATTTTAAATTATATTAATAGAGAATGTATCAGTATTGCAAGTGTAAAAATTAAATTATAAAAAATTAAAAAATAAATTTTGTATGATAAACAAAATAGTTAAAATTAACTATATACAAGACCAATAGATGAAAAAAGAAACTGAAAATAATGCATAAATTATACAAAAATACATGAAAAACAAATTAATTATTGAAATAACTCTCTAATACATTGTAAATATTTATAACAAAGTTTATAACGCATCAATTTTAATCGTAACTACTTTACTTCATCGAAGATGTGGCTATATACCTACAAAACAAATAAGAAAATATTAGTAAGGGAATTTATTTAACCAAATAATACTTTTATATATACACTTAAATAACTTGATAATTGAACTACTAATTTACACATGGTGCCTAATTAGAGAACAATGCCGAGACTATATGATCAAGTCCTCCATAGAAACGACAAATCCCTATGAATCCATATAGAATTTAATAATAGATTAGTAAATTGAAATTTAAAATAGAACAATACTTTCTCGTTCCACTCCAGCTAAATACACAACAATTGGATTACAGTCTAATACGCTATTGTTTTAAAAAAAGATCTTATTCATTTATTCTTTTTTAAAATAGCAAAACAACACTTATTAGAGTGAATCTTACCTTGAAAGAAAGCAGTATACCTCCAATACTTTCTCGACGAAACATTTGCAACACATGAACGTGAAACCTAGTCTTGATGACACGCGAAAATTGCAGTAATAACTCATGCATATTAATTTCCCAAACATATACAACAATTAGACATTATATGAGATTTCTAGTATATATAATATTTTGGCAACAAACAGAAAACATTGGGATAGATTATAAAGTGAATTTAATACTTTTTTCTAAAAGACTATCAAAAAAGAAATTCATATTGTATTAAAAAAATAACCACAAAACAATTACTGCCAATAGAAAAGGAATCTCATGGACATTATAAAAAAAACAACCTATTATGAATTTATAATTAAATATAGGACATGGTATTTGTATAGAAATGAGCCAAAAATAAATAAATACAGGGAAAAATAATTTTACACAAGAATAAAGGTATTTATAATTGACTCTAACTAAAATAATAAGAATTCAGCGTCCTCTCAATAAACTAATTCATGAATAGAGGTATAGAAATCTTCCATACAATAACAACAACATTTGTTATCGGAAGTGGACCTACAGGGAGGCCGAGAGGGGCAATGTGCCCTTTTCCCTGGGGAATTTTGCGTATAGTGGTAATTATACAATAATAAAGAAAATGGTTTTAAAATACAATAAATATTACATAAGATATTTTAACATGTTAATCAATAGTGTAGTGGTGAGGGGTCTTTTTTACATGCCGTCGATTGATGGATTGAACAATTCTTTTAGATATGGAACAAGATAAGGATTTTTGTGTTGTCATGTAGTTGGTATACACAAGTATAGGACATAACATCATCTTTGATCATTATACCCTTGTATTACTAACATTTATTATACTAAAATTAATGATATCAATACATTATACCCTTGAATATTAATATTGAAGAATATTATTAATTATTAAAAATGGTAAATTGTAAAAAATAATATGCCTTGCTTTAATTATACCTAAATAAACTTACATAATCATCACAATAATGATTTACAATGTTAAATAGTTTGTCATTGTAATCGAAGAAATTTTTCAACACTTAAATTTGACAGCAGCAAAAAAAAAAAAATTAAAAGTAATTCACAAAAGAAGCAACTTCCTAATGTTGATGGCGTACCCACCATTCGTTGTACATTTATTGTGCTAGATTATTTCTCGTTTGAGCCCATTCCGCACTAGCCTCTACCGTTCAAATTGTATTGATACTATCTTCCCCAATAGGAACTTTATCACCTCCTATTGGAACATACTCCAATGGATCTAGTGGCATGTACATTCGAATGAAATTGTGCAATAAACAGTATGCCAGTATTATTCAACATTGTATTTTAATGGGGTAAAAAGATGGACTCCTTAGAATACCCCATCGTTTCTTCAAAATTCCAAAGCATCTCTACAACATTTCTAGTCCTTGTATGCCTATAATTAAATAATTCCTCGTGATTTTGTGATACATGTTGACCTACGGCCCATTCTTAAATATGGTAACGGTTACACGAGCTGAATCTAGGCCGGTAAAGATAGCTCTTGTGAACATAAAAGATAGGTCAGAGGGGCACTGAGGTTGTCCAACGCAGCCACTTCGATGCTTAAGTCAATCGCCTTAGTATAACCACTTCGATGCTTAAGTCAGTCTACGAGTATAGGTAGGATTTATACAAAAATAACACATGACTAGTTTTTTTTCATGTATGTTCCCTTGTTCTCCTGTGCCAGGGACGCAAATGGGATATTTATAGGGTTTTAGGGTCATACTAGGACTGGTTATACAAGGCCTAGTACTCGACGTAGCGAAGTACTCGAGCTGAAGAGTCGTGGCTTATTGGAGTGTGAATAAGCTGTTGATGTCCCCTCAGTCACTAGATGTGACTAGGACACTCATTGTGGCTAGAGAGAGTGAGGGCTTGAGGTTAAGCTGACGGACTAACCAAGCTCGTGACCTCGATTAGTCTTTTTGAGGTGAAGACTTGAGATGAGGTATGGGTTGTAGTACCAGTGGGAGTATTATTCTATTTGACCTTTTTCCGGGATGTCTTGAGGTCGGGATATCATGAGTAGCTAGCTTCTTAGGCCTACCGGGGTTGTGAGGGTTTCGGTGCCCAAGAGGTCTAGTGGGTCAAGGACTATATTCTACTATCAACATTTGTCTCCCCACTCTCATTATGAGAGCAAAGAGAGTGTATAGTCCACAAAGTCATTGGCTCGAGATGGTCATCTCTAGCGACCTACGCTTTTCATTTGAACTGCATCCCCCATTTATAGCTATCTTGTTGTGAGGACCATTGAATTTCCTATTAGGTACCGTATCTAGTACACTTCGGTATATTTGAGGAGGTACAATTTTTTCTAAGGAGTCTTATGGATTTAAAAGGTCCCTGCAATAATTACTTATAGGCCTGACAGTTGCAATTATTAGTCGTGATGTCAAGACCATGAGGCCTGCTCACACGTCTTGAGGGGTCTAAGACTTTACGCTTCCTCCGCTCTTTTATAAATATTAGTCTTTCACAAGGATTTCTTCATAGCATTTTCCATATTTCGTTGAGAGAGTTACCAAACATTTCCATCGTGTTTAGCTTCTAAGCGTTCTTTAAATTTTTCGATAATGTCGAACTCATATGCTTCTGATACTCGATCCTTTTTGCATAATTTGGACAATAGAATTCAACGACTCGCTGACAAGATGAGGAGAGATGAGGGAGGTACGAAGTCAAGGTCAAGGTATTCATAATCGAATGATAAGCATAAATTAGATAGTGGAGGCTTGGCTTCTGTTAGCGGTCGTAATGAGAGGTTTGGCGAAGTCTTTATGTCAATGATGAGGATGCGAGGTCCTTCGGGCACGCATTCCTACTCTAAGTTGGCAAGTGAAGTATTTCGGTGCCCGGTGGATAAGTATCCTTCTAACGGCCTTGAAAAGGCGGCTGTCATCCCTTTATATTGGGAAGCAACCTGAGGTGATCATCACAATAGGATCCACTATAAGTTATCCAGGGAGGAGCTCGATGCCAATTTGAATGGGAGATGCGCGATGCTCCGCATGAATAAGAGATTGTGATGCCTAGAAAGTCAGATCAGGTATGCCTCCTTGGTGGTCGATAGTACGCTTTGTATAAGAAGGCATTCAAAATTCGAGCTAAGGATGTCTTTTTCTCCTTTTTAGAAGGAATTTTTTAATTAACATCGGTTGTGTCAAGCTCAGTTGTTGCCCAATGCTTAGTGGATACCAATAACCTCTGAGGCCATCTGTCTTAGTGTCATGATGCGACCTACCCAGTCTTGCTCCAATAATTTTTTCTTCATAAAAAATCAAAAGGAGGGGTGGTTGTATTTTGCCAAGCAACCTAAGTGTCCTTAGCTTTTTACCGGGCTCACCCGTTCAAATGGGCTTGATTGGAAGTGTAAGTTTTTGGTAATCAAGCTAAAAAGGAAGTGTGCGACGAGGTTTCAACTTTCTGGGTTGAGTGGTGTAAGCCCATCGGTCATGCGAAGCCCTTGATGTTGATGGTGCGTAACACTAGCAGACTGATGGAGTTAGAGGGTATTCTGAGAGTGCGAGGTGGGAGACCTTACAACACCATGCTAGTGGTGAGGAATTTTTTTAGTGGGAGGTTTATTACCAATGAAGGTGGGGCTTGGTTCTTCACATAATCGACCTCCTTCTCCCCTCGCCTCCCCTCCCCCTCACCCAATCACTTGTTAAGTCGAGCTTTGGGAATAAGGCATTTTGTGTGGTCAAGGGTTAAAGCTATTGAGCTCGATTAGGTAGGTGTTTTTATCATAATTCTAACTTCTTTTTCTTTTTTTGTAGAGCTAGAGATTGTTGTAGTGAACATAGCTGACACTCTTACGTGTCCATCAAAGAAGTGGAAGAGGCCTTTGACAAAGAAGGCGACAGGTAGGAAGCGACTTATTAAGGTTGAGGATCAGAATGCAAAGGTCAATTTGTCGACAATTGATTTAGATAAGTAAAGCTAGAGGGATGCGAGTGTCGAAGTTCGGAATGCTGCTATTGAGGTTGAAGGTACTGTAGGTGATGTCGGAGGCGATACTGTTAAGATTGGAGATGTCATTACTGAGGTTAGTGGTGGTGAAGGTGATATCATTTTGGCGAGCTCGCCGCATTTGGCTCCATCTCACGAGGAGCACTGTTCGGCTCACCTTTCCCCCTTATCAATTAGAGCTCATGTTGTTCTTACACAGTCCAAAGACGTTGCTACGAGTAGCAATAGTAGCTTGGGTGGTCAAACTCTGGTAAGGGGTCCTGGAAGTTAACCCGGAAGAGCTATTGCTAGTGGCCTAATTTATTTTATCGAAAGAAAAGTCCTCAAATGGAGCGACATTACTCTTTATTGGTCCTATTTTTAGGAAATCGGTCAGCTCAATGATAATAAGAGTTTGAGTCCCCTTTATAGGGGACTGTCCTCTGTGGATCTAGTCATGGATTTCTCTGTGCGAAAGACTTATGAGGCAATGGTGTTGCTGTACTTGTAGAGTTCTTTGGCAATCCAAGCTGTTTCTTGCTTAAAACACTTCGTTTTTCTGCTTTCAGGCACCGGTGACAACTGCTCAAGCATTTGGACTACTGAAGGAGAGCCATGGGGTGTTATGCTATGTTTTCTCTTTTGCTCCTTTGGTTTTTTTTTTTTTAATGTTCCATGTGTCGTTGGTTCGAATAAGGCATATAGGAGCTCGAAACTCAAAGGACGAGCTTGGAAAATGAGCTCGCTAAGGTCAAATAGAATGAAGCATGATTAAAGAGTGAACTGGTTGCTCTAATTGACCATCATGAAAGGCTATGTGGGGAGATGGAAGACAAGATTATGCATAATCGAGTTGACATGGTCGAAGCAAGGAGGAAACAGTCTCTCGCAGAGGCAACAACATGTGAATTCGAGGATAAGTGGAGAAGTGTGAGGGAGGAATGTGATAAATTTGCTCGTTTGTTAAGTGATATCGAGCTTGAAATAGCGAGGCAAAAAAAAAGAATTGGAGTTCGTTACTTTAGAGAACGGCAGGTTGATGGAAAGCTTGCGATCATCTAACCTAGACCAGGAGAAATTATCGGTAAGGTCATTTGATTTTTTTTTTGTTGCATTGGTTGCTATTGTTACTCATCCTTTGGTTTTGGTTTTGTTATTATAAGGTCGCATCAAGGATTTGCAGAGTGGTCGACTTATTCTCGGGGTGACCAAGAGGCAGATCTCAACTAACCTTTTTATGAGCAAGGAGTGGAAGGAGATCTAAGTAAAGCTCGTCAAAGATACTTCGAAATTGATAAGAAAAGACCTTCTAAAGAGGTGTCTTGATTTGAACCTCAGTTTTTTGGCAACTCTTTTTGGGGAAGTTCTTGAAGAAGTTTTTGGTGAAGAAGATGACAACAAGGAGAAATCCGATCGAGGTGGTGATGCGGAAGTCATTGCAATAGGTCAAGGAGATGGTAGTCAGGGTGCTGTGAATCCTAAGGGTTAAGAGGGCGAAGGTGTGGGTGCCTCAATGGTCATAGCTCAGGGGACTAACCAAAAGACCTTGATGTCAACGGCTTCTGATGTCGTTGTCGATCCTCAAGGCAGAGGTCCTGGTGAGAGGCAGGTCGAGATCGATGCCGATATTCTTCAACTAATTATAAGTGATGAAATTTTTTGTGTCTGTACCGATTGATTTTAGACCTTGGGGGTTTATCTTTGTTCTTGCTCTCTCTTTTTTTATAAGCTATGCTTTTAGCTCGTTTACAGGTCATTGTAATGTAAGCTGATGTACCTTTCTCTTGTTAATGCATCATTCGTTTTTGTCTCTTGTTGACTATATTCTTACTTGGTAATTTTAATTTTACCATACCATTGTATTATCCAAGGTCAGTCATGTCGACCTTGTTTTCATTAGGTCGCTTTGCTTCAGTTTTGTTGCGTTGTTCCAAGGCTAGTCATAAGTTCTTAGGTACGATTCATGTGTCGGGAAACTTTCATTTCCGATGCATGTGGATTCTCTAAGTCTATTCGAACAGTAGGGTGAGCTGCGCTTGAGATTATCAATATTTGGTGGCATTGAATGTTGGGTTTGTTAGAGTTTTTCCTGGCCTCTAATTATCGTTGTTTTACAAGTTATCTTCTCATGGACGATTCCGCTCATGCTTTGGGAGCCGTTTTATGGCAAGACGGCTGAGTGGTCGCGTACCACAGTGAGGTGAGATGTTCAATACAGCCTTTGTTTTCTTATCATAGCAATGTAAGATTTCCGTTCACCATACACTTCGAGAAGGTTTAAGGGATCATGAGTATTATTTCCATTGAGCTTAGATGGCTTGACAGGTTGAGCCTTTAGGGGTCTCATACATTGTGGTAATACGGGAGTCTTGTTGTCTCTGTTTAGATGGGTCAAGAGCCTTGCAATCCCTCTTTATGTTAACATGTTACTAAGGCCATGTAGTGCGTCAGACGTATTGCTTGAAGTCTACTTCCCTCCTCTGTGTTGGCTATTCGGTCCAAGGTCGTGTTTCTCTTATGTGGTTCTTGAGACTGAATTGGTAACAACTATTACCTAGTGGGGAGGCCATGGAGAATATAGTTGTGCATTGTGCATGAATCTATCCTCAACAGGCGGCCTAGGATGAGGCCATCGTAAAGGGGCTATTCGACTTTTTCTCCTTATTTCCAACCACTCTGTTGTGCCATCTTTAATAGTAAGTGGAGGTTATTGGAGATAAGGGGTGATGATCTCCCCTTTTGAGCTTAGTCTCCTGATGGCTTGTTGGTTGCGAGCTTAATGGGAGAATGGACTCCAATCTATGTTCTCCTGGTCGTGCTAAGCTTCTGTCCAGTTGAGATTCATTGTCTTTTTGAAGGTTGATGGATAAACTTAGGTTGGTAATCAGGGAAGTGAAGTCGTGTTCAACTCGAACCTACATTTTTGAGTTGTCATCAGTTGGGTTTTGGAGAACTCTTCTATTTGGAGGTTCAAATCTTCATCGAGGTCTTTCAGGCTGAAATTGTGTTCAACATAAAGAAGCTCGTGTTTATGTAAATGCCTCTTTGTATTGGTTGAGATGCTAATTAAAATCTATTATAGCACGTCAATCAAAACTATTGTAATAATTAGTGAATTCAATGACTACTTGTTTGCGTCCTTGATTTCTTGTGTTGTTGGTTGTTATTTTTATTTCTTTCCTCTTTTTTTGGTTTCTCATTCACATAGGTATTTGTTCGAGCTTGCAAGGGGAATTACCCTTAAAAGGGAGTTGCCTGAGCTCTTTCGATATAAAAGGGGCGAGCTTTTTCTTTTTTATTTTTAGCCCCTTCTAAATATCTATTGAGTTTCTATCGGTTGATGTGGCACATTCTTAATGCAAAATTTTGATTGCAATTGCTTTTTTCACACTATACATATAAGTTATCCTTTGGCTTTCAAAAAACTTTCTCATGTTGTTAGTCTTCCAAGTTCTGGGAATGAGCCACCATCTAGTATTTCGAGCTTATAGGCTTTGTTTCCCAAGACTTCTTTTACCCTTATTGGATCTTCCCAGTTTGGTACAAGCTTTCCGCGGGCTTTTTTTGACCCCATTGCTTCCAACTTTCTACATATGAGATCTCCAAGGAGAAAAGCTTTGTGTCTGACCTTCTTATCATAATATCAGGCTACTCTCTACTAACAGGCGGCAATTCTCTTGCTTGCTTTATCTCGAGTATCCTCCATGGCATCGAGTTTGACTCGGAGGTCGATGTCATTGACCAATTCGTCATAGGATTGTATTCGGATGTTTTGAAGTTCTAATTCGATGGGTAGAAGGCAATGAGAAAAGGGGTTTCTTTGGTAGGGGTGCATCAGTTGGTGTGATATCTTCATAAAATACTGGGTAGCTCGTCGACCCATTTGCCACTTTATTGGTATACCCTAGCCTTGAGAGGCTATATGATGGTTTTATTGATGACGTCATCTTGGCCATTAGCCTAGGGGTGTGCAATAGAGGTGTAACGTGAGGTGATGTCATATTCGATGCAGAAATCTTTGATTCTTTTGGAGCTGAACTACCTCCTGTTGTCCATTATAATGGAGTGTGGAACCTCGAATTTGACGATGATGTTGGTGTATATGAATCATTAAACATTTGTGTATGTAACTTTTGTTACTGCCTCGGCCTCTACCTATTTTGTAAAATAATTGCATCCTATTATTATGAACTTCCTTTGACCCGTGGATGGAAGAAAATGTCCAAGTATGTACAGTCCCCACATGGTGAATGGCCACGGGCTGGTGAGGTGGAGTAGTTCAATACTTGGGTTATGGTTGATGGAGGCAGTCTTTTGGTAGCATTCACATCGATGCACGAATTATTTTGCATTGGTACTCATTGTTGGCTAGAAGTCTTCAGCTCGAACAATCCAAGTGTGCAAAGATTGGGCTTTGAGGTGATTGCTACATTCACCGGCATAGAGCTCTTGTAGAACTCGCTGCCTGTCTTGTGGTTGTAAACATTTGAGAAGGGAAAAGTTGAAACCCCTTTTATACAGGATTCCATGGATAAAGGGTATAGTTGGTTGTTTTACGCATTAACTTTTTGGCTCCTACTCTATCCAAGGGGAGAGTGCCATCTCTGAGGTATTTCTATATTGGTGTCATCCAACTCGGAGGTGTAGCTTCTCTCTACACGTCCAACACCTTATAGGCTCTTACCACTATAGATCTTTCAAGCAGGAACTCGACAAATATTCGTTCTTCAATCTTTCCTAGGTCATAGGTTATCATGGAGGCAAGTTTTGAAAGTCTATCAGCTTAGACATTATCAGTTCTTGGTATTTTGATGATGTCCCATGAGGGTAACTCCCTTGTGAGAGATTGAACTGCCTCTAAATATCCTGTCATTTCTTCATTCTTGGCTTCATACGCGCCTCTGACTTGTTGAACCACGAGATGGGAGTTAGAAAAGATCTTGAGGTACCCTGTTTCTACCCTAACACTCATGGCAAGCCTGAGTTCGACTAATAAGGTCGTATATTTCGCTTCATTATTGCTTGTAAGGAATGTAAATCTTAATGCATTATTGATATTAACTCCATAGGGCCCTTTTAGGACTAGACCTGCTCTGCTTCCCCCTTGTGTAGAGGAATCGTCGATGTGGAGGGTCTATGATGGTTTTTCCTTATTCTCTGGTGGGGGAACCGATGTACTCGTCTATGAACTCTGCCAAGACTTGTGCTTTAATGACATCTCGAGGTTGGTACTACACTCCGTAAGTGCTGAGGTCAATTGCATATTTCATCACTCTTCCAGAGACATCTGGCTTCTAGAGGATTGATCTTATTGGTACATCATAAGAACAACAACCTAGTGTGCTTGAAAGTACGGGCGCAGGCGAAGTGCAGATATCACAATTGCCAGGGCAAACTTCTCTACTATTGTGTACCTCTGTTGTGGACCTTGGAAGATGTGACTGATGTAGTATATTGGTTGGTGTTGCTTTCCATCTGCTTGCGTCAACACAAATGACCGAGCTCGGTTACTTACTGCAAAGTAAAGGTATAGGGTCTTGAATACAATTGGGGTCTTGAATGTTGGCGGTGTGGTAACATATTGTTTCAGTTCATCAAAAGCCTGCTGGGATTTTTCTGTCCACTCAAACCTATCTGGCTTTTTAAGGATTTTGAAAAATTCCGAGCATCGATCTACACTTCTAAGAAGAAATCTACTTAGCACGGTTATCTTAGCCGCGGGCTATTACTCTTCTTTTATTCATTTGGATAGGTTCATTGTCAGGATTGCTTTGATCTTGTCGAGGTTTGCTTTGATCCCTCTTTAGGATACGACATAACCCAAAAACTTTCTCGTCGATGCTCTAAATGTACTCTTTTGTGGGTTCAGCTTCATATTGTAAAAACGAAGTCGATCACAGGTTTCCTAAAGGTCACATAGATGATCCTTGGCTTGTTTACTTTTCATGATCACATCATCGACATAGACTTCCATGTTCTGACCTATTTGGGTTTGAACACCTCAGTGACCAGCCTTTGAAATGTGGCACTTGTGTTCTTTAAGTCAAATAACATCATTTTGTAGCAGTATGTATCAAATGATGTAACAAATGAGGTGTGAACCTCATCTGTGTCCTTCATTTTTATCTGGTTGTAACCAATGAAGGCATCCATAAAGCTTAGCAATTCGTGTTCCAAGTTGTTGTTGACGAGCTAGTCAATTCGTGGTAAAGGGAAGCAATCTTTCAGGCATGCTTTGTCGAGGTCTGTATAATCTACGTACATTTACCATTTGCCATTGGACTTCTTAACCAAGACTGCATTGCTAGCCAAGTGGGGTATTTTTCTTCCCTAATGACCCTAGTTTGGAGTAAGTTATGGACTTCCTCAATAGCGGCTTGTCTTTCAGGGGTAAAGTCAGGTTTTGTTGATGTTTAGCTTATATGTGATTACACTTGAGCTTATGCTTATCATATCAGCTATTGACCGGGCAAAAACATCCTTATTTTCCTACAAAAATGTAATCAAGTCTTCTTTAATGGCTTCTAGAGCCATGCATTTGTTGAGATTTGGGATCTCTAAGCATGCTTTGTTGGATCTTGCCAAATAGTCTCTTAGGGGTTCGCCCGACCTTTACTGCATTGTGTAAAGGTAAGAGGCATTTTTCTTCTGGCGATTTGCTTACCATAAATTGCACGACGAAGAAGTCGGTAAATTGAGAAAAGGAACCCATCATGTTTGGTTCAAGCTTATTGAATTAAACCTTAGCTGCACCTCGAAAGGTGGTAGGAAAGGTTTTACACCATATGGCGTCTGAAAAATTATGTATTGCAATGGTTTACTGGAATTGGGCAATATGGTCCTCCAAGTCCGTCATTTCGTCGTATGATTCTAGAATAGGTAGCCAAACTCTCCTGGGAGTACCTCATGCTAGATCTCGAACACGAAAGGTGTTTTGCCAGGGGTTCTTTTGTGCCGGGCTCACTTTCAAAGCCCTCTTTAATGGTGGATAGTTTCCCCATCATGCCACGTATCACTTCTAGTGCGCGTTCCTTATTAGAGCCAAGCCGTGTGTCCTTTAGGGTAGAAGTGAGAGTGTCTCTCCCGTGATCCTGACCTAAACAAAGGTTTACCATCCTCCCTTTCTTGAGTCGGTAATCACCGACCTAGTGCCTTGTAGTAGCTTGAGCCAACTACTAGGAGGTTGTGAGCTCTTGTAAAGTGCTATAGGTAGCTCTCATCACGTTATGTGAAGCACGAAACCCTCCGATGTGTGCTCTAGGATGGTTGGGTCATAGGACTATTCTTTGGTGGAGGTTATAGCTCATGGTGATCCTGTAGTACTCTCGCAATTTCTTTCAATCAGCTCTTTGTTGCACTGGGGTAATGAATGGATTGGAGAGGTGCTCCTCCGTGCATTAGAGGCCCGTTCTTCTAAATGCAACTCTTTGAAACCCTTCAACTTTGTTATCCTAACTTGTATAAGGACACTCGATCGTTCACTTTCCACATTCAGATATACTAGATGCCTACACAAATATTCTAGTTCCATAATACTTCCTTAGTCTAGGTGACCGGCATTTATGACAACAACTAAGCTACAACATGGCATTTTAGGAGCATCACCATCCATAGGATAAGATACGGGTGGTAGGGGAGTATAATCAACTTGATTCTTGCTTCACTGTGGCTTGGGCATTATGAGAGAGCGGTTTTGTACGTTATGGGTTTTAAAAGGGTTCTTCAACAAAAAAGGCAACAAGAGAGGTAAGAATGGTTCAAATTCTCCCCACAGACGGCACTAAATGTTGCATGAGCTGAATCTAGACTGGTAGAGATAGCCCATGCAAACACAAAAGATATGTCAGAGGGGCGCAAGGAGTTGCTCGATGTAGTCACTTCGATGCTTAAGTTAGTCTGCGAGCATGGGTAAGGTTTATACAAAATGAATTATGACTACTTTTTTCCCTATCTATTCCCCTGTTCCCCCAATGGCAGGGATAAGGGTGTATTTATAGGGTTTTAGGGTCATACCATGATAGATTATACAAGGCATAGTACTCGATGTGGCAAGGGTACCCAAGTTGAAGAGTCATGGCTTCTTAGAGTGTGGCCAAGCTATTGATGTGCTCTCGGTCACGATATGTGACTAAGATGCTCATTGTGGCTAGAGAGGGTAAGGGCTTAAGGTCAAGCTGGTAGACTAATCGAGTTCATGAGCTTGATTAGTCTTTGTGAGGTGAAGACTTGAGAGGAGGTCCCATGTCGTAGTACACAGCAGGGGTATTGTTCTATTTGACCTTCTAGGAGGTCTTGAGGTTCAGATATCACGAGTAGTTGGTTTCTTGGGCTTCCCAAGGTTGTAAGGGTTTTGGGGCCTAAGAGACCGAGTGTGCCAAAGACTATATTCTACTATCAACGGTAACGTCTACCTCTGAAAAGGGGTAAGAAAGTGAAATAGCCATGAAATTCTTAATTTTTATTTTATAAGTGTATTGTTGAATTTAAGCATGATATATATATATATATATATAGTGAGTTTAATTTTGATGAGTATTATGATGTGTGAAAGTATAGAATTATTTAAATATGTTAGATTAAATTTATTTGAGTTTGTAAAATATTAATATGCCTTAAGTGTGTTATTTATGCTTAGAATAAGTGGAATGCATATATAAATATCCTTAGGTAGTAGAAAAATAGGCTAAAAACTTAGCCATTAAACCTCCATTATGTGCCTTAAGACAAAGATATTAATTAACCCAAAACAAAGTCATTAAGCCTTTAATGCCCTCATGCCCTTAAAGTCAAAATAGGATAAACTTAAACTATTTAACCTCTAAAATTCGGCCAAAAATTTCAGACCAAACCAAAAGCCCTCCATTTGCCCTAAAACCTCTTCTTCTTCACTCCAAAAAGGCTCCCAAGGTGAACCAAGTTTGAGACTTGATTTTCTACAACATCCACCATCAAAAGCTTGATAGAGTCATTAAACCAAGCCTTGAAGTTCTTATGGTAAGTGTGTTCTTCAACTTTCTTTTCTATGCATGAATAGTCTTGATGCCATATTTGTTTAAATTCATGCTCCATGATGTTTTGATGGTATGTGATGTGTTATAGGACTAGAGTTTTTTTATGTGCTTAGGATGAGTTTTGAAGTGTTGGAAGTGTTGGTGAATGCATGTGGTTGGATGACCTAATATTGAAGAAGATGATGAATAGTGATTTGGAGTTGATGAAGGGAGATTTGGTGTTGTTTGAATGATGGGATGATCATGTAACAAGCTTAGTAACTTTGGAATGAGTTTAAAGAATTTTAAGAAGTGTAAAATGCACTTTGAAAACAGGGGATTTCGTCATTTTTTCGCTCCAGTGTACACAACCTGCTACACGGGTGTGTACATGGCCGTGTAGGCGTTGAAATTCTTAAAAGTTGCTCTTGGGTCATTTTTTTTACCCAACACGGCCTCGGTACACGGCCGTGTACCCGGTCGTGCAGACTTCCCCTGTTTCGCAGCTCTATGTATTTTAGTCGTAACTTTTTCATCCGATCTCCGATTGAGGTGATTCAAGTTGCGTTGGAAAGATAAGGAAAAGATATAAAACTTTCATGTTTTAAAATTTTACAAATTACAAAAGTATTAGTGCTTAAATTTCAATTCTTTCCAGCTGATACACTTTCCAACGAAGTTTAAAACTTATTGTTGTTAGCTAAAAGTTGTTCAAAGCTTGATAAATGATCATTTAAGTTTTTGTTGAGTATTGTATGATAATATATGATATCCAAATGCTATGTGACGATGTTGTAATGATTTATTTGAATTTCTTTGGATGATTATGCTTTAGCTTTGATGAATGAATATACTTGAACTAAGTGTGAGTTTGTAATTACTTCTTTTTACAGTGAGTGATTCCCTTTCGATTATTCCTATTGACTTTCGATCTAGTACATGTACGCAGTAACTAGCTTGTCTCTGTGTTAGGATAGGCGTTTATGAAAACTATATATATTAAGAAAAACTTAATTGTGAGTGTTGATTTGTGTTTTACGCCGTTAAATCCAATCCCTGCCCAGGGTGGCAAGAGTGCCTAGGGCGCCCCCACACAGTTTGGGTGAGCCTGGGGTGGAATTGGTATCCTGTTTGGGGAGCGGCACCCTGCTCCGATTGGGCATGGTAGATTTAGGTGTTTTCTATAAAATTATCTAGAACGGTATAAGTATCCGAGCTACTTATATTAACCCCCTGAGCGTCAAGGTTGTTACTTAGGATCCCCCACTATCCTTGTTGCCCGGAGTTTGAATACTCCCATGTTGAATTACTAACTAAAGACTAAATAATAATTGAATGGTTGTTGCATCTTGCATTTAGTTCAGGCTTGTGTGAATCATCTCGCTTTTGTTTTCGTTACTTATGTACTGGGCCTCTGGCTCATATTTTATCTATTTTAGGTGAGGATCTTGATGAGTCTTATGCGAGCTTGGGTTTGGTCCTGATTTTGAGGATTTTCTGGAGGAGTTTGAGACTAGAGATGGCCCTGGACTGGTTGGAGCCCAATCTTTTGTAATAGACTAGATATATAGGTTGGATAGTTGTTTATATAGTTCTTGATGAACTATATGTTTT